>CM038716.1:35952551-36402551 GCA_021613375.1 Megaleporinus macrocephalus
GCATGGGGTCATGACAGCGAGGGTTTTGGATATTCAGCAGCAGAGGTGTCAAGTACAAATACTTCCCTACCTTACTTAAGTAGACATTTTGGGTATTTATACTTTACTGGAGTAATTATTTTTCAGCTGACTTTTTTACTTCTACTCCTTACATTTACACTCCATTATCTGTACTTTCTACTCCTTACATTTACACTCCATTATCAGTACTTTCTACTCCTTACATTTACACTCCATTATCAGTACTTTCTACTCCTTACATTTACACTCCATTATCAGTACTTTCTACTCCTTACATTTACACTCCATTATCAGTACTTTCTACTCCTTACATTTACACTCCATTATCAGTACTTTCTACTCCTTACATTTACACTCCATTATCTGTACTTTCTACTCCTTACATTTACACTCCATTATCAGTACTTTCTACTCCTTACATTTACACTCCATTATCTGTACTTTCTACTCCTTACATTTACACTCCATTATCAGTACTTTCTACTCCTTACATTTTAAACATAGTCTCGTTACTTCTATTTCATATCAGCTTGTTTTCTTTCATGTACATTTACATTCCAATAAAGATTATTAATAACATGTCTTTAAAGTTTACAATACAATACAGTTTTTGCACTATTACAATACTTATAGACAACTAGTCATCATATCTTCCGCTCCATGAAACACATGTTAATGTTCAGTAGTACACAGATATGCTTCTTTAATATATTTACATTGTAATAAAATACATTCATTGTATATATGCGGCTGAAGCAGGAAGCCTAGTGCATCCCAAATTGTACAACATATATATTTAATTTAACAAAACATATTATTTTTTTAACAATATATTATTTAATATAACATTATAGTCATTATGACTTTTAGAAGATTTTTTTTTTTTTGGGGAGGTGGGCTAGTGCAATATAGGCCCCTGTGGTGCAGCCTAAGCTTTTGTCCTTATTGGCTTATTTCCTCTTACATTACTTTATTACTTTAAGTAATTTTGAAATCAGTACTTTTACACTTTTACTGGAGTAAAAAGCTTGAGTCGATGCTTCAACGTCTACAGATATATTTTTAAACCCTAGTATCTATACTTCTACCTGAGTAATGAATGTGAATACATTTGACACCTTTGTTCAGCAGTTGTGTTTGGGTAAATGAACATTGCCACTTTAGCTGTCCTCACTTCTCATCAGACAATGGGTGGCAGGACTGGCATCAGCACAGAAGATGTGGGAACCATAGTGTTTAAACAAAAGCTCTTATATTAAACTCAGCAGCAGAGGAGAACGCCCAAATCACCAAGCAGGTCAGTAATAGCTGCAGGACATTTGTATATGTGCAGTAGGTTATCCATTTCTTCTTATATTATATTATTATATTATTATTTTTGAAGGGTAATTCTAACCACTTTTTCAATATTTCAGCAGTAATAGTTATGAATACACTGCCTAATATCTGACACTTTATTTTGCTATAGTTTGAGTATTTCTTTTTTTTTTTTGTTATTTTTTTAAATTATTTATTATTTTTTTTAATCAGGTAGTGTATCCATAACCATTTCAATCACCTAGTAATGTAATTCATCATGTTAAACCACTCTGATTGACTGACTGAAAAAAAAATAGGAAAAAAAATAGGAAAAACCGGTGGACATGCCCTTTCTATGTCGCCACATATAGGCTCCTGTGTACCGAGCACACGTAACGTGTCAACACTTACTTTGACGTCCTATAGGGGGCGCAATGCAAAATGAAACTGAACTATGTGGGCCAACTGGCTTATAACACAATGTGCACAGCTATGTTTAACCATTTAAGGTGGATGCTTTAATGGGCTACTTTTTGGGTTTTCCGTGACACCTTAAATTTAAGGTGGAACGAGACACTCGAACACGAAGGCAGCTCCAGCTCCCCGGAGGCGGTGTAGGGGGCGGGAAGTGAGGGTGGGAGTGGGGCTCGGGGCTGTGTTCACTGTGTCCACTGGTGTGGAAGTCCAGTGGGAGGGTTAGTGGAGCTGCGCTGGTGTTTCTCCTGCAAACCCAGCATGAAGTGATTCGTAATGAAGGCTTCAGAAACTTCCCAGTGCGAGTTGAACGACCTGCCGCTGGAGTCGAAGCCGGTCAAGCAGTCTGTGCAGGAGCTCCGGCTCAGAGCGGAGAGCGGAGCCTTCGCCAAAGTCCAGCTGGATCTGTCTGACCACTTCTTAATCAAGTTTCTCAGGGCGCGAGACTTCGACGTGGACCTGGCGCTGAAGGTTTGAACTCAAATCCGCACTGACAGCAACCATAGCTCCTGCAGCCTCATCACAAAGCTGCTCTTCAGGGGTTCCTTAGGATGGAAAACTGTTCTAGAGAAACTTTTTTCTATAGGGTTCTAGATAGTACCAAAACGGGCCCCACTATAGTTACAAAAACAAGCTTGCTTAAACAGAAGAACCCTTCTTGGTGCTATCTAGAGCCTTTTTTACAAAGTTATGTTCTATAAAGAACCATATACAACACATATGCAGAACCCTTTCACGATCCTTTAACAACATACTCAAAAATGGTTCTTCGCTGGATCTTTAGTGAAGAAATTGTTCTAAATAGAACCAATTAGTAAAGGGTTCTACATAGCACCAAAAAGAGTTTTTTTATAATTACAAAACAAGCTTGCTAAAACAGAAGAACCCTTCTTGGTGCTATCTAGAGCCCTTTTCCAAAAGGTTCCATGTTCTATAAAGAACCATATACAACACATATGCAGAACCCTTTCACGATCCTTTAACAACATACTCAAAAATGGTTCTTCTGTTTTAGCAAGCTTGTTTTTGTAACTATTAAATAAATTTTTTTTGGTGCTATCTAGAACCCTTTTCAAAAAGTTCTATGTTCTATAAAGAACCATATACAACAAATATGCAGAACCCTTTCACGATCCTTTAACAACATACTCAAAAATGGTTCTTTGCTGGATCTTTAGTAAAGAAATGGTTCTGAATAGAACCAATTACTAAAGGGTTCTACATAGCACCAAAAAGAGTTTTTTTATAGTTACAAAACAAGCTTGCTAAAACAGAAGAACCCTTCTTGGTGCTATCTAGAGCCCTTTTCCAAAAAGTTCCATGTTCTATAAAGAACCATATACAACAAATATGCAGAACCCTTTCACGATCCTTTAACAACATACTCAAAAATGGTTCTTTGCTGGATCTTTAGTAAAGAAATAGTTCTGAATAGAACCAATTACTAAAGGGTTCTACATAGCACCAAAAAGAGTTTTTTTATAGTTACAAAACAAGCTTGCTAAAACAGAAGAACCCTTCTTGGTGCTATCTAGAGCCCTTTTCCAAAAAGTTCCATGTTCTATAAAGAACCATATACAACACATATGCAGAACCCTTTCACAATCCTTTAACAACATACTCAAAAATGGTTCTTCTGTTTTAGCAAGCTTGTTTTTGTAACTATAAAATAACTCTTTTTGGTGCTATCTAGAACCCTTTTCAAAAAGTTCTATGTTCTATAAAGAACCATATACAACAAATATGCAGAACCCTTTCACGATCCTTTAACAACATACTCAAAAATGGTTCTTTGCTGGATCTTTAGTAAAGAAATGGTTCTGAATAGAACCAATAAGTGAAGGGTTCCACATAGCACCAAAAAGAGTTTTTTTATAGTTACAAAAACAAGCTTGCTAAAACAGAAGAACCACTTTTGGTGCTATCTAGAGCCCTTTTCCAAAAAGTTCCATGTTCTATAAAGAACCATATACAACACATATGCAGAACCCTTTCACGATCCTTTAACAACATACTCAAAAACGGTTCTTTGCTGGATCTTTAGTGAAGAAATGGTTCTAGATAGAACCAAATTGAGAAGGGTTCTACATAGCAGCAAAAAGAGTTTTTTATAGTTACAAAACAAGCTTGCTAAAACAGAAGAACCCTTCTTGGTGCTATCTAGAGCCCTTTTCCAAAAAGTTCTATAAAGAACCATATACAACACATTTGCAAAACCCTTTCACGATCCTTTAACAACATACTCAAAAATGGTTCTTCGCTGGATCTTTAGTGAAGAAAGGGTTCTAAATAGAATCAATTAGTGAAGTGTTCTACATAGCACCAAAAAGAGTTATTTTATAGTTACAATAACAAGCTTGTTAAAATAGAAGAAGCCTTTCTGGTGCTATCTAGAACCCTTTTCACAAATGTTCAGAACCAGTTCACGATGCAAGGCACTTTAAATCACATACTTAAAAAATGGTTCCTCAAAGATTCTTTAGTAAAATATATAAGCTTTTCTTGTGCTATCTAGAATGTTTTCTGAAGAACTGTTTTTAAATGTGATTAAAGGATTCTTTGCACTGTGAAAGAGTTCTTCAGATTGATGAATGCTGCATAAGGTTCTTTGAGGAACCTATTTGAAAAGTGTTCTTTGTAGCACCAAGAAAGGTTCTCCTATATTTACAATATCAAAGTTGTTCAAACAAAAGAAGACTTCCGGATGCTATCTAGAACGCTTTTCAAAAAATGTTCTATATAGAACCAGTTCGCGATGCAAGACACTTTAAATCACATACTTAAAAAGTGGTTCCTCAAAGTTCTTTAGTAAAATATATACATGCCTTTCTTGTGCTATCTAGAATGTTTTTTTAAAAAGGTTCTATTAAGAACCTTGGGTCTTGAAAAACCATTTTTATTAAATATGTGATTAAAGGATTCTTTGCATAATAGTCCTTTAGATTGATGGATGCTGTATAAGGTTCTTTGTAGAACCTTTTTGAAAAGAGTTCTTTACAGCACCAGTAAAGGTTATATTCATAATATCATGATATTTAATCTAGACAAATCTTTTTTGATTCTATTTAGAATTATTTTTAAAAAGAAATGTCTACACTTCAGTCACATGCTTGGTTCTTAAATGGTTCTTTAAGGGTTCTTTAGTGAAGAAAACAGTTATGTACAGAACCATAAACACACAAAGAGCTGAGAAGACGCTGGGTGATGTTACAGGTCTGTGAAAGGAGCTGTGTAAGCATTGGATCCCAAAAAATGCTGATGATCCCTAAAAATGCTGATGGAAACACGTTTTCTGGACATAACGTTCCAAAATTGTTCCTCAGAGAAAAGTAATAATTGAATGTCCTGCAGATCCTCCTTTAGGAGCGCTGATGCAGCTACAGGACAGGCTGGGTGGAGGTGCTGCTGCCAAAGGAGAATCCACAGGTTATTCAATTCAGACCACATATGATTAGTAATCAGTCTAGAAACCCAGGTCACTCCAAAGGTTCACTTCACTTCTTGCAACTTAATTATGGTTTCCTGTACATCCAGCACAAGTAGGTCCTGTGTGCCCGACTGACAGTTCTCATGATCTGCTTTATTAGATTCAATTTAAACTAAAAAACACATTTTTCTCTCAAATATCTAGAAGCTGGTAGATGCTGGATGTTCTAAAAGGGTTTCACTGTAAATCTACAGGTTCCTCAGGCAAGTTTTTGAGCTGCTGCTGCCATTTACTCCAGTAACAATACTGGATGGGTTAAAGATATTCTACTGTTCTACCACCTGGATAGATCAGGGGTATTTAATTAGAGGTCAGTGAGGTCCAGTTAGAGGAGATCTCCTCAGGCCAAGCTCTGGACCACCATCATTTCTAACGTGTGTTCTGATTCAGTGGTGTATCCTGTTTACTGAAGTAGACTAGTACCAGCATCTTATACCATCAGCTACTGAAACACCAACTTATTACAATTACCGTTCAGTATATTTCAGTATATTTGCTGTTTAAATGCTGAACTGAATTAATTATTTATAAACTAATAATAAATGTTTTTACTCACTTTAATAAAAACTAGAGCTACATTAAGAAGAGAGCATCTTCTTGTTAACCCAGTTTCACTTCTGGACCTGTTGGTTTGGAGCCGCCTGTGAAGAACAAACACACACGTCTCTCCACTCCTACTTAAACAGCTGGGTTTGGCCCTCAACCTTTCTTTTAGAGTATGTTATTCTTTCTCTGACTCTCTTTATTCTCTGACTCTCTTTATTCTCTGGCTCTCTTTATTCTCTGACTCTCTTTATTTTCTGACTCTCTTTATTCTCAGACTTGCTTTATTCTCAGACTTGCTTTATTCTCTGACTTGCTTTATTCTCTGACTCTCTTTATTCTCTGACTCTCTTTATTCTCTGGCTCTCTTTATTCTCTGACTCTCTTTATTCTCTGACTCGCTTTATTCTCTGACTCTCTTTATTCTCTGGCTCTCTTTATTCTCTGACTCTCTTTATTCTCTGACTCTCTTTATTCTCTGGCTCTCTTTATTCTCTGACTCTCTTTATTCTCTGGCTCTCTTTATTCTCTGACTCGCTTTATTCTCTGACTCTCTTTATTCTCTGGCTCTCTTTATTCTCTGACTTGCTTTATTCTCTGACTCTCTTTATTCTCTGGCTCTCTTTATTCTCTGACTCGCTTTATTCTCTGACTCTCTTTATTCTCTGGCTCTCTTTATTCTCTGACTCTCTTTATTCTCTGGCTCTCTTTATTCTCTGACTCGCTTTATTCTCGCATTCGCTTTATCATCCGACTCGCTTTATCATCCGACTCGCTTTATTCTCCGACTCGCTTTATTCTCGCACTCACTTTATCATCCGACTCGCTTTATCATCCGACTCGCTTTATTCTCCGACTCACTTTATTCTCTGACTCGCTTTATTCTCGCACTCGCTTTATCATCCGACTCGCTTTATCATCCGACTTGCTTAATCATCCAACTCGCTTTATTCTCCGACTCACTTTATTCTCGCACTCGCTTTATCATCCGACTCGCTTTATCATCCGACTTGCTTTATTCTCTGACTTGCTTTATTCTCTGACTCGCTTTATCATCCGACTTGCTTAATCATCCAACTCGCTTTATTCTCTGACTTGCTTTATTCTCTGACTCGCTTTATCATCTGACTCGCTTTATCATCCAACTCGCTTTATTCTCCGACTCACTTTATTCTCACATTCGCTTTATCATCCGACTCGCTTTATCATCTGACTCGCTTTATCATCCGACTCGCTTTATCATCCGACTCGTTTTATTCTCCGACTCACTTTATCATCCGACTCGCTTTATTCTCCGACTCGCTTTATCATCCGACTCACTTTATTCTCACATTCGCTTTATCATCCGACTCGCTTCATCATCCAACTCGCTTTATTCTCTGACTTGCTTTATTCTCTGACTCTCTTTATTCTCTGACTCTCTTTATTCTCTGGCTCTCTTTATTCTCTGACTCGCTTTATTCTCTGACTCTATTCTCTGGCTCTCTTTATTCTCTGACTTGCTTTATTCTCTGACTCTCTTTATTCTCTGGCTCTCTTTATTCTCTGACTCGCTTTATTCTCTGACTCTCTTTATTCTCTGGCTCTCTTTATTCTCTGACTCTCTTTATTCTCTGGCTCTCTTTATTCTCTGACTTGCTTTATTCTCTGACTCTCTTTATTCTCTGGCTCTCTTTATTCTCTGACTCGCTTTATTCTCTGACTCTCTTTATTCTCTGACTCGCTTTATTCTCTGACTCTCTTTATTTTCTGACTCTCTTTATTCTCAGACTCGCTTTATTTTCTGACTCGCTTTATTCTCGCACTCACTTTATCATCCGACTCGCTTTATCATCCGACTCGCTTTATCATCCGACTTGCTTAATCATCCAACTCACTTTATTTTCTGACTCGCTTTATTCTCGCACTTGCTTTATCATCCAACTCGCTTTATCATCTGACTCGCTTTATCATCCGACTCGCTTTATTCTCCAACTCACTTTATCATCCAACTCGCTTTATCATCCGACTCGCTTTATCATCCGACTCGCTTTATTCTCCAACTCACTTTATCATCCAACTCACTTTATTTTCTGACTCGTTTTATTCTCTGACTCGCTTTATCATCCGACTCGCTTTATCATCCGACTCACTTTATCATCCGACTCACTTTATCATCCGACTCGCTTTATTCTCTGACTCGCTTTATCATCCGACTCGCTTTATTCTCCGACTCACTTTATCATCCGACTCGCTTTATTCTCCGACTCACTTTATTCTCTGACTCGCTTTATTCTCTGACTCACTTTATCATCCGACTCGCTTTATCATCCGACTCGCTTCATCATCCAACTCGCTTTATTCTCTGACTTGCTTTATTCTGACTCGCTTTACTCTCCAACTTGCTTTATCATCCGACTCGCTTTATTCTCCGACTGCTGCTTCTCACTCTGTTCCTCGCCTGTGTGCACACCGCCTCCCAAATCTGATTGGCTGAGGAGTGCTTTTGGTAATCTCACTACCATCTCAGGTGATTTGTAATCCTTACTGTGGTTCTTATATTGAAAATTAAAACACTGGCCTATTTGACACTGCAAGTCGTGATAAGCAGAACTCACTGAGTAAACAAAGCTGAGGAGATTTGATCTTATCAAGTTAACGCATAAGGCTCCTTGTTCTGGCAGCAGTTTGAACTGTTCTATCCTATCAGTGTGGGGCAGTTACTCCTTATCTCATACACAAGGTCATATTGCAGGAACAATGTTTTCTTTTATCAAATGTAGGCCAAACGTGTTGAGGGAGGTTTAATACACAATAAAAGTAGATAGATGTACACTTTAGATCCACGCCTTTGATAAGTTATAAGCAGTTCCACAGAGCCATGTCCACTTCTTTTACCCGTAAAGGGGAATTCCACCCACTTTTTAAAACATCCTGTTGTAGAGGCTCTGTACAGTGGTGGTGATAGTAAGCAAATGTAAACATTTTATTTAATATCAAACCCACCACTGAACCTGCATATGTCTTGTGAGTGTTTATATGGAATACTGATGATTATAAAATAGTATGTAAAAAAAATAATCTAATTTAGAAAAAAACTTAAATAGAAGACTGTCATGCAAATCTAAGACACCAGGCAGTGTTGCTGTGAGGGAGCTTTGAGAGATGGATGTCTGGTTCCATTCACCACCACTGTGAACAGTTCAGACACACCAAACCACTCTGAATGACTTTGTTTACCACGTTAAGCATTCATGCAGAAATTTGGAAAGATGGGTGGAGTTTCCTTAGATACATGTTACATGTTATTATGTGTATTATTGTTTGTGAACGCTTTGGTACCACACCTAACGTTCTCATGCTGTTCTCCACAGCTGCTGATTAACTATCATAAATGGAGACAGGAGTGTCCTGAAATCAGCGCCGATCTGCGACCGTCCTCCGTCATCGGCCTCCTGAAGAACAATTATCACGGAGTCCTTAGCGGCAGAGACGATGCTGGAAGTAGAGTTTTGATTTACCGGATTAGTGAGTACTCTGTGTTGCATGTGTTCTGTGCTTATTCTGCACTACTGGGCTCCTACAGTGGTCTGAGGACCCTCAGCTTTACTACATAGAGCAGCATGTACAGATACAGGCAAACAGAACTAATCTGACACACGTCATCCGCATAATAGGGGTGTAAGAAAATATCATAATATGGAATATCGGGATATTATGTTTGGTGATACTGTATTGATTCATAAAAACATAGTATCACTACAGTGATTCCTGGCAGACAGTGAATCAGTGTGTTCTATTTAAGCCTCTGACCACTAGATGGCAGTGTTGTAATCCATTTTCAGCTCCACTCCAACATTAACAAGCAGCACAAGGGCGCAATGCTATTGTAAGCATTGGCAAACCTGTTTATATAGTGGTGTGTTTTAATAGTAGGATTTGAAAAATCGCCGTACATCACTTTGCTTGCAGTATCACAATATATTGAATCGTGACCGCTGTATCATGATACGTATTGTATCGCCAGGTTCTTGCCAATACACAGCCCTACCGCATAATATGTCCCGTACTTACTTACCTACTTACTGCACGTTCCACTTCAGTTGCTTTGTTATATTCTTATTATATATATAAAGCTATCCATCCATCTATCTATCTATCTATCTATCTATCTATCTATCCATCCATCTATCTATCTATCTATCTATCTATCTATCTATCTATCTATCTATCTATCTATCCAACTAGCCTCGAGTAGTAAACGCTTTAGACCCATCATGCATTCTGTACCTAGTTAGTAAGAGTAATCAAGCTGTAATTCACAACACAGCACAGTGCTGTCCATCATCAGCATCATCATCATCATCAGCACCAAAATCAACGCTCCTATTATGTTATGGGTCAATTTGCTACTGGTTACTGGTTACTAAAGATAATGTTTGCCATATAATTTTTTAAATGTTATATATACCATACACTCTCATAGTTCATGCATCTGAATGCAATTTGACCTGTAATTTGTTTTTGAATGTAATTTTTTTAACATATTAGTAGGGTTATGACTAGTCACCAAATATCTATTAATTATAACATTATTAGAGGATGACGAAGTACTGAAACAGCATCATGGTTCAAATAGCAAATCATATCAAATGCACTCGAACGTAGTTGTGTAGGAATAACATGTTAAGACTAACAAAGAAAACCCCTGTTGAACAAACTGCATATATAAAAAACGGAGCAAATCAATGTAAACTAATAGCACTGCAGCAAACACTGCTTACTTTTAGATTAGATTAGATTAGATTAGATTAGATTCAACTTTGTCACTGTGCAGAGTACTGGTACAAAGCCAATGAAATGCAGTGAGCAACCTACCAGAAGTGCAAAATACATTATTATTTACATAAAGTGCAAAACAGAAATGACTAACAATTGGAGGTATTGTACATGTGATTATATATATAAAAATATATATAGAATGTAGGTGTACACAGAATGTGAGTTAAGGGTGTGGTATATAACATAGAATATTAATTATTATACATATATACAGTAAGAAGTGAAATGCAAAGATTGCACAGAGCAGCATATGTTGAACAAGTTGTAATATAAAAAGATAGAATTACAAAGATAGATGTGCAAAAATTAGTAGTGCAAAAGTAATAGGACAGGGCAGTGCAGTGCAGTGAGTGCAATAGTGAGGCTAAAGTGAGGGTGTAGAGTTCAGCTGGGTCACAGCCTCAGGGAAGAAGCTCTTCCTGAGTCTGGTGGTGCGGTAGTGAAGACTTATTTTTCTGTATTTTTCCGCCTTTTGTTAGAACTTCCGGTCAGCTAAACAAAATGAATACAGTTACATGGGAGGGGAGCAGAGAGACAAGAAGAATTTCAAATGGGACAACACTGTCTCCTCAGAGGTTAATAACACAGTGGGTGGGTGATATGAAAAGGTGGTCTGAGGTTAATAACACAGTGGGTGGGTGATATGAAAAGGTGGTCTGAGGTTAATAACACAGTGGGTAGGTGATATGAAAAGGTGGTCTGAGGTTAATAACACAGTGGGTGGGTGATATGAAAAAGTGGTCTGAGGTTAATAACACAGTGGGTGGATGATATGAAAAGGTGGTCTGAGGTTAATAACACAGTGGGTGGGTGATATGAAAAGGTGGTCTGAGGTTAATAACACAGTGGGTGGGTGATATGAAAAGGTGGTCTGAGGTTAATAACACAGTGGGTGGATGATATGAAAAGGTGGTCTGAGGTTAATAACACAGTGGGTGGGTGATATGAAAAGGTGGTCTGAGGTTAATAACACAGTGGGTGGGTGATATGAAAAGGTGGTCTGAGGTTAATAACACAGTGGGTGGGTGATATGAAAAGGTGGTCTGAGGTTAATAACACAGTGGGTGGGTGATATGAAAAGGTGGTCTGAGGTTAATAACACAGTGGGTGGGTGATATGAAAAGGTGGTCTGAGGTTAATAACACAGTGGGTGGGTGATATGAAAAGGTGGTCTGAGGTTAATAACACAGTGGGTGGATGATATGAAAAGGTGGTCTGAGGTTACCTACGGTGATGTTTTTAATTACTCTGGACTCTCAGAAGGTGTAGACGGTTCAGTAATGAAAAACTATAAAAGTACTGAAGCGTATCAGTACCTGCACAGTGGGAAGTAAGTAAGTAAGTAAATATTTATTTATATAGCACTTTTCCAAGTAAAACTACAAAGTGCTGCACACAGTCATAAAAACATAATAAATAAAAGTAAAACACAAACATCACAACAAACCGAAATTCAATTTAAACACTATTTAAAAACAACAAACCTAGCTATGCCCATCTGCAAAGGCTAAAGAGAACAAATGCGTTTTAAGCCGTTTTTTAAAAAGCTCTTTAGAACCAGATAGCTGAATATCCAATGGAAGGTTATTCCAAAGCTTTGGAGCGTATACAGAAAAGGCACAATCACCCTTCCGTTTCAATTTAGTCCTAGGGACTACTAACAGCCCTTGATTGGAAGACCGCAGTACCCTTCCATTAGAGCGGATTAGTAATAGGTCAGAGATATACTCTGGACCCTCTCCACAAAGCGCTTGATAAGTTAAAACCAATATTTAAAAATGAACTCTATACGCTACAGGCAGCCAGTGCAAAGCGGCCAGAACTGGAGTGATATGATCACGCTTCTTAGATCCAGTAAGCACTCGTGCCGCTGCATTCTGGATCCGCTGGAGCTGAGCCAAACTTTCACCACTGAGACAAGTAAACAACATTACAATAATCCAACCGCGATGAAACAAAAGCATGAATAATTTTCTCTGTATCCTGGAATGACAGAAAAATTCTGAGCTTAACTATATTTCTCAGCTGAAAATAACAAACCTGTAACAGCTTCCTCACATGTATAGAGAAAGTAATATCAGAGTCAAAAATAAGAAAGGGAAGGTGGGCCGTGTACTCCTACACACAGATGTTGAGTTTATATTTCTGAAAGCCGGTTAAACCCAAGTCCAGCCAGCTGCCCGAGCCACTCTGCGTGTGTTATAATAAAAATCTATCTTCTTTGGACAGTGACAATATTAACGGTTCGTCATAACATGCAGTTTCAAAACTATCATAAAACAATGTCTCAGACATCAAGCTGTGTATCCATAGTATTTTCTATATGGAAGCTTTTTAGGGGAGGACGTCTGGTTCCTATCACTGTCACTGTAAACGATCCAGGCTTTCGTTGAGCTGCAGATTAAAGCCACAGATTTCTTTTCCGCTTTAACCAAAATGTAGACGGGGCGGGTTTAAAATGTTGAAAGTGTTCTTGCTTAGTTTTGCACTGGAGACAAACTGACCAAAGCATGGAACAAAATTCAGGATAGCCACTGAAGCTGGTTTTAGCTCTGCGGCGTACGGTTGTCCTGTAATAGATAACAGAAGCCGCATAATGAAGTCTAATAGAGGTTACTGAACAACCCCGCATGGTCTGAAGTGAACGTGTAATGATTAAGACTACACCCTGTTAAAAGCTTCCATTACTTGTTAGCTACATTAGCCTTGTAGCTCCAGAGCTAAAACTAAAGCAGTGAACTTCAGACAATATGGATGTGTCTCAAAATGTGTCTGAGTAGGCTGTCTAGGTAGCCCTTACAAAAAAGAAGTTTATTCAAGTGTACCATTAGTTTACTTCTTTTAAACTAAAAGGAAGTGAGTATACTTTCAGTTTACTTTTTATGTACTTCTCAGTGATATACTAAACACAGTTATACTTAAGTATGCTTGGGTTATACTGACAAGTATAGAACAGACTAAGTATATTTGGCCTTTACTTGTACTTAATATTTTGATTTAGAAAGTAGAAGTAAGTATTCTTGCTCTGCACAAAAACACATCCAGTAGAATATTTATTTAAAATTTGATTTATAAAGATTTATAAAGATACAAATATGTTTCTTAATCTGAGTGTGTCTTGTTTATTTTACGTGTGTCCACTGGTGAGTAAGTAAACGTTGTTAAGTTTTATTTTAAGTAGAAAAAAAACTCTTAAAGCTAGTCATATACTTTAAAGTACAACAATAATATAAGCAGTAAATTATAAGTATTAAGTTCACTTAAAGAAAACTTACAAGCTAGTAAACTAACAGTAAACCCTTAAGTTTACTTTTAGTGTAGTTGCAGTACAAAAGATGTAAACTGGTTGTATACTTGGTTTACTACTCTTACACTTAAAGTGTACTTAAAAGTATACTTTTAAAAACTAGAAAGTGGCCAATTTAGTCCCAAGAAGTATCAAAATAGTACATGTACAAGTGTACTACTAGTACAATGACACTAGTATAGTAACTGCATAAAGTATACTTAATAAAATGAACTTATACTTATTACGTATACTTATTTTCTGTCTAGGTAGCAGCTGTGTAAGTAGCAGTGTTCTCTCCTCATCTCTCCTCATAAAACAGATTACTGAGACGCTCTAGTTAGAGAGAGACTGCGTCACGGCTTGTTCCCCCCACTGCAGCGCCACCGGTGGTTTAGCTGGTTGCTAAGCTACCGGCCGGCATCCAAAACAATAGCCCAAGGCTTAAAAATTGGCTAGCATAAATGATAATGGCTGGAGTATAAAAGTGTAAATGGTGAAGGACTCGTTACAGAGTTGATAATAAAATACTGTTTTGTGTGATTATATGACCAGAAACACATTAAAACTCAATCAAAATAACTCATTTTAAAACCGCTTCACTGCTCGTAGATTAGCCTGTGTTGCATCATGGGATTATCTTAGCGGCTGAGGAAGAGTTTGATGCTTCCTTAAAATCAGGTCTAAATAAGGTTCCTCAGTAGACAGTATGTTTAAGGTATGTAAGAATTGGGACAGTCTACATGTTGGGAGTGCATACTATGAAGTAAAATGCTGCCTATGTAGGAGCTCAGTAGGATTTGAAACACACCCGATATGTTTATTGAGCTGCAGTTTAAGATTGTAAAACGCTCTGCCCTATTTTTTTCCTCGTGTTTCTTCAGGTCAGTGGAACCCAAAGGAGTTTACAGCGTACGAGGTTTTCCGGGTCAGCCTCATTACGTCAGAGCTGATTGTCCAGGAGAGAGAGACCCAGAGGAACGGCCTGAAGGCCATTTTCGACCTGCAGGGCTGGTGCTTCGCTCATGCTTTCCAGATAAATCCTTCTTTGGCAAAGAAGATTTCATGTGTACTCACGGTACATACTTCTTATAGAGTTGCTAAACCTCTTGGTTCTGATGTAGTTATTAATGTTATGACTTAGTATTCAGTAACTACTTTAGCTAATTTAGTATCTAGTATTAATTATTCAGAGCCTATTGTTTATTATTCAGTAACGGACTGAAATTTTGCACAGAATATATTTGGGATTTTTCAGCATCTAAAACCAATAATTACTCAGTAACTAACAAGAATGATTCAGTATTTGCTGTGGAAGTAAGGTGTATGTTATGTACTTATGGGGTAATGAAGTGAAGTTTGGACCCCCATGCAGTATGTAAACCTCACTGTTTTCTGGAGCATAACTAACAGAGCAACAGAGCAGAGTTAATAAAAACATTATTACACATTATTAGTGTAATTATATTCCAATTTCCATAAAACATACATTATTAATACAATACCTAGAGCACCTATGCACTGATGCCCTGGGGAGGTGTTGCTTTCTATGGAAACGCATACTAATAACTGACCATATGTATTCCTCTGTCTAACAGGATTCCTTTCCCTTGAAAGTTCGTGGCATCCACCTGATAAACGAGCCCATATTCTTCCGTCCAGTCTTTGCTATGATCCGGCCATTCCTGCCCGACAAGATCAAACAACGGGTCAGTGCCATTTATATACTTTTGCACAATTGTCCATCTAGAAACTTTACCAGACACCTACCTTGTACCTTATCCAGTATCCTTATCCACCTACACTTTATTAGAAACACTTACTTTGTACTTTCACTAACTGGCCACTTTATTAGAAACACCTACTTTGTACTCCCACTAACTGGCCACTTTAGTAGAAACACCTACCTTGTACTTCCACTAACTGGCCACTTTATTAGAAACGCCTAACTTGTACTTCCACTAACTGGCCACTTTATTGGAAACACCTACCTTATACTTCCACTAACTGGCCACTGTATTAGAAATGCTTACCTTGTACTTCCATTAACTGGCCACTTTATTAGAAACACCTACTTTTTAGTTCCACTAACTGGACACTTTATTAGAAACACCTACCTTGTACTTCCACTCACTGGCCACTTTATTAGAAACACTTACCTTGTACTTCCACAAGCTGGCTGCTTTATTAGAAACACCTACCTTATACTTCCACTAATTGGCCACTATATTAGAAACACCTACCTTGTACTTGCACTAACAGGCCACTTTATTAGAAACACTTACCTTGTACTTTCACTCACTGGCCACTTTATTAGAAATACCTACTTTGTACCTCCACTAACTGACCCCTTTATTTGAAACACCTACCTTATACTTCCACTAACTGGCCACTGTATTAGAAATGCTTACCTTGTACTTCCATTAACTGGCCACTTTATTAGAAACACCTACTTTTTAGTTCCACTAACTGGACACTTTATTAGAAACACTTACTTTGTACTTCCACTCACTGGCCACTTTATTAGAAACACCTACTTAGTACCTACACTAACTGGCCACTTCCTCATAGCTGCACTATATAGGTGTACATTTTCAGACTGTAGTCCGGATATTATTTGGGTGGTTGACTATTTTTAGCACACCAGTGTCACTGTTGTCCACCAACCAAATGCAGTGGGGAAAATAAGTATTTGATACACTGCTGATTTTGTAAGTTTTCCCACCTTCAGAATGGAGAGGTCTGTAATTTGTACCTTAGGTACACTATGAGGGGCAGAATCTAGAAAAAAAAAATCCAGAAAATCACATTGTCACATTTGCATTTTATTGCATGAAATACGTAGAAGTAGAAAAACAGAACTTAATATTTGGTACAGATAATATTTGGTTTGCAGTTACAGAGGTCAGACGTTTCCTGTAGTTCTTGACCGAGTTTGCACAGCAGCAGGGATTTCGGCCCACTTCTCCATACAGACCTTCTCTAAATCTTTCAGGTCGCTGGGCAACATTGAGTTTGAGCTTCCTCCAGAGATTTTCTATTGGGTTCAGGTCTGGAGACTGGCTAGGCCACTTCAGGATCTTGAATTGCTTCTTACGGAGCCACTCCTTAGTCGCCCTGGCTGTGTGTTTCGGGTCATTGTCATGCTGGAAGACCCAGCCACGACCCATCTTCAATGCTTTTACTGAAGAAAAGAGGTTGTTGGCCAAAATCTTGTGATACATGACCCCATCCATCCTCCCTTCAACACGGTGCAGTCATCCTGTCCCGTTTTCAGAAAAGCACCTCCAAAGTATGATGTTTCCACCCCAATGCTTCATGGTTGGGGCGGTGTTCTTGGGGTTGTACTCATCCTTCTTCTTTCTCCAAACACGGCAAGTGAAGTTACCAAAAAGCTCTACTTTGGTCTCATCTGACCACATGACCTTCTCCCATGCCTCCTCTGGATCATCCAGATGGTCATTGGCGAACTTCAAACGGGCCTGGACATGTGCTGGCGTGAGCAGGGGGACCTTACGTGCCCTGCAGGATTTTAAGCCATGACAGTGTAGTGTGCTACTAACGATGATATTTTATAACTGTGGTCCCAGCTCTCTTCAGGCCATTGACCAGGTCCTCTCGTGTAGTTCTGGGCTGATTCCTAACCTTTCTCAGAGTCAACCTTACCCCATGAGGTGAGATCTTGCATGGAGCCCCACACGGAGGAAGATTGTTGCCTTCTCACCAAGCTGCTTGCTTATTGTCCTGTAGCTCATCCCAGTCTTGTGCAGGTCTCTTTGGTCTTGGCCATGGTGGAGAGGTTGGGGTGTGATTGATTGGGTGTCTTTTATACAGGTACCAGGTTCAAACAGGTGCAAATAATACAGGTAATGAGTGCAGAATAGAACTCATCCATGATGAGGTCCATGAGAGCCAAATTTCTTGCTGGTTGCTAGGTGATCAAATACTTATTTCATGCAATAAAATGCAAATTAATTATTTAAAATTTTCCTGGATTTTTTTAAGATTCTGTCTCTCACAGTTGACGTGTACCTACGATAAAAATTACAGACCTCTCCATTCTTTATAGATGGGAAAACTCATAAAAATATCAAATACTAAGTATCAAATACTTACTTTCCCCACTGCATATCTAGAAAACAAAGGCAGAAACTGGGGCTGGCCAACACAAAGAGAGGAGTTTTTGAGTGTTACTCTAATCCAACAGATTCACTTCCATGGCAGCTCCTACACCGCGAGTCTTTTTGACCACTTCCCAAAGGCCATCTTCCCCCCTGAGTACGGAGGAACAGGCCCCAGCTTGGCCGAGGTGTCCGAGGAGTGGACGGACTTCATCATGCAGTCCGAGGATTATCTCCAGAAACTCTCCGCAGATTTAGGTGGCGGTTGCTCTCAAGGCAGCTCCCGCAGCCATCGCTGATCCATCAAACACAAGACAGCAGGACTGGGCTGTGAGTTTTGGGTGATGCTAAACGGCTACATGGCTGCGACTAAGGAGACTGTAGGTGTTCTATCGTGTTTAATTACATTACTTGTCAGTGCAGCTTATTTTAATGCACAAACATCTACTTTAATCTAAATCTTTACACTCACGTTGTAACATTGCAGAGATAATTTAGCTACGAGAGAACAAGGTTGTAAAGGGTTTGGACTTTTATACCTCTCAACTTCTGACATTGCCTGGAAATGATGTTATGTATATAAGCTACTAATGGATCATAAAAGGAAGAGGTGTTATTTGTAGGATGGGTTAATGCTACTTGCATAGGTATACATAGGGTTAACATGAATATATACTCATAATACTTGATATTAACTAATAATGGTGCTCATATAGTGAAATCTTAATGATCTGAACTAATATACTAAAGCATAAGCGGGTGGAGACTTTACTGCACTACAACACTGAGATGTATTATTAGCTATTCCATCCGAACGACATGGAGTCACACTTACTTCTCCAATTTCCTTGAGGCCTACAGTGCTGTGCATAAAGCCAGAGACCCTTCGTTTATCTAATTTCCAGCCAACATGGCCATTAAGTACAAGGTATTCAATTAAATACTGATTAAATTTAATTAAGAGAGTGTAAACTAAAAACTGGGCCCAGCAGATAAACAACACTGCTTTTATCTTAGCGAGAGAGGAGAACAAGCTCCACCTTCAGATCTGAGAACATCCACAGGTGTTCCTGTCCATCCATCCACTGTGAGTAGACACCTCAGTGCTGTCTGAAAGAATGTGCAGCTGTTCAAGAAACACCTCGCTGAGAAAACGTAGATACAGACACATCACACAAAGAAGCTGCTTCTGTTCTCAGAACAATGGACTGACCACCCCAGAGACCAGAACCCTTAACATCACTGAATACTGATTAAATCATATTAAGAGAGTGTAAACTAAAAACTATGGCCCATCAGATAAACAACACTTAATGTTTTCATCTTAGCGAGAGAGAGGAGAACATCAAGCTCCACCTTCAGATCTGAGAACATCCACAGGTGTTCCTGTCCATCCATCCACTGTGAGAAGACACCTCAGTGCTGTGGGTCTGAAAGAATGTGTAGCTGTTCAAGAAACTCCTTGCTGAGAAAACGTAGATACAGACACATCAAACAAAGAAGCTGCTTCTGTTCTCAGAACAATGGACTGACCACCCCAGAGACCAGAACCCTTAACATCACTGAATACTGATTAAATTTAATCAAGAGAGTGTAAACTAAACACTGTGGCCCATCAGATAAACAACACTTAATGTTTTCATCTTAGCGAGAGAGAGGAGAACATCAAGCTCCACCTTCAGATCTGAGAACATCCACAGGTGTTCCTGTCCATCGATCCACTGTGAGAAGACACCTCAGTGCTGTGGGTCTGAAAGAATGTGTAGCTGTTCAAGAAACTCCTCGCTGAGAAAACGTAGATACAGACACATCAAACAAAGAAGCTGCTTCTGTTCTCAGAACAATGGACTGACCACCCCAGAGACCAGAACCCTTAACATCACTGAATACTGATTAAATTTAATCAAGAGAGTGTAAACTAAACACTGTGGCCCATCAGATAAACAACACTTAATGTTTTCATCTTAGCGAGAGAGAGGAGAACATCAAGCTCCACCTTCAGATCTGAGAACATCCACAGGTGTTCCTGTCCATCGATCCACTGTGAGAAGACACCTCAGTGCTGTGGGTCTGAAAGAATGTGTAGCTGTTCAAGAAACTCCTCGCTGAGAAAACGTAGATACAGACACATCAAACAAAGAAGCTGCTTCTGTTCTCAGAACAATGGACTGACCACCCCAGAGTCCAGAACCTCAACATCACTGAATGTGTTTATTTGGATGGTGAGAAGCAGAACATGTTAAACCAGCTTCTAAGACTGAACTTTGGTTTAAACTGAAAGTGAGTCTTCTGAAAAGAATGGAAGCTGATGTGTGGACAGACTAAACACTCAAACATCTGATAATATATTTAACATTCTGTTAATAATGATGCTAAAAAATGAATAACTTGTACTAAATGGCCGTTTAAACTAGAGACTGAATTAGCAAATGTTGATCTCGGTCTTCTGCACAGCCCTGTAAACGACTGAAGGAACATTCAGGGCAGGACTTTCTACCCACAGGACCGAACCAACACTCACTGTGAAACACTGAACACTGCTATTGTCTGTAAAATAGTCTGATCTGTCCTTTAAACGTGTAGTGTACGTTGTTTCTGTTACCTTCTGAATTGCCTGTAATCAAACTGCAGGTGAGGAACAAACCTCAGGGACTTCCATAAGTTCTGCTTTTAAAGATGATGATAAATCCTTCCCAGCTTGGATGTTCAGTTCGAGGAAAACAAAACTTACATAGATACATTATAGTATATAATAAATTATATCAAGAAGGCTCTTCATCTCATTGAAAGGTTTAGGGAACCAAAAGTGGGTCTTCTGTCACATGGGCGCACCTTTCTATTTAAAGTGGATATCCATCTTTGTTTTAAGATGTAAACAAATGTATTTAGTGTGGTTTGATGTGAAATGCTCCTTTCTGAGTCAGAGTTGTTTACAGTGGTGGTGAATGGAACCAGACGTCCACCTCTAAAAGCTCCCTCACAGAAAGTTATGAATATGTTATGAGTACACTGAGAGATTACTTTGGACCATAAACTTAATCATGGTGGAGGAATACATGCAGTAGGCTGTGAGGCAAAATAGTCCCCAAAGAAAACTATTACTGTCTTTATTTGACCATAATCTAAACTCCATATAAACACGTGGAAGACACATGTAGGTTCACTTGTGGGTTTAGATTGTAAATAAAAAACCTATATTTGTATAGACAAGGTGACCCCTGGTTACTATCACCACCACTGTAAAGATATCTGAGTGTCTACAATCAACCGATTCACACCAAACCCACACATAATTACTTGAATTAATACTGGATTATACAGATATCCTCTTTGTGTACATGAAATAGGTTTGCTATTTAAAAACAAACTGCACATTCCTAGATTCAAGCGTGGAAAATACTTAAAGGAGGAGTATCGGTGAAAAACATGGCTGTGGCAGCTTTGGTTGGAAAACAACCTGTTCCAACGTAGATATGAAGACTCATTCTAAGCTAACAAAAACACACCAATGCATAAATACAGGCAATTATACACTAATAAATTTAATAGTTTAATAGACCCCCCCCCCCAAATCTTACATAATTCTCCTTTAAGTAATTGTACTTACTGTTATAATTAAGATTTGAATTTAAATTCATATCATTATAAAAGAAAACTACCCATAACTATGCTAATTCAACAGTATGCTGTCATTAAAAGTAATTAATAGTGAACAGAGTGCATATCCTGACTCTTAATGTTAATTTACCTGTTTATATGTTTTCTTTTCATGTTTATGTACTTAAATATGCTTAAGTAATACTTTTTTACTTTTACTAAAGCATTTTTTATGAAGTAAGATTTAGATGCAGTGCCCAAACCACATTTATCAGCACTTTATTAGTGTTTTACTGTTTTAATTATATTTTCTGATATTTATCAGAGAAATAATAACAGAAGAAGATCCTGTGTGCCTTATTGCTACTCAGCTCAGAATAAAACAAGCACAAAGATACACTTTAAAATGTGCTCTTCGCTCGGATCCCCTTCGGAGGCACTAGACGACCCTTTGCTCCGCTGCACTTTGCTCCTGGTTTTGGTTGGTAAATATTGTTAGACTAGACTTTCCTGGAACGGGGCATGTTGGCAAACTTGTTTCATTCCAGCTCGTCTTTTACTCAACACAACGTCACCTGCATTTACAGTCTGTACTGTTAGGTTGGAGAGACATGGCGAACAAAGTTTTCTTTTAAGTCCCACTGACTGAATGAAACGCCTTACAATCATTGCTGCTGTACATTACATCTGTTTGTCCTGTTATCAGTCATGTTTACTGTAAACGGTCACACCTTTTCTTTGTAAATATGAAATTAAAGAGCCAACTTCTTAAAAGGATGTGGTGGGAATTTCCTTGTTCCTTAAAGGTTACCATGTCTAATCTGTTCTAATCTTGGTGAAATAAACAGATATATATGTGTCTGAGCTTGTTATATTTCTACTACAATGTTTTGCAATTGCCACCAAATCAAAGCTCATTGTCTCACTGTCGCCCTCCTCTGGTTGATTACACATTATATGCCCTGAATCAGATCAGAATCAGAAATACTTTATTGATCCCAGGGAGATATTGCAGTTATTACAGTAGCAGCCGGTTATGTAGAAGAATAAACACTCTAATAATAATTTACCACAAAAAAAATTTGTAGTATGTACACATATATAGTCTTATATTACAATAAAAGAATAAATTGTAAAGTGACTGTGGCTATAATAATAAGTACAGATATACTGTATACAGCAGTAAGAGTTTAGAAGTAAGAAGTTATTGCACATAACTGAGTTAATTGAGTTGTTGCTCACATAATTAAATTATTGTTCTATTATTATTACTGTACATGTGAAAAGTGTCGTACGTTAAGAGAGGAGTTATAAAGTCTGATGGTAGGAATGACCTCCTGTGGCGTTCTGTAGTGCATTTTGGCTGAATGAGTCTCGCACTGAATGTGCTCCTGCGTCTCATCACTGTGTGATAAAGAGGGTGGGAGCTATTCTCCATGATGGCCTGCAGCTTAGACAGCGTCCTCCTCTCAGACACTGCCGTCAGTGAGTCCAGCTCCACACCCACAACATCACTGGCTCTGCGGATCAGTTTATTAAGTCTGTTGGCATCTGCCACCGTCAGCCTGCTGCCCCAGCATGCAACAGCGTATAGGATGGCACTGGCCACTACAGGCTCATAAAAGATCCTCAGCATAGTCCTGCAGATGTTGAAGGACCTCAGACGCCTCAGAAACCTCAGAAAAAAAATGCACAGGTGTGTCAGAAAACCTTTTAAAGGTGAATTTATTTTATTTTCAAAAAACTTACTTGAATTATTCACAGTGTTGGTAAATGGAACCAGACATCCTTCTTGTTAATACATAAAAGTTAATACATGAAATGGTTATGTTATAAAAAGATATTGGCCATAAAATCCAAATGAGAATTAAAGAATAATTATAATTTTCAGATTTTCCACTATTTCACCAACTATAATACAAGCCAAAAAGCTTTTTTTGCAGCAATTAAGAAACTTTTGCGTCCCTAAAGAACCGTCCAGACGTTTCTATAATGAAAACACTGCTGTATAATAGATCTCACATAATTTGAGTTTGAGGTCAAGCAATGTGGATGAATGACAGAATTGGTCAGCATGTTTTGGTGTTTTTCCTAATTAGGGTTCTATATAGTACCGAAAAGATTCTATAATTATGTAGTGCTCTATATTATATATATATATATATATATATATATATATATATATATATATATATATATATATATATTATTTTTAAGAAAGCAGGTTTTCAATCATACAGAAGTCTTCAGACATTGATTTTAACATGCTCACAGTTGTACACCGATCAACCATAACATTAAAACCACCTCCTTGTATCTACACACATTGTCCACTGTACTTTATCTGTTTCTCTGTATACTTTGTTGCCTTCTTCTTCAACAATATTATTTGCAATTATACTGACACTGTTCACAACGTCACAACATTTATTTTCATCCAAAAAGAGCTTGTATTGACGACGAGAGAGTCTGAACCGCTCCGTAAAGCTTTCTTCAGCACATCTCAAAGACTTGCAATGGAGTTAAAGGTCAGGAGTTCCTAAGTGGAAAAGAACCACTCTTTCACAATCGGAGCACGATGAATCTCGGCATTGTCGTCCTGGAATATGCCTGTCTTGGAGTAAGAAATTAATTTATGGGATAACTGGGTCGTTTAGTACATTCAGCTGATCAACTGACTGAATTTTAATACCACATAATGTTGCTGAGCCTCGACCTGACCAACTCCACACTGGTCATGTGGAAATGCTCTTACTTTTACTGTTAAACACAGCCGTGAGTTCTACTGTCCATTTATTATTATTCGACTTCACCAGGAGTTCATTCAGGAATTTTCTTCCAGATGTTAATAATGTGCTGGAAAGTTCTGAACCCAGTTACAGTTATTTCAGTTTCTGCCACATTGCTGTTTAAGGAATGAGAAGCTCTCTGTATCAGATATAGCTAAAAGTATGGTTGCCAGCTGAAACATATCGATCACCAAAGGTCTGTAGAACTTCTGTAGAAGTTGAAGTATCAACTCAAGCTTTTTACTCGAGTAGAAGTGTAAAAGTACTGCTTTCAAAACTACTCAAAGTAAAAGTAATGTAAGGAAAATAAATGGCATTAAGGAAAAAAGCTTAGGTTGCACCACAGGGGTCTAGCCCACCTTCTTCTAAAAGCCATAATGACTATAATGTTATATTAAAATGTTAATGTTGATAAATTTGGGATGCGCTAGGCTTCCTGTTTCAGCCGCATATATGGCAATTGAACATGAATGTATTTTAGTACAATGTAAATATATTAAAGAACCATTTATGTGTATTACTGAGCATTAACTAGTTGTCTATAAATATTGTAATGGTGCAAAAAGTCCAACTTCAAAGACATGTTATCAATAACCTTTACTGGAATGTAAATGTACATGAATGAAAACAAGCTGAAATGAAATAGTAGTAACGAGACTATTTTAAAATGTAGAAATTACTGATAATGGTGTGAAAATGTAAGCAGCAGAAGTAAAGGGTCAGCTGAAAAATAATTACTCCAGTAAAGTATAGATAACCAAAATTTCTACTTAAGTAAGGTAACAAAGTATTTGTACTTCATTACCTGACACCTCTGTTGATCAAAATCCTCCCAAGTATTATTCAACTCCAAACAGCACAGTATTTAAATGCAAATAGTACAATACACTGAACTACAAAGAGACTTAGAATGAGACATTCAATTAAATGCGAAACCTGTTAATGAGCTGAATGTGGTGGAATAACTGTCTTGTGATTTGTTAAGCAATAACAAACTCGAACTGATCTAGAAATAGTGTTATGAGCGTAATTATAAATCAAGAACTGCTGAAAAACTTTTGTGTTTTTGATTTTATGCCGGAAGACAAGGTCACAGGATCTGTATTCAGCACTGTATTGATGAGTCATGCTGAACTGATCAAAGGGCTCTATCACTGCACTGAAGGGGGTTTGAAGGCTAAATGTTGGGAAACTTCTTCCCTCCCCCATATTTACCCATTCAGCACATTCAGACTGACGAAGTTATCCAAGAGAGGTCCATGTGAAGACTTGAACTACAGGTGATCGAATCAAATCTCAGCTTGTACACAATCAAAAAATACATCTCCTCCAAAGGTAAACACTCTTTAGTCTAGACTGAAACTAACGTCTAGTGATGAGTCTTCATCGGCACTGCAGCTTAAATAGTCCATGTCCTAAATTTGTTTTTTTGTTGTTGTTTTTTTTAGTGTAACATAGTGTGTGTGGTTTTATGTATTTAACATAACCATAACTCATTCTTATGTTATCAATAAGTACTTTTACCAGTAAGAACACCAGATATCATTAAAACAGATGTAAACAAACATCAATCAATGTCGTCTTGTGAAAGAAGTAGATCAGATCTTGAGCTCCAGTTTAAAGAACAAAGTGTAGTTCCAGATTTCTCCTGGATGCCCCAGACATTGTATGAATGTATTCAGTTCCTTCAGCAGTAATCTTGATTTAGCTTAATGAAGTACTGAGCAGCCAAAGCAGGTATTAGATGAGAACTGTAAACAATACTGGGTTGTTTCCACAAAGAGAAGCTTTGAAAGGGTTAAATAAACACACTGACATGTGTAAAAGCACTACTTACTGTATTAATACTGTTTAATATTTAAATAATAAAGTGTTTTGCTGAGCAAATTACAGCTTCCTGTCTGGAAAAATAGCTTTTTAAATATAATAATGTCACCAAGTGTATAACATGTTTGCACAGTGTTAACCAGGCTGTTCTTGTTACTGTGCCTTACTGTAAATAAGCTCTGTTCTGAGTCTTATAAACACTCCTTAGAACTTCACTATTAGTGAATAGTGCTGAACTGTGACTTCACAGAAACAATGGCTCTGTTCCACCGCAGGGCCAAACGGTTCTAAACAATTTCAGTGACATATCTACTCGGACACAGTTCAACATGGAACATTTAAAAACCGAGCTCAGCATGATTATCTATGGTTATAGGTCATGGTTAACTAGCCATACTCAGGGCCACAGTACCGTTTGGTGGGAGAATGTAAAAATGTAGCTGTTTACTAATTAGTTCTGTGTTTGTCTGTACTGTGCTGCAGGATTTAAACCTGAAAACAATCAGTTCACCCCAAAGGACAGCAAATAAAAACAAGCCCACAATTTTAATCCACTTTTCAATAAACGTCAAAGCTTTAACACCAGCATCTGAAAAGTAAACAGCACTGCTAACCAGAAAACAGCAACTGGTTAGCATTAGCTTAGCTAGCATGCTGCCAGTTCTGCTCATCTCAGAACAGATTCAGTTCTGACTTGTAGAAGTTTCACTGACACAAGTTTAGACAAATATATCTCAACTCTGAGAAAACAAAGTCCAGTGGTTTATGTTAGATGACAAAAAAACAACATTAAATCTGTTCTGTAGTAGTGTCAGCTGTAAACCTGCTAGGCTAAGCTAGAGAGCGGCAAGTGTTTTAACAACATTACCAACTCAAAAAAGTGAGGCAAATTTAGTCTTCCATGATTTAGGCCCTCAAATCTAAATCTGTGGTTCTAATTTTAGCTTTTTATGCCAAATGTGATACAGTTTTAAGTGATTTCTGTAATTTGATTTATAGTGGACTTAAGATTTATCTTATAGATAGAAACCTATCATTGCACAAGGCTGGGAACTGATGGATGGAAGATTTTTATCATTAAATTCAGTCTTTTTGGTCATATGACCATGGAGGCTGAATGTAACAACATATTAAGTGATAAAAGTTTATTTTTTAGTCATATTGTTTAAAATTCTTTGGATATGTGCTCAGGGAACATATGATTGGCTCAAAATGCATTAAAGACAATATGTTTTTTTGTTGTAATACTTAAATTCTTTTGGTTATGAAATTCTACATATGTACTAAAAGAGATTTAACATTTCAGTTGCGGTCAATAATGGGTTAAGACTCCAGCTGGCCTAAATATCAGTAAGAGTTCAAGAGGCTATCTGGCAGAAATCCCAAACTAAGATAAACCTCCTGGGAGCTTTTTCTTCTACACTGAACTTCGGCTCTGATGTCAAACTGTTGGTGTTTAGGAGCCACCTGCTGGACCCCAACACTCATCACCACAATACAGTCATAACAGCCTACATACATCACTCAGATCATCTCTGTTCACTAAACAACACAGCAAAACAATATTGCAAATGTAAAAATATCTTAATAACATGCCTTCCATGAAAAATATGAACTGCATTTGTAAAGTATCATAATGTATGATAACGTTTTAAGGCATTTTGTTGCACATTTACTTAAAGAATAAGAAATACTAGTGCAGGTGGTAGTGTTTCTGAGGAGTCTATATATATATATCGTTATATATATCGTTGTTATTAGAGAAATATCAGGACAATAATCTGTTGTCAATGTTCAGTAATGCCCTCATTTCATCAAGTTAACAGGGTATCCAGAATTAAGGAACCTATATATCCTGTGTGTCTCTCAGAGACTACAGCATCTGTAGCTGCATCATTATTTATACTAATTTATATTTAATGTAATGTAATGTAATTATTTTAATGCTGTACTACAATACTATATGCAGTATATGTATATTTATAAGGCGCAAATGAGTCATCCCCAATTTTATCAGAGATATGAAGTATTATTTAAAATTCTCCTATAATAAGAAATCTCTGTTTCGGGCATTTGGTTCCAACAGTATGTTTTGTAATATTTTGTTTCTTGTCTCTTTTATTATATATATATATATATATATATATATATATATATATATATATATATATATATATATATATATATATATATATATATATATATATATATGTTTTTTGTATGACTTCATTAGCTACTTCATTTTATTTATTCAAGCAAATGGAAATACATTGTATATAATTGTACATAAACTGAAAAATATATATATAATCTGCTGTGCTTACAGTGGCATGTTATAACACACAGCGCCCCCTACCGACTGTTTTGTTTTACAGAGGATTATACAGCTCTGATAGAAAAATTAACTGCAGTGAAGTATCCCAGTGTAATCAATAATAATAGAGTCTGATCCAGCTGTCAATGCTTATTTAAACTTGATTGTGTGAAAAAAAAATTCTAATGGATTATAATTTAATCAAAGTGTTAAAATAAGCATTATTGATGATGATAATAATAATAATAATAATAATAATAACAATTATAAAAAGGTTCTTTTTTTATACTACTGGGTTACTTACTGAATTATTAGACAAGCAGGAGTCACTAAACTATTACAAACAGCAAACAAACAAATAATAATGAAGATTTGAAATAGCTAACTATAATAATAGAAAACAATATGATATAAAACAATAATAATAATAATAATAATAATAATAATAATAATAATAATAATAATAAGTTTAATAATACGTTTTCAATAGGGTTTTCATAATATTTGTATTTTATTTGTTTATATATTTTATTTGAGTATATTTACATTTGTAACAATAATAAACATTATTATTATTATTATTATTATTATTATTATTATTATTACTGTTGTTGTTGTTGTTACAAACTCTTGTATGGTAGTGTAAACTATGTCTGTGTATTGCAATAACCTGTGGTGACACAAGAGTTACAATGTATTGTGATACTGTAAGCAAGATGAAATGTTGTGATTTGTTAAACCCAAAAAACACCCCACAACATGCATAGGTGTGCTAAGGCTAACGTTAGCTGTGCGCCCTTGTTTCCTTTTTGGATGCTGTGTGACACAATGTGGCATGTCCAGTGGGCTGTGGCCTTGTTAACTTGTTTATGTTGGAGTGGAAGAGTCTGCTCTGTAATTGGGGCGGGTTTAAACACAAAATGTGCCAATATCTAACACCTATGTTTTAATTTAGATTATTAATTAAAGTCGATACTGTGGTTTTGAGAATACAGTATCACAAACATAATATTGTGATACTGTTTTCTTACAGCTTTTGTGTAAAACAGGGCCTGCATATTATGACCAAATGGACCAGTTTCAGAATTTGAATGAATTAAGCCTAAACTGCTAACCTGATATTACACCATTAAAAAAAATTTAGGTTTAGGCTCAAGTTTAATCTTGGTCTGGAGAACCAGTCTGGTAACTCATATATACACCTACTGGTGTAAACTTGAGCTACAAGCAACCAACACGAAAGAAGGAGGAAGGTGATGACCAATATGGAAGAAATGTGCAATACCGTTTATATTGTATTATATTATATAATATTATATTATATTATAGTATATTATATTATATACATTTTGTACAATGTTTATACATTATATATTATAAACATATATTATATATGAACTCATGATAATGACTTCTGTGGTTTGCATTGTAGTTCTTTTTAACCCTTATATGAATGTTCTCACACAAAATGTGTTTTAAATAAACCAGACTGTCAAACTACATTTTCACGGTGTATCAATAACTACAACACTTGCTTTCGCCATGTTAAAGGTTAATTTTCTAATACTTAAAAAAGAATAGTTATTAAAATATATTTAATAAATACATTTACATACATTATTTTGCTCGGTACATGTTTTATGTGTAATGTTTCTCCATATACCTTAATAATAAAATATATATATATAAATATAATGTAATTAAGTTTGTATATCTGTTTTCTATATGGGGAGCAAGACGTGGACGGTGATGAGGGCGCCACCTACAGATGAACATTTATTTTGGGTTTAGGAACAAAACGTTCAAATCCACATCTGTTCAGACCCTCCTCCTCCTCCTCCTCCTCCTCCTCCTCCTCCTTCTTTAAGTTAAAGAAAAAAAAGAGCTGTTTTTGTGCTGATCACTCTTTTTCCTAAATCACTAGTGAACTCAGGTCACAACAAAAACACTGCTTACAGCACTGATTTAACGCTAAAGCAGAGATATAAACAACGATTATCAACATCTTATCAACATCTCGAAATCGTGAGGACTCTTATAATAATTATTATTATTACTATTATTATTATTATTATTATTATTTATACCAGATACTAATTGTTATATAACATTATATAACGCAGTTTGTATGGAACAAACAAACTCCCCAAGTTCTCGCGATACTTGGCTTCTTCCATCTTGCCACGTTCCCGTTGCAAAGCTAAGGTAGGCGGGGCCGGCGCCGCGCAGCCAGCCACACGATTGAATAAACGCAGCGCCCTCTCGACGCCGATTGGACGAGATTTTTCGTCGCTCCGCCCACCGCGCTTTCTCTTGTCCGCCACTGGCCGAGCGCCCCGTCACTCAGACGCGGACGGGTTCGCTGTAGTCTTCGGTTCTGTGGAGTCAGAAGGATTTGATTTTGTACTGAAAGCGAATTTAGGAGCGAAGAGCGGCAAAGTTTCTGTTTTTATTTTCTACTCCAGCGACTGAGAATATGCCCGCGAAGAAAAGCCCCCGAGGACAGAGCAAGAAAGGTGCGTAAATCTGGAACGAAGATATAAACACACCAGCGTGCAGCGTTCACTGCTGCTACTAATATTTTGCAGAAGGCCTGAAAGTTAATCGGACGGCAGGATTGATTTTATTGACTCACGTGGATGCAAAAAGCTCGATTTGTTTTAGTTTTTTTGCTGGTCCAAAACCCCCCAGCGCCAGCCCAAAGGGAAGTAAGCCTTCGTGCAAACGCATATTTGTAAATATTTGAGTTGCATCTACATCTCAGTCTTTGAACTAACAACAACACTGTCAGAGTTTAACCCGTCTTCAAATCTGGTTCAGCTTCTTCAACTTGCACTGGAAGAGATAAAAGAGCGAATAGACTGTATGCAGTGGCCTTGATTCCCATTTAAACCCCAAACTAAGAGCTAAGGAGTCAAAAGTTCAAGGCTCCCTGGATTTGTTAGAAGCAGCAGCTCAGCAGGTCCAGATAGTTTTTTTTTACTAATTCTTGTTAGAAATTTCACATCCCACCTTAAATGATGCTGGAGAAGCTGAAAAATTGGGATCTGGCTTCTGCTTTGTAGTTTCAACCTTACTTTTGCCCTCTTTGTCCACGTTTCAGGCATTTAAACCGTTTTCAGCCCATTTTTCTTAAATGCCCACGTGTCCCAAATGTGGGCGGGGCTACACGTGGCCTTTCTTGCAGTTAGTTCAATGCCCACCTAATTTAAGTGAATGCTGGTTATGATTGTTCATTTACACATACATTTATTTGCTTTATTATTAAACAACCAGACAGTCTTTCCACTTGAGCCCATGTGGAAATCATAGCTGGGGGTCAGCAGTTCACATGGAGTCCAGTTCAGATGGTGCAGATGAATGTGATTCTCCTTATTATTCGTTAAAAAAAAGAAAACACGGATATTAAAAAACAGGCAGACTGCTGTTGTTGCATGTGCTGTTGCTATCTGCATTTCAGATCACCTTGAACGGCCACAGCCACACCCAACTGCAAATTTGGTGTTTGGAGTTACTACACAGCAGTAGTGGGGGGTTCACTACGCCTTCACCAAACAGTCCACACATTCTCGTGTGTGTGGTCTGCAGCTTGTCTATATGATGTATACAAACCTGCCCCCCCTTTTTTATTCTATGTAATGATCCTGTTGGGTCCTGCCATGCTTTGTTCCACGGTAACTGAAATTGCTGTTTTCAGGTGACCTTCCTTTCAGCTTCCGGAGATTAACTTGCCGAAAGCCAACGTGGTGGTAAACGGGGTTTGCCATGTGTTTCCCCTTCTCTCCAACCATCCATAAAGTATTAAAGAAGGATCTCCTACAATAATGTTGCATGTTGGAGATGATGTTTGGAGTGCTCTTATGTTGGTTGTGTTGTGTGGAAAAAGTGGTTTGTTCCTAAAGGGGAACTCATTTATTTATTTATTTATTTATTTATTTATTTAATCCAAAATGTTGGCATAAATACATTGTTGTGATGTAAACAGATGTTCACAGTGGCTTGATGTAAGCCAGTGATTGTGAGATTTGTTATAATGGTAATGGTGATTGGAACTATATATCTATAACACAAATATATACATTTTATTAACTATCTAAAGCCACCAGTGAGAGTTAATATTTGTAAGTTAAACTATTTTTGCCTCATAGCACCCTGCATGTACCACCCCACACTGAATGAGTTTAAAAAGTTATGTATTAGTTCAGAACCTGAACTTTCTGTGAGGGATCTTTTAGGGGTGGACATCTGGTTCCCATCAACACCACTGTGAACAATTCTGACTCGGCAAGTCTCGCATTTCACACCGAACCACTCTGAATGACTCTGCTTACATCTTGACTAAATTTTTTTTTTTAAATGGGTGGAATTCCCCTTTTAATAATTGACTTTTCCACAATTTTTTGGTCTTGCATTAATGATGATGATGGTGTTTGTACAGTACTAACCTAAAACACACATGTACACATGTCCATACGTTAATTTTGATGTGTTCTAAAAAAAAAAAGCATATAATTATTGTACCCGGTGCAGTGCGAGGTGAAAAATTCAGAAAGTGTTTACTGTTTTTATCGTCTAATTTGTGGGCGGAGGCACTTTATTTGTTTTGTAGTACTTAAAAATGTCATTCCAGAGAGTCGAGTTGCTCTGGGCTAAATTGGCTATTAAGAGTTCATTATGTTGGGGGTCATTTTCTGTGCCCAGTCAAGTAATTAACTTGGAATGTGAGTTAGCATGGCGTGTACATTGGTGCATCAGTCGAGGCAGATGTTCATATGAACTACAATACTGAACAAAAGCTGCACGACTTCAGCAATTTCCTCACTGGAGTGTTGCATATGCATTATACATTTGGAGCACAGCTGTTTTTAAAGCTGCACGCGTCCTCCGTCGCTGCTATAAGTGAAATGTATAAGGGGGGGAGGGGCGCTAGGTAAAACAATAGTGGCTGCTTGACTGTTTGTGGATTGGCAGTCAAGTTGAGTCTGTGTAACTTCAGAGGTGTGTCTGCTCGGCAGGAGAGCAGCGTTTGAACAAATGGCCAAAATGGGCCATTTCCTGATGAAGTCCAGAGAATTTAAGGGCCATTAAATGAAAGAATAGTACATAAACTCTACAGCAGCCCCGCAGCCCTGATTCCTTAATCTATAGTCCTCCAGTTACCCGTCATCATTGCCTAACACGTCTTTGTATGGTGGGGGGAGAAGTGAGTGCATGTGCCCTCAGGAGAACCTGTAAAGAGTAGTGATGTTTAGAGTAAACTGATCTGGCATTGTGTGTATAAGAAGGCCTACTGTGCTGTATCACTGTGATGTCATGGTTTTTCACTCAACACAAACAAAACTAAACAAACCTGAATGTTGTAGGAAGGGTCTGCAGTAGCTGCACTGACAGTCCCCACAATAGAAAAGGATACTTAAAGCATTAAATGCATTGAGCAATGCCCTCTGAAGGTTGAGGGTCTCGGTCACTCCCCCACCTTTTCTAAACATATGAACACAATCAGGCTAGCCTGCTCGCTATCTTGCACCCGGTGCTGTTTTTCCCAGACCTGCCTGTTCATGCCCAAAGACTAATGCGTTTCGATCAAGTATTTAAGTTTCCCTGAGGCGTCCATGATAACCGGCTTTAGTGTCACACCAAAAACTAGTGCGAGCCACTGGAGGGGTGGGGTGTGTTTGTTTTGCTGTTGTATTAAAATATTAGCAATCGTTTTCTAGAATCGCTTACTGCACCTTTAAGTAGAAGTTATTGTTATTTTTTTTTTTTTAAGGAAATATTTAAGATTACATTTAAGGTGGGTAGTAATGTAGTTGTTTAGCCAAAGTGTGTTTGGCATCTTTAATGTGTGCAGTCTGTGTGTGTGTGTGTATATATATATATATATAAATTATTCCTGCAGACTTCATGAGCAAAACTGGTGTACTAATATATATATATAATTAGTACACCAGTTTTGCTCATGAAGTCTGCAGGAATAATTTTCCACACGCCCCAAAAGTTTAGTCCAATAAACTCCAAAAACACATTCAGTGATGTTGAGGATTAGATCTTGGATTTATGGATTATCTTTCATGTAATCTCCTAATAAATATCACCTGGAAAAAAGCAACTTGTAATTAAAGGTGCAGTAAAGAGTTCTGGAATATGACTGTTGATATAAATTTATCAATAAAACACTAACACAGCAAGAGACTGGCGATCGACACTGGACTGGCAAGCTTTTTTTATTTTATTTTTAAGTTCTTTGCGCATATAAAACGGTCACAAAAACCAATGCCAACACTTGACAAATGATATAACATTTTAGAGAGAACAATAAGACCGTAATGACTAATGTTAGCTAGTTTGTGGGTTAGCAAACTAATGCTACAATAACTGCTACCGCAGAGCTAATCGTTCTATCTATAGGAGGGGTGTGTTTAAAAAAATCGATTTTTCCATATAGAGCGATCTTTATTTGAATAATCTGATATTGATTCGTATTAACCCGAGCTCGACCTTTAAAATTAGCATTCCTGGCATCATTTTGGATTCAGAAACCATATTTATAAACATATAAACACTAATGTTTTTAGTTATGGTAATTTGTAGGGATGTGTATTGGCAAGAACCTGGCAATACAATACATATTGTGATACAGTGTTCACGATTCAATATGTTGCGATACTGCAAGCAACGTGATGTATTGTGGTTTTTCAAATCCTACTATTAAAACACACCACTATTTGAACAGGTTTGCCAATGTTTACAATAGCATTGCGCCCTTGTGCTGCTTGTTAATGTTGGAGTGGAGCTGAAAATGGATTACAACACTGGCATCTAGTGGTCAGAGGTTTAAACACAACACACAATGATTCACTGTCTGCCAGGATTCTGTGTATCAATACTGTGTTTTTGAAAATCGATACAGTATAATGAAACAAAATGTCCCGATATTCGATATTTTGATATTTTCTTACACCCCTAGTAGTTTGAGTGTTCCTTGTACGTTTACCACATTAGTTTTCTAAAAAACTCTTTTCATATTCAAACAAAACATATTATTGTAACTGAAATATCCTTAAATGAATCCATATTGAATTGAGTTGAATCGGAAATCGAATTGAATTGGGATCGAATCGAACCGGGAAGTCAGTGGCGATACCCAGCCCTAGTATATAGTGTTAGTTACTCCCCTGTCTGGCAGAAACAGCAACCTCCTCGTTCCTAATGCTTTCCAAATCTACATAAAGCTGACATCGGCTTTCTTGTTCCACCTTAAATGGTGCTGTAATTACATTGAGTTGCTTGACTGTAACTTTAGCTCCATTTAAGGTGGACTTCAGCCTCGTCAGCTCTCTGAGGTCTCTCCACTGTTGAAATGCCTCGCCAATGTACCCAGCTCTGCGCTCTTGCCTGATATAAGAACTTTCTCAGGCTTTGTTCTGTAGATCTTCTCTTGCCAGTCCGTGGTGTTCAGCGCATAGCTCCTCCCCGCCCCCCTGTCCTGTGCACGAGCATAAACTAGTACTGTATTGGATGGAAGAGAGTCATGCGGCTCAACCTAAACAACTGTATGTATTTCTATAGCCACTTTGATTGGAAATGAGAAAGTGCAGTATAGAAGTAATGAAAATCAGTTTTTCACATCATACTTTTAGAAACAAACTTGGCGTAACTGCATTTGGGATAAATGTGGGGAACTATAGATCTGATTTATGCTAAACCATTCATTAAAAAAATCAGATGTCCCTCGTTTATCCAATAAAGAAATTTAAAGTAATAGGCAAAGATTGCTAAAGTCAAACACACTGATCTCTAAGAGGAGATCGGACTCATTTACATATATTTAAATGTATGTTTACTCAGCCAACAACAGTTTAGCCCTACCCATTTGTTTTAGCCAATCAAAACAGAGTCTTAAAGACACATTAACGCAGAACAGTCTGTTTGATTCTAAATGATAACGAGAATAAAATGATCTTTGTGTATAAAAATTGGTACATCAAACTCAAACTGGCCCTTTAAGAGAGTCCTCCTGGGCTTCTGTCTCTCGAGACGGGTGTCATCACTTAATCTCTTGCCCGAAAGTTTTGTATCTACATATAAAGCTGCAGCGATCAAGAAAGATCAGCAATTGGCTAGCGCCGCATCCTGTGCGCTCTATTGTTAACAGGTTATTTTTATGCTCCCGGAGTTTCTCTCAGCTCTTATTACTGGCTAGTAAGAACAGCAGATCGGAATGGAGCACTCGCCCCTACCCTTTCCTACGAGCGCTTGAGATTTCACTGGCTTGTCGAGCGCGGACGGTTCTAAAAATAATCCACAAGGGCGGGCCAGGTTCCATATTGAGTTCCGGCTGAATTCACTCAGAACAAAAACGCAGGGCAGCTGCGGCCGTGCAGGGGTTTTGGGACGGGAACGGGTCGGGACAGACTCTCTCTTTTCCCCGCCGTCTGGAGGGATGGGGGAGCCGAAGGCCGAGGTGAAGGTGCAGGAGGAACAAGCAGGTACAGAAGCTCTGCTGTCAGGAACGGTGATGAACGGTCTATTGTGTAGCCAGAAAAGTGATGATTGAGTCATTTGTAGGGCTGTTATTGTAAATTAGGTGTAATTTGTCAGTCAGGCTGATGGTCTCGTTCACTTGACAGCGACGCACAAGTGCTGAAAGCTCAGTTATCAAAACTTCTGAACTGTTTCTTTGAATTCTTTTGTGAAACTTGAGAAGCTTTCTTTTCCAGACTTAGCTTTTAATGAACACTAAAACCAGCAAATCTTAGAAGTTCAGAACTTTTTCAGGTGAATACGTTTCTGCAGCTGATGAATTGACCTCAGCTTTGTGCTTGCGAGATTTGACCTAGCGGAGAACACAGCGGACGCGACACCTGTTCTTTCTCTCTTTCCAGACCTCCTCCTCAATGCAGATGTATTTATACCATGGCTCTAGGAAAAGAGGGGCCCAGAATAACTCGTTAACTGTTTGAGCCGCCCGTTTACCGTATCATTAGATGTAAAGTAGTAGTGAGTTTGGACGTTTACCTCTCTCTTCTGATTCAGATGTGAAGAAACTCTTATTGCCACGTACCCCCCGCCCCCCCCAGGGAAGCAAACATTTTCCATCATTGTTAAAAACGAGTCCCTCAGGAATGTCAAACTGGAATGTCCTCTGTGATGGTAAAAATCCGTGCCGTCCTGATTGTCAGCTCTCTAGGTGTAGGCCTCCCGGACTGTTCACCCGCGGGTGAAAGTTTAAATGCATAATGTTTGGTCTTTTTAGGGCCCATAGCTTACATTCTCCTAGTAGCCCACCTATAATGACTTTATGTACCAACAAACATTTAATTGTAATTTAAATCCTTAAGCTTAAACAAGCCTGTTTTGTTTCTGTGCCTTTAAGGGTGATATAAATATAAATGAGCTCTCCTCTGATTGGTGTTCAAAAAGCAGCCCAGGCTTCAACACACATATCAAATATATCATATGAAACAATATTTACATAATTGCATACTCTTTACTTCCTAAAAACACAGAAAATGTAGTTTTCCATGATATGACATTCCCGTTTTCTGTGGTCTGTCCTCAGGAATGTTCCCGTTATGAGTTTTCAGTGTGTTTTAATTCAGTTAGACCGGCAGCAGAGCAGATGGGCAGACTGGGTAACCCAGCGACTAAAAGCAGGAGTGGGTTATGGTACTTGACTGGTACTTGACTGGTACTACCAGACGATGGAAGTATAGACGTACAGTCCCTATATATCCCTATATGACCTATGGTATATGTTGACAGCAGTTGTCCCTGTCTGTCCAGACCTGGAGCTAGACCAGGGGTGTGCTAAGGTTCCAGCTGTTGCGCTGTAGCAAAGACGTTATAGGTGAGGAGACTGGATACTGGTTGAAATGCGAATGGGGAAAGCTCTTAACGGTCAACATGGGGTCAGTTTACAGAGAACCCTTTAAGAAAAAGAGCCAATCAGCTTGTTGGGTATGCCAGGGACGTATTGATTATATCGTAGAGATATGCATACGTGCAGTAAGTTGTCCAGAACAAGCCTGGGTCGGTCTTCTGTATTGACAGATCTCTTTTTAATGACAAAATATTTATTATAAATATGTATTATAGGCTCAAATAGCCACTCAATCTTTTGTGGTAAAGGTATTTCTGCTGCATTGCCGCCTAAGCTACTAGACAATTCTATTTCTAGAAAGCAACAAGTGACACATCTTGCAATATCCCTGTTTTACATACCAGAAATCTGGTCAACTTGTTCTGTAAAGGTTATGATTTGGGGTTGTTTTGCTGTACTGGTACATTTTTACACAGCTAATATCCAGAGTAACCGCCATGTGCAGCACTCGGTAAGGTCCTAGTAGGTTATCGCAGGTATCTGGAGTCATGGTGACTTCAGTGCATCACACAGCTGCTAGAAGGTCTATGGGGAGAATCTCTGGAACACTATGATCCAGGAGGTCCCACAGTCTGGGGAATTAGGAGGTCCAGGGTAGTACGTGCGAATCTCGGTTTCTAGCCGTGTCCCAACAGACGATCCCAACAGCCCCAGAGAAGACAACCAGCATGTATGGTGTACGTGATCTGCAAGGATGGATTTATAACCAGATCAGTTGAGAGTGTCTTCCACATGAATGAGTGGATCCAGAGAATGCCACAAAAACAATCTCCAGAACATAACACTGCTACCTACACGCTGCCCCTGTAGTAGTCATAATAATGTGACTTGACTGTGTAGTTAGGCCATTTGTATTAATTACAGTTATGCAATTAAATACATGTATGCTATATTGATGCATCCAAGTGTGCACTTGATAATTGGTTTGTTTCAGTGTAATGAAATGTCATGGGTAACAATGTCAAGCATGTCTGTTTTTGTGAAACAAGACTGTAAACCAAATTTAGTCAAAGTCCGTATCAACTTATTGTTGCATGTGGTATGGTTTGAAAGTTTCAACAAAATTGTTTCCTGTTTTAATAATAATAATAATAATAATAATAATAATAATAATAATATTTAATTAAATGAGAATCAAAGTACACCATGGCAACTAAAAGTCAAACTACTAGGTCTAATCTACTGCATGCGCTCCTCGCATTGGCCCAACATCCCATTTTGCTGATTCTAACTCTTGTCAACTAATTGTTTATCTCTTCTGTCATTCAGAGGTGAAACAACAGCTGGCCAATAAGAATGGAAAGAAGTCAGATGCAGGAGGAACCTCCTTCTTCACCTGGTTCATGGTCCTGGCTCTTCTGGGAGTGTGGACCTCTGTAGCCGTGATGTACTTTGACCTGGTCGACTATCAAGGCGTGATTGGTGGGTACCTCATTTGAAGATGTTGCAGCACGTTTCTCATATAGGTTTCTGTACTGCACTGTGTTCTGTGTCAAATGAAGTGCTGTTGGATGAAAGTGTACCTTTTTTAGATAAATACTTTCATCAGTATTTCTTTCCCCCTTGTCTGCTCCTAATTTTGCACGCAGCCAAAGCAAAGGACTTGCGTTATAATCTGTCCGAGGTATTGCAAGGTATGATATCATACCCGATTATCAAGCTCACCTTCATAAACTTCATTTCCTCACAGTGTCTCAATACACAAGGTCACCCAAACCTCCATCCTCTAATAATATAATAAAGTTTAATTACATGTAATTATTAAGCTTTAATATTAGTTTTATCCCACTAAACTATCCTGTACTAAAATTATATAAACAATATACCCAGATTTAACAATTAACAAAATACTTTTCTAGTTTAATCTCTTTGGAATAATAACAGTGTCATTATTATGCCATTATTTATATATATATATATATAGAAACATATGAATGCATTTAATTTTAGATACAAAAACTACCCTGATTATTTTCCAAAAACTTAATACTACCCATAAACAAATTCTACTAGTAATTAAAATATCTGTGATACATAACCAGCAAAAATAAATGGTACGACAGTCATGTAGTAGGTCAAGTACTGACTTTCAAGAAAATACTTATTATTAAAGGAGACCTATTATGCTTTTCTGCTGTGTCCCCTTGCTTTAGTCTGTTGTAGATGTAAACCTTCTGCGAGGTTATAAAGCCCCAAGTACACAGAAACCACTTTTCTCAGCCGTCTGAGACTCCTTGTTCGAACTCCAGCCATCTTCTCTGTTACAAGGTGACATCATCTTATAACACAGTGCTTATTGGCTGCTGATAGGGGTACGGCTTGTAGCATGCACTGGCGGTTGACCAGTTACAGTGGATACAGTTAGAGTGGATGAGATGACCAATCAGAGCGCACTGGGCTCATTTGGGGGTGGTTCTTAACGACACAGGAGCTCTAAGTTAATATTTCAGACAGAGGATAAATACAGATATGGAGGGGGATTGTGGGACTCCAAAAATAAAATTATGAAAGAGCCGAATAGTATAATAACAAGTATAGTAAGTTTTAGTATAATCTACAAGTACAATCAAGTAGAAGCCAATGTCACATTTTAAAAGCAAAATACAATCAACAATGAACATGTACACATATATAACTGGTCACTATTGATGTTTAGACATGTTTAAAAGAAGCTATTCGAGATGTATTATTTATTTATTTTTTTTTTCCATTAACATGTCTGTTTTCAGGGTAAATGTTGTTATAACAACTAAAAACATTCACCCTCATCTATTCATAAATATTTTCTAGACTTAATCAAATCCCTCAGTTGATTTACTCTCTGAATCACTGATTTAACAGAATTACTGTTGTTAATTCGCCAGGTAAACTTGTGTCCTACGATGCTGATGGTGACGGTGACTTTGACGTGGAGGATGCCAAAGTGCTGCTAGGCAAGTGCACTAATTTTACTCTGATTTGAGGTTTGAGACTTTTGTTGCATGACTGACTTTGGTTCACTTTTGTTCCTCGAAACAATGGACGAGTAACGAGGAGGAATGCATGTGCATGGTACTGCAGGGTTTTCCGTGTGTGTAATCACACTGTGTTTAAAACCGCAGGCCTCCAGCCTCAAACCGCGGGAAATTATGTGATGAATAAGAATATTTTCAGCATGCATGACTCTGGCAGATGCCTACAACTTAGCAGTGTGGAAAGACGAAGGTTTAGCGTGAAACGGTTTTCTTGTTTTAAGAGTGAATATTTTTGCGTGTGTTCGTTTGTTTTTAGGACACTACAGATTATGTGATTTCACAAGAATGTAGCAATACAGGCTTTTCTTATTCACACGGCAGTCGTTGTGCTTATTATTTCCAAAGCATAAACTGAAATGGATCACTGCTCTTTCATTTATAATCTGCTGTATGGAGGCAAACTATTGTTTATTAAATAGAAGTAAACATTAATGAAACAGCAAACAAATTTGGACACTTAAACAAAACATTGACTGAATAAGTTGAAGAAGTTGGCTTCTTATTTGTTGCATTGAACTACGCGTTTAACCCGTAACCCTATCTGCTAATAGTCCAACTAATAGCTCAGTCTAAATAGAATATATCCATATTTACACACCTCAGTCGGAACAGACTAGTCAGAGTAATAGTAAGTAATACTATTATTAGTAATACAGCTTCTTTATAATTGAATGTAGTGGGTAATATTGTATATAATAAGTTAAATAGAAGAATAATAGCCATGCACTCTCCTGAATCTGATTACATAGGCAATAGAAATGTGTACTTACAAATTGCACACCTGCACTGAGTCATATCATGGCGGGAGCAGAAACCGGCCTGCAGAGGAGACAAAGTTTACAGATCTAACTTTTAAAAGGCTTTATAAATAGTTTGCAGGATAAACAGCCGTAAAGCTCACAATAACAAGCTGTTCAATTAGTATATAGGTACATAAAACACAAACTACAGTGAAAATTTTAAAAAAAGTTTCTCAAAAGTGGATTACAAAGCCAGAAAGGTGATTTATTATTATTTTTTAAATACAAAATTAAGGGGATTATATCCTTTATAGCCAAGAAAGACAACAGATCATATCAGTAGAAACCAAATAAACAAACTCTTCACCAAGACAAAATCAACAGCACTCCTAAAATTCCTGTCATTAACAAAACTGAAACAAACTTATGACATACATAAACAACAGACACGTAACTTCTTTATTTTGTATTTATTAACTATATAAAAATACTTTTATTTACTTCAACTTATACAGATTATTATACTTTGCATATTTTGTATATATTTGTATTATTTCTTTTTTTATTATCTTTATCTATTGGTGAATGGAGGAACAGCAAAGTAAGAATTTCATTGTACAGTGTAACTGTCTGTTCTGCTGTACACATGACAATAAAACTCTTGAATCTTGAACAGACACAACTTCTCCAAGTCAACAAAATGAAATAAGTAAATAAAGGACCGTTCACAACCTTTCCTGCCATGAACATGGCCCAAAGGGCAGACATGGCATTAAAAATTAAATACTAACAAAATTAAGGATGAATTAATGGGAGATCGACCTCCTACTAACACGGATGTGCATGTAAAGTATGTTTTCCTGCGTCTGCCATATTTGAAACCTATTAAGAGCTTAAGCCTGCCAAGTGCAAACTCTGCTCACATCCTGCTGCTCGTCTCCCTCTTACTCGTCGTCACCAAGTGACTGAGTACCACATAATTTTAGACGTGACGACTTGCGGTGTGCATGTAAAGCAGATTTAAATCAGATTGAGTATGTGGATTAGAGTGTGGATAGCTCCTCAATCTCAATCTATATTCGGAACTAATTCAATCAGACTGGTAAAGATCATGTAAACAGAATCAGTGACTTAACTGTATGTTAACTGTATGTTATGGTCTTTGTTTTTATATATGCTTCAAAGTTGCTGCTCCTGTATCCCCCACCCCCACCCCATTGTCCTTTTTCTCGAAACCAAGAGACTTACATAACACTTAAGTAGACTTGCGTAAGACTTATGTAGTGAACATCTACAGAGTTCACTAGAAACAACAAGTTCACTGTGAGGAAAATTATAGTGCACTCAAAATCAGCCTGGAATTCCTGTGGATGTGTTTATTAGTGCCCTAAAATAAATAGGTATCTAGTTTGTTTCTATAGAGTTTAAATAAAGGTATCAGTCAGTAAGCAGTTTCAGTTTTTTCAGTGCATCGCGTTAAATTATTTGCTCCATTTTCCCACAGCAGCTGACTCTGTTCCCACCCCCCGTGTGACATAATAAGCCAAACGGCCATCGTGTGAATCACAAGCCAGATTTTACACTGCGGCTTTGCCCAGTCATGCCAGCCCTGCCGAGTGTCAAGGCCTGTAAAACCACCTAATTTTAGAACCGCAGGCCCGCAGTGTCTGTGCATGTCCCTGTCCTGTGCCTCCTTTCCACACTCAACTTTGCTTTTGAGCTTCCTTTATCTTTAGCTTCTCTTAGAAGGCGCTAGTTTCCTTATCTACTAAACCTTGCATACAACTTCCGCTCCTTTCTCCATTTTCTCGCTCTACCACTGTTTTTTCTCTTTCTCTCCCTCTCCTTTTTTCTTTCCTCTTTCCTTTGTTTTCCCATCTGCGTAGGGCTGACCAAAGACGGCAGCAAAGAGAACTCTGACTCCCTCGAGGAGGTCCTCGATATTTTAGCCGAAGAGGGCTCTGATTGGTTTCAAGGCTTCTTCACCTTCCTATATGACGTATTGAGTCCGTTTGAAACGCTAGAGGACGAAGAATCCGAGGCGGCAGCGGAGGACGTTGCTGGCACGTCACAGACTGACGGGGTTCAGGGTCAAAAGACGTGCGTGATTTTAGGCCTTCAAAACCAGTAGCCACGTTTCCTTCTGCGTTAATGGCAAACGCACTTTACCAGAGGAGAGTAAATTCCCTAGACTCCGAGATTCCGAGTGCGAGCACTTGATCGGGGTTGGGAAAAATGTGTTGTGGGAGTTTGCCAGCAGTCTCTTCAGAGGACCTAAGAACCCTTAAGATGATGTCACTGGGAACATTCAGCGATTGTAAATTTCCTGTGTAAATATTATGGCTGTCGTTTATGCATTTATGCAGATTATTATTATTATTATTAATTTTTTTTGTAAAACCTTTTTCAGTATACAGTCATATTATATACTATTGCTTCCTATTTAGAGAACCATCTCTCCTACGTGTCATTGCGGAATCTATAACAAATCTATGTTTTGCCAGATCACACGTTGAGCTTATGTTTGTCATTCTCTTGCTGTAGCGAGCCCATCTGTTCTTTTCCTTCACCATTAACAATCTTCTCTACACTAAGCAATAATTGTGGATTCAGGTATCTTGCCCTTCCAGCAGTCTACTTATAACAATACTTTTTTTGCTATGTGTTTCTGACCCGACTCTCTTAGTAAAGATGATCAAATGAACTACTAAACAAGGAGGCACTGGATAAATATGTCAATAAGATAAGCTGCTAAGTTGGCCTTTGCTCTGATTTACCGTCCTGGCAATGTTTTATCTGACAAATGACAGAATATTTAATGCTTTAAAAGTATCAGCCTATTACATTATACGCTACTGCGCAAAAGTTTGATGCCCTTAAGCTGATAGTTTAAAATCCTTTATCTTACCAAGTGTATGTTCACCAGTAAGAACACCAGATCTGATTAGAACAAAGTAAATAATCATACATACAATACAAAGTAACATGAATATCTTATTGTGAGAGAAGTAGGTCAGATCTTGAGCTCCAGTTTGAAGAAGTGTAATTCCAGATTTCTCCTGGACGCCCCAGACATTGTATGAATGTGTTCAGTTCTTTCAGCAGCAGCAATCTTGATTTAGCTTAATGAAGTACTGAGCAGTCAAAGCAGGTATTAGATGAGAACTGATAATAATACTGGGCTGTTTCCACAAGGAGAAGCTTGGAAAGGGGTAAATAAACACACTATGTATGTAAGAGCACTACTTACTACTTACGTATTAACTTACTGCATTTTAAATATATTAATGTCCCTAAAACGTTTGTGCAGTGGTGTATATTATAGATAGTTACAGGAACATGCACATACGGGGAATCTGGCTGATAACAGGTTATTTGTACTAGTATTTAGTATGCGGCAGCACTTTATCATCCTGAACCCCAGATTTCTGTAACTGTCAACAATGAGATCCTACATGCCAGTAAATGATTGCTGAGAAATATTGTGATAGATTAGATATATTCAGTTTAATATGTATTACTTGGAGAGAACTCAGAGTATGATGGGAAGAGCTTTGGCATGATAGCAGATTATTCCTCATCATGCCAAATTATGCCCAAGGGGCCTTGCAACCAAAAAAAAATAGCAATTGAGAAAGCAATTGTTTATACTTGACTGTTTACGTATTTTCCATAGTACAAAATTCAGGAACAACCAAAAAGAATACTATATAGCAGAATTACACTTCACTGCTCTCATCTCATAGATGATAATGTTAGAGGATAAAGAAAAAACATACTTTTACTTTTAATGGAACTGTCGTGGCATTTCTTTTGGACAATTCATCATGAAATTTACGTACAATATGAAAGACAACTGGTGCTTTCACATTATTTCTTGGTCAAAAATTGATGGTAAAAATTTGATTCCAACAGAAGCATGTATTTACTCTTTTAGGAAGGAAGAACATTATATTCTAAGTCTGTTTAAACACTGGGAGATCAGTGGCACCAGTGCTTTGTCTCCTTGAACCCTTTTAATGGTTTAAAGCCATTTATTAACGGTTCATAGTATTTGGTGATCATACATAAGTGCTCAGTACGCAAATACTTTAATCCCAGACTGAAAACTTAAGGAAACAAAGGATTTGTACACGTGTTTAACTCTATAAATTGGTTGTGCAGATACCTCAGCCTAAACTAACAGACAAATTTAGAAAGTCTACTGCATCGTCATTGTAGATTGCTCTATGGATACTGTTCACCAAAGAGGACACCTTTACATGAGGAGCACAGTATTGTTAACATGGCTGCTTTCGAACAATGAAACCTGTGTTATACATGGATGAATGGAGTACGTACTCTTGGCCCTTCACATCAAAGGAGTGAATGAAAAGATGAAAGATGGGGAGATTATAATGTCTGAACAGTTGGGCTTTGCTCTTTTTTAGGAAAAAGCTGCTTGGCGAAGCACATTGATGGGGTTGGCATATATAAGAATATTATTATACATAATTTTCTTTTTTTTGTTTGTTTGTTTTTTTGTTTTATTGTATATACCAGATGAGAAGCCAGGAGAGTTGTCTACCAAAAAAGGTATTCTGTACTACCACTAGCTTGCGGTGTGGTACGAAATGTGATGAAACATCGCAAGGATTGTGCATTGTGGGTTTGAGTGTTTTGCTTTTGTTTTGGTTGTTTACATAGATTAATATAGGATAACGTAGGAAGTGCATTGAATTTTCTCCAGTAACCTCCTCTAACGTGGTCATTTGAGAACTTTCAGGGCTGCATGGCTCTGTAGATTGTTATAACCTCAGAATTCAGTGGTCTGCACACATTTTTATCATTTTTAACTTGCTAACCTATGCAGTTATAAACTGTAGTCCATCTGCTGATGCACAGTTTGTGTTCACTAAACTGTAGTCCAGTACTTCCTAACACTGGTCCTGTAGGACCCCCATTCTTGCTCAGAAAAGGCTTGTTATCTCCCTGGATCCCAGAAACTTGTGTGTCAAATTTAATGTTCAAGTAGATCGCCGCTGTTAGAACAAAATCTCCAAAATGATGCTTTGCAGAAGGAAAAAAAAACATTCTTATAATGTAAGTCAGTGTAACCAGGCAATCCTTAAATCTTTAAACATTTTCTAAATCTTTACATCTTATTGCGAGATTGTATGTGACTCGCATCCTGAGTATTAAGCTCTTAGGAGGTGTTAAGATGTTACATTGTGTTTAAAACTTTGGTGGATTTTTGTGTGAAACCGATCAGTGGATATAGCTGAAACAGTTTTTCTTTATAGAGAGAGCTGAGACTGATCAGTATTTTATTATGAAACATATGGGCATCATGTCGAATCATTGTCAGGTTAGTTGGATCAGGTGTGTTGGGAGCAGGTCAAATGCTAAAATGTTCAGGGTAGGGGGTCTTCCAGGACCAGGGTTGGGAACAACTTCTCTAGCCCATCATCAAAGGTCAGATACTGTTCTGCTGAGAATGGTCCAAACAGTATCTGACCAACAGCAGTCAGAGCAGTGAAGGATAAGGCAGAGGGGCTGATGCACTGTACAGCAACAGATGGACTATGATGGGCCGCTACAGTTGATAAGGGGTACATGTTTCTAATAAAGTGAATGGTGACTGTGTATAGCTTGTTGCTTTCCTAATACTTTGCCATGTGTACAAAGCATCTGGTAACTTGCTTAGTAACCCAAAAAAAGGAGCAATTTGTAAGATGACCCAATCTGCCAAATTCATACGGCAAACGATGGGAGCACCATATCACCAGAAAGTTGTGGTGTCTACCACTCTCGACATCAATCATCACTCCTCCTCAGTGTTAGGATTAATAGTTGTTTACTTACCAGTTGACTCTCCAAGAGCATCATGTTCTGCTTCTATTTATCAGTTCTTTTGCTGCTGGATGTGGTTTCTTGCCAAGAGCAGGTGGCGGTGGTCACTTGCCAAGAGCTTAAGCCATCAGTGTGTTTACCCTTCCTTTTATTGGCTACCTCTTCTTAAATGATTAAACCAGGAGAAGCACCTTCAACATGAATTACAACAGCTTAGAATACGCCATCGGGGCAGCAGCACTACTACTTCATCCTCACTGTTTAGATGCTTTATAAACAAACTCACTTTGCCTCATGCTGGATTGATTTGACTCAATGCTATTATGACTCACTATCGCCTGTTCAGGTACAAACTGGTATTACGAGACAGGATAGGCCAGGGCTCGCTGTTTAGCTTGCTAAGTTCAGTTGATACTGTTATTTCCTCACGTCCTGTTAACTTATTTCTTCACAGTCCTTTTTGAAAAGTTTAAAACTAAAAATCTTACAAATTGCACCTTTCAATATCCCACTATAATGCTAAACAGGGAGTACATGGTCTTCATATCACAACTAACAGCCTTATGGCCAGAGTGTCTTGAACCTTCAGTGTTTGCATCGTGGCATTTCAAATGCAATGACTGCATCTGCAAACGGGGCTTTCACTCTCTAGAGCACTCCCACGCCAAAGACGCTGGGCTGAAGCTAAGGGAGGCGCTAAAACAGCAACTCACCATCATCCACGAGAGAATAGAGGCCAGGAAGATAGCCAAAATGGCCCTGGCGGAAGTGAGAAACATCATAGCAAAGGAAGAGCAGGAGAAGGCCCTGGACCGAATCAGGGAGGAGTCGGAGGCCAAAGCCTGGGAGAGGGCTGAGGCTCGTCTGAAGGAGGAAGGAGAAAGAATAGAGAAGGCGGATGTGGAGAAGGCCATGGAGAGGATCAGGAGGGAAAAAGAGGAGAGGGAGAGAATGGCGGAAAAGGTAAAGGTAGAGGAAGAGGAAAAGCCAGAAAAGGAGAAGAAACCCCACGAGAAGCCTGTCGATGCTGAGGGCAAAAAAGCCGAGAAGGAGGGCAAAGGAAAAGAAGCCAAAAAGACGAAAAAGAAACAGTAAAGCACGTTGTGACGTGAAGCGCAGCAAATATGCCACATGTTCTGAAAATGTTGGTTCCATTAAGAAGTCAGATGCTCTGTGTGCACCTGTAAGGCAGATGAGGAAACAGGTTTAGCTGCTCAGTGCCTTCAGTGACTAGCACACAGCTCTCAAGATCTCCGCAGGGTTGGAAGAGAACAGGTGCTGTATGCACACATTAGTCCTTCTTTTTGCTTCTGATAAATGTTTTGTCATAGTAGGAGATAGCTGACCTTGTATTGTGGTGTTAGACTTGTTTTGAGTTGTGCACACTGATTCCATGATTTTGATGATGATGATTCAGTACTTTTATTAGAGATCAGCTTTTTGTGTTGCCAGTAAGTGCATCATCTGAGACGTGTATTTAAATACTTATGATGCAGTCAGCATCATGTTTTGACAACTGGTTTGGAAAACCACAGAGAAACTAGCTAGATAAAACAGTTGATAAGGCTAAATGGTTATCACGCTTGAAAAGTTTGACTTTTGAAATTTTCTTCTTTTTTTAATTAAAGGAATACAATATGCTCTCTCTCTCACTCTCTCCTGTATGTTTTCTCTTGTTTTTTCCTTTCTATTACTCTTCTTAATGAAGTCCCAATATGCCTTTGCTATAAAGCTGTGAAATAAAAAGATGTGGAGCAAAAGTAAACCAAACGTCAGTCCATGTTTTAAAATGGTTGTTATCTGTTCTGTGTGATCTGCATTTGGGAACCACTGGATTTATGTAACACCCATGTATGTGCACGTGCACATGTGAAACCCTCAGGACTGAAAGAGAAGCCAACCGTTGTGACAAGTCCACCTGCTGAAGAAGAGCCCTCTGCAGCACCTGTTGATGAAGGTAAAACTAACAGTATGTTCTCTACCCACTTATTAAAGGCTCATATATATATATATATATATATATATATATATATATATAAAGTATGTGCAGCCTATAGACTATGCTTAATAGCATGAATAGCATCAGTGCTGTCTTATTTTATAAAGACTCTGATATTCCTAAATATATCATTTATGTAAATTATTATTAATTAATAAGGAAGGACCAAGAAATAAGATGATCCTTTCACATAATACAAGGGCGCGTAATAAATAAAATAACACACATTTAGGTTGTGGTTACAGTGTGTCTGTCCGAAGGTGCATCTGCCGTAGCGCTAGCCCTACTGAGTCTGAGTTTGAACTTTTTGTTCTACTGATCACACAGTTGTACTGGCTGCTTGAGAAAAAGAAATAGAGCCTAGAGTTTATCAGGTATTGTCGATGATGGACAAATGGCAATAATGAAGATTATGGTAAATAAACTGAAAGTAAATAAGAGGATTAATTTAACAGCTTGCTAAATACATTGGGAATTGGAGTTCACGGCCACATGCACCATTGGCCAGTTTCTATGGTGAGATATACAATGAGAGTTTCTTGCTGTATTATTTCTCAGCTGCACACTGTAGAGCCAGCTTTTTTCTCAGTTTTCCCGTTTTTCCTCTTTCCTTTAGTGTGTTTTTAGCTTTTTGTGCATGTAAACAATCAAACTAGTTCTAAAACCCAAAGTACGTGCCGGACAGAGAAACTCCCTCTCCCACAGAAACCCCTTCTCTCAGCTGCCTGAAACACAAGCCTTGTTGCCCGCCTACCTGCAGCCTTGGCACACTCTAACCTGACACAGCAACTACTGGAAGTTGTGTAAGGGTAAAACCACACTGGCGGTCGACCAGTAAGAACTGAATGGGTGAGCTGACCAATTAGGGCACATTGGATTAATTGTGAGGCGGAGCTTAAAGACACAGGAGCTCTAACTGCGACAGAACATGAATGCAGACGTACAGTATGAGAAAAAAGAAACCTCTGTACCATTTAGACTGTTATTTATAGCTATGTGGTCTCATTTATATCAACTATATCCAAGTTTTTATCTCAACAGAAGTTAAATGTTGTCATGTGTGCCATCTGCACTGTTAGTAAGAGCACATGAGTAGTTTTTATCACATGAACAAGCTCTGACAGTGTTGAGGAGCTGGTTTTGTCACATACCACTTTAACTGTTGCGTAAATCTGTTGTGAATCACACTCACAGGTATAGAGTGCTGATTTGGTTTTAACAAGCACAATGTAGTATCATTTACATTCAAGATCAGGCAATTCTATTGTATGATTCTTTTTTTATTTAAAGCCTGACCTGCCAAATCCAAATTTAGATTAAATTCAGAAACTAACTTTCTAAGGAAAATAAATTTATAAAAGTAAATTTATAAAACCTTTTCTTTTTACAATCCTGCAACTAAAGTGGAGATTGGATGCTGAAGTATTTGTGCTTGTCCAAATAGAAACTGCTGCGATAAGTAACAGAAACAGAAAAATAGCCTGTAATGAGGCACATTTAGGTTCTCACATAAAAAACAAAATATGGTGGAACTACAAACATTTGTCCACACTGAGAATTCAGGGTCAACACTGACCTCAAGCTTACATTAGGACAGGTGTGCATGGTTTCTCAAACTGGGATATACCAGTTGTTCCACGTGTAAATTGCTCTTGAACAGTTGACAAAAGTCGTACTTACAACTGATAAACTCTAGATTCTAGATAATACACAGGTTTACGAGGTGTGACCTTGTGCGATTTTTAACCTTTTACTCGAGTGAAAAACACTAAAGATACAGGCATTGTAGACAAATACATACCTGATGTGCTTCTATTAGATCTTTGAATGTTTTAACACCACAAAAAAGCAGGATATGTATTTTCAGGACCTCTGAGTAAATCTGACTGGCACAAAATCGCCCAGTCAAGCCAAGTAAAACAGCTGATTATGGTCACCGACCGGTGCATTTTTAACAAACCTGGTCAAAACTTGTCCATCAGGTCCATATCATATTGAGAAAATTCACAGGGTCTGCTTTTGTAGATGCATTTTTAAGATGGACAAGATGGACAAGCAGACCCCAAGCAGGCTCTACACACTTGTGCCTTTACCTGTTCCAACACACTAAGTGTACAGCTGTTACAGCTACATCCTTCATAGTGTGTTTAAGTTTTCTCACAGTCTCTGACTATTCTCCAAACAGATCCAGCACCAGAGCCAGTGGTAGAGGAGGAGATTCAAGCCACTGAAGTTAAGGAATCGACTCGTTCTGCTCCAGGTATGGGTACATTTCTTATGCTCATGTTCTTGTGTACGCTCGAGAAGTCCTAGTTTTTTGTTTGTATTTTTTTCTATTGGTGCAATGTTATGAAAATGCAAATACTTTCATCACAGAGCCCGAGGCTGTGGAGGAGGAGCCCGAGGCTGTGGAGGAGGAGCCCGAGGCTGTGGAGGAGGAGCCCGAGGCTGTGGAGGAGGAGCCCGAGGCTGTGGAGGAGGAGCCCGAAGCTGTGGAAGAGGAGCCTGAAGCTGTGGAGGAGGAGCCTGAAGCTGTGGAAGAGGAGCCCGAAGCTGTGGAGGAGGAAGCAGCTGAGGTGGAACCAGAGGGGGAGGAAGACCAAGAGGTTCCTGAGGAAGAGCCTGAAGTTGTAGAGGAAGAGCCTGAAGTTGTAGAGGAAGAGCCCGAAGTAGAAGAAAAGTCTGAGCCGGCTCCAGTGGAAGAGTTGGTTAATGAGGCAGTCGAAGAGGCTGCTCCCGTGGAAGAGGCAGTTGAGGAGGCTGCCTCTGTGGAAGAGCCAATTGAGGAGGCCGCCCCTGTGGAAGAACAAGTTGAGGAGCCTGCCCCTGTGGAAGAACCAGTTGAAGAGCCAGTTGAGAAGCCTGCCCCTGTGGAAGAGCCAGTTGAAGAGGCAGTTGAGGAGCCTGCCCCTGTGGAAGAGCCAGTTGAAGAGGCAGTTGAGGAGCCTGCCTCTGTAGAAGAGCCAGTTGAGGAGCCTGCCCCCGTGGAAGAGCCAGTTGAAGCCGTTGAAGAAGCGGTCGAGGAGGTTGAATCTGTAGAAGAAGTCGTTGAAGAAGCGGTCGAGGAGGTTGAATCTGTAGAAGAAGTCGTTGAAGAAGCGGTCGAGGAGGTTGAATCTGTAGAAGAAGCCGTTGAAGAAGCGGTCGAGGAGGTTGAATCTGTAGAAGAAGCCGTTGAAGAAGCAGTCGAAGAGGTTGAATCTGTAGAAGAAGCTGTTGAAGAAGATGCCCCTGTTGAGGAAGCAGAACCGGTTGAAGAGACTGTAGAAGAAGCAGCTCCTGTAGAGGAGGAGGCGGAGGAGACCGTAACGGAACAGGACGAAGAAGAAGAGGAACCAGCTGCAGAAGCAGAAGAGAACGGTAAGAATCACTTTTTAATATACAGCAAGAGGAAATTCACAGAGCCTGGAATGTTGTTCTTGGCTGTTTGTGCTTTGGATGGTTTACTTTACCAGGTGATTGTTTCACAAATAGGACGTGCATACCTGCATTTATCAGTCCGTCCTTTAAAAACATATTGTGAATTGTTCTCAGGAAACTTTGAACGTCTGGAATTTGGGTAAAGTTATTTTGGGGAAATATCTCATTGTGATTTTTCTGACTAATTCTGCAACTGCAATTTTAAAATTGTGATTTTCTTTATATAAAAGATCAGAGTGCTTGTTGTCTTGAGGCTTGAACTCTGAATGCAGTGGCCCAGACTGTCAGTAAGTTGTGAAGTTTGGTTGCCCCTTGAATTGGTCTATTTTATTTACGTTAAATTCAATTTACTCAATTAAAGCTACATGTGTTGATGATAATGTCTTTCAGCTCTGTTACAGTAGCTACTGTAAGAATGCCAGCCTATGCATGTTTGTATTTTAAGAAAAACCTGATTTTGAAGTACTGATATTGGCTTGTGGTCAGTCACTGTAACTATGACCTAATCACTGGTCATTATTTAGTTTATATGGCTTTGTATCACTTTCATGATAATACTAACTAAAATCTACTCTTTTAAACAGAAGAGGTACAGGAAACAGACGAGGCCACAGATTCAGAAACAACAGAAGAAACAGGTGAGCTTAGAGACCCTTCACATAGCTAACGTACTTTCTTGGCTAAATTCGAGATGTTGTGCAACAAAGGCTTGTTTTTACTGCTTATTACTGAGACTGGTGAGAAATGTGATGTCAGTCGTGCTTGGGTTGATGAATTTCTTCTGTTTCTCCCAAACCACAGAGGTAGAGGACACAGAATCACCAAGTCAGTCAGAAGGTGTGAACCTATTTCTAAAACCTTATTCTAGTGTTAACATGTTTAACCCTACGCTGATGTTGGTCTCTGACACAGTGAATATCGTGTTGTTACAGATGAGGCAGCCGCTGAGGAGGAACAGCTGGAAGAGGAAGTTACAGGTTGGGCAGTAAATCAGTTTTATGCTATTATGTATTAGAAACTTTGGGGGTTTATACAGATCTTTGTTCAAAAGCCATTGTGTTTGTTGGTTCACAGGGAACAGGTGCTGAATGATAGGCTTTCTGGCCAGATAAATGATTAGCCGACAAATTAAAACGCCAGTCTCAGTAGAATATTTAAACTATATTTATCTTTCTACTTGCTGATATTTTTTGAAATAATTTAAATATTAAGTTTTTTTAAAATACTAAATTGTTAGCTACGATCATCTCCAATTTGCTATATTTGGTTTGCAAATGTTTGGGTGCCGCTGGTTATATTGTAATTTTTGTTAATTTTCTATGTGGATAATAATAACTAATGTCCCGATGGATCGTTTTTCTGCAGCATATTTGTTCGTTAAATAGGTAACGTACACTCTGCTTGGTTGGCACTGTTTTCAAACAGTTTATTATTTAAAAACAGTGAGCGAGCAATATAGGCTCAGTTGTGAGTAAATGCTGATTTTATGGATAATTTAATGGTTGGAGGATTAGATCAATCTCTGAATGGTTTCAGCCAGTCATAATATCTATAAGGCGCAAACTTCATCACAAAACAATCAAACTTTGAACTAAGCCCTGGTTTCTCACATAAAATCTTAGACACAACAGTACTGTGCCTATAGAGTTGTTTACTGCTTCTGCAAGTTTGGCTGTATGTACTGGATGATTGGTCTACTGTGAATATGGACTTAGACTACCGCCAATCAGTTGTATTATAATACTTGAGTGATTCAAATCCAGAAAACTGTAGTCTAGATTGCTTTGGCCACAGTAATGGTGTTAGTTCATCCTTTTAGTTATTACATTTGTACCTAGATGTATGCAAACTCTGAGGGAAACCACCTTCTACAGAGAACACAGTTCTGCACATTTTTAAATGATATTTATTGTTTATTTGCCGAATTTTAACATTTTGGGTGATGCAATAAAACATGGCCCATGCAAACGTTATGCCATGTTGTATATTTTTTGTTTTCTTTAAGTACCTGTGCATTTTAATAATGCACAAATACTTATAAGCTTTTTATTTTTATTAAAACAGCCTATTTTTTTTTTTTTTTACATCAACAAAGTTGATGTTATTTGACCAGGCATACAACCGTATGTCTCCTAAGTAAGTTTCCTTACTGTGTAGGAAGGCTGGTAGCATCTCTTCCACCATGTGACATTATAGTGATGATGTACTGTGGCCAGTGTTTGGAAAAGACATAGAAACGTACTTGGACCATTATAGAGTCAATATGGTAGTAAATCTGTTTGAACATTTCTTCACTTTGAGATACAAAATGAGCCCACAGATAATCAATGTTTAACCATATTAGTGTAGATTCATCTCTGGTTCACAGGGACCAGTTCAGGCTGAACTGTTTTGAAGCCTGAACTTTGTACATTTTTCTTTTGATGTAATAGATAAGAGCCACTGCCTTGAGTCTACATTCATGTTTGCTGTGTGTGGTCATGTGGTAGTGTGTGATGGTTTCCTCAGTACAGAATTAGCCTACTCTTGGACTGAAATATCCCATCAGTGCTTACTTTCTGCTCAAAACCTGGTTCAGGGATAAGCAAGAGTATCTACTCGCATGTGGTCATCAGCTACCTGCTTATAGTACAGATACCCAAAAGTGAATTTGAGTACAAGTCATATCATAGTATTTGTAGACAGCAAATGTTTAAGCAGGCATGTGGACAGATAAGAACACTTCTGCCCTCTTGTGGCGTCAGTAATGCAAAACTACAGCTCTGATGTTTAAAACTTCAAAATGGCAGACGCTGACTCAAGAGCCTATAGTTATCAATCTTCGATCCAGTTAATTAATTAAATATTAATTTTCAAATTAATATAATTAAAATTAATAAGATCTTTGTGTCATTTTATTCTTTGCCTCATTCTGAGAAATGGTACCAAGTAAAATGTGCAAATATTAATATAACAGTATCAGTAGTGATGGGTTGCAGAAATAAGTAATTGATGTACAACCTCATTTAATCACATATATGTTGTATTTGAATATAAACGTTAAACATTTATTTACTATTTACTTTAGGCACACTTCTGTACAGCAGTGTAATTCTTTTTATCCTTTAATCCTGTATTTTCTTAGAGGAGATACGGATCAAACAGTCTTAGCTTTTATGTTATAATAACTGATTTATGTTGGTCCAGAAATTAAAGTGGACAAAAATAGAGTTATAAGGTTTGGTTTTGAAGATGTAAACACTCACACAGAGCACTTTATTACGTACACATCTTTGTATTGGCACTTTGTACCTCTGTTTCTTTGTGTACTTCGTTAAATGTCCCAGCACAACACACACTAACACACCACCACAATGTCAGTGTCACTTCAGTGCAGAGAATGACCCACCACCCTAATAGTACTTGCTCTGTGGTGGTCCTGTGGGGGTCTTATATATATATATATATATATATATATATATATATATATATATATATATATATATATATATATGTGTATATATATATATATGCATGTGTCTGAGTTGTGTCTAATCATCTACTGGTGTTTCACAGAAACGTAAAACAGCGAGGCTACTTGTCCTGATGCAGGGAGGAGCAGCCATGTGGCATTCCACTACGAGCGAGCAGCTGGGCGTTCCCGTGATGGAATAACAGAGGACAAAACTAGCATCGTTTGATTTTTTTTGTTTGTTTGTTTGTTTGTTTCTTTTTTTATTTGAGGGTTTTGTTTTCTGTTTTTTGTTTATTCCATTTAGACACTCAAATATATTGAAATGATGATGTGGTTTCGTGTGTATATGTTTAGTACACTTGTTTTTTTTTGTTTTGTTTATACTTTTAAATTGTTCTCTTTTTTTTGCTGTCATTTTTCTTCCCCCCTTTACTGCAATTCCCAGTCAAATCTTTTTGTCTTTCTTGACAGTAGATGTGAAGGTAGCAGTTTTTTAAAAAAAAATCATGCAGAGTGGTTTGGTTTTCGAGACTAGCGTTTTTCCTTTCCTGTGTATACAAACAGAGGTACATGTTGCTTTGTAAGTTTAATATCTTCACATCGTTTCGTATCTGATTTGTGAGGTCGTCGGCGTCTCTCCCGGTCGAGTTGTCTGTTAGGATATAAAACAGTCGTCGTTTTAATGTGAAGGTACTATGCAAAGCTGCACTGATCTTTCGACAGTGATTTCACTAAGTGTAGTATTACCGTTATGTATTGATGACACTTCTAGTGTTGCATATCAAAGTCATATTTATGCTGGCAGGTTAATTATGACAATTACATTTTCAGGCTGTGGTGTGAGTGAGTGAGTGTGCATGTGTGTGTGGTGATCATGTGCGTTTCTATAAAAGTATAACCTTTTGCGAAGCAATCCTATGAGCCATGTTTCTTCAGATCTTTCCGTGACACTTGTTTTCTAGCTTTCAATACCTCTTTCGGTCCAGTTCACGCTAATACTGCATGTGTTTTGCACAGAGCTCGAGCAGACGAAGGCTGTTACGTTTTATATCCTGTAGGGTCACTCATCAGTTTGTCTTTTCTCTCTTGCCTTCTAATTGAATGAGAGATGCCAGACAAACTATCGACCACAGCGCTGCACTTGACTTACATAGGCAGCAGGTGGCGATCAAGAGCACATCAAGTACCTCTTTTTCAAGCTTTTACTAGCCGTTTGACTTGAGCTAAGCGTCACTGTTTCATACGGACACTCCAGCTGCTGCGGTTTCGTGTATGAGGGTCTGTGAGACAGTAAGCCTGAGGGTCTTCCCTGACCAAACCATACAGTGGGACCACAATTTAGAAAGAGGGACAAAAACATACTTTCTTTTATCTTTGCTTATGTGAACTTGTTTGTGTGTTATTCATTTGGACATCTAAATGATTTAGACAGATTTCGTGTGATGGCTGTGCACTGACTACAGCAGGTCATAAGCTAAGACAAAGAAATGCTGTAGTAAACCCATTAGGCAGTATGACCACCATCTGGCAACTCTAAAATCCTAACAAGGCCTCAGTAGTCTGTATTTACTCTTAATAATAATAATAATAATAATAATAATATGTGGTCATCAAGATCCTGGTTAGTAACACTAATATGTAGCAAGTCATCTTTTAAAGGAAAGTCGTGTCAGTTTCAATTTTGGCTCCTTAACTGTGTCGCTGTGGATTCGACCACCTTCTTTTTCCTCCCTCATGTCTTCTTTCTCTCCTTTAATGTAGTGTATACTGTATGTACATCGCTGTCGTAAGGGGCCTGCCAGAATAAATGTTTTTCGGAAACAGGTAGAAGAGGTTGCAATATAGTTTTTAGGGACTATTTTTGTTTTTCTATAACACTCGAGGGTCTTTTCTACTCAACACTTTTGCAGTCAATGTGAATTTTTAAAAGTGGTATTAACATATGTAATGCAAAATTTAAAAAAAATTGTTTTGCTTTTTAAGATTTTAAAGACTTTCTAGAAAGACGTTTGTAACTGAAGAAACAAAAGTGTTAACATGTCAAAGCCATAAGTGAGCAGAGGGATTCAGCAGTTTGCTAGAGATGATATTTCAAGGGAAAGTGTGGCATCGCACAACCAGCAATAAATCTTATCTGCAAGGGGTTTTATCTTATTGCAGTCCACTAAACGGGAGTTTACCCCAGTGGTTTTTGTTTTGTTGAATTAATAGGTTTACATGATTATCCTGCTGTATAGGCTAACACATTTTAAGTTATTGCAATTGTAGGGACTTCTGGGTAACGTGTCATAATTCTGTAAACTGTAAATTTTCTGTTTGAGTGCTGCAATAAAGGTTTGGGACAAAGACAACAAAAACAAAGTTTCCTTTTTACTCTCATTCATGTCTCACCCAACACTGGATAGTTCGTTTTCCCTTCTGAACTGCTAAACAGCTGGACATAGTAAGATGTCCAATAATAACTATATATAATGATGTTAACCGCAAAACAGCCTATCAATTAGTTTAATAATTCATTTCAGTTTAATAGTCATTTGCTTTATTACAAGATGATGTCATCTCGTAACACAAACCTTATTGCCCGCCTACTGGCAAGTATTGCTTGGGTAGGTGAGTCTCTGCCTGCAAGCCTTACCTCTGAGAGCTATTCTTTAGGGGAAATATTCTAAAATGAGTATAAGGCTCATTCTATATGTGGTATATTTGACTACAGCACGGCACCACCAAGTGCTTGGTGGGTATATATTAGATACAGTCTATTATCTGGTTGCAGAGAAAAAAATCAATACAGATGTAAGTAAACGTTTGGATGCCCTGGTGAAATAATATGTTAATTATTTTAATGCCAAATTACTATTTACTGAATTCAATAAAGACTAAACAAATTAAATATAAAATGTGGCCTGTGCAAAAGTAAAATTTTAGGCTTAATTTCTTTCTCCAATATGTTAAAATAAGCAAGTACATGAAACTCTTTGTTACTGTCTTTCACGTTTCACTTTTTTGCATATGACTATCATTTGCAATAGTCAACTGAATTAATATATTTTACTAATTGGTAAAACAAAATTTACATTACATGATGGCATTTTAACTACAAGTGGCAATTTATAGGATATATACTGCTTATTTATGCTGTACAGGCCATGAACTTTTCAACATCTGTTCTTCTGCCACATATATGCTAGGAAGATTGGGTAATTACACGGTCTGACATCCAACATGATAAATTCAACAGATCACAGAAAACGACAAGGGGACTGAATGAAATCTTACTGCTGCTACTGCCATTTACAGTGGGCCGAAGACCAGGTCAGTCAACGCATCTTTGAAGCATCTTGGCTTTCAACTGTGGTCAGTCCTAACGAAGGCACCCATGTGGAGCAGTCTGTGGAGGAAGAGCCAAAACAAGTGTAGTCTGTAACTGTCCAAGTTGGACGCGCTATGAATTTAGTAGCAATCTATACAGCTGTTATTAGACCATGTATGGAATATGGCGGGGCACAATGGATCAAAACATTTGTTGGTTTGTTGGTGCAGAAAAAGGCCTTGAAGATTATTTCTGAAAATGAAGAGCAGCTTGTGAGACAGACTGAGATCACCAAATGCATTACCTTACTGTCGCTGTCCAAAGAAAAACATGTACTATATCACCATTTTTCTCAATTTATGGATTTCTGCATCATTTAAACACAATAACTGCCATTTACACTGTATGATACATTCGTGATGAATGGACCAATAGAAATGCTTTAAAATAACTTAAAAAATATTCAGGTTCCATTGACTTACATTAAGAGTAAAGACCGTTTTTGTGCTCTCCTGAAAAGTTGCCAATATGGAGATTTTCTTTGGACAGCCTAATATCTTGTAGGCGTGCAGCAACATATAAGTCCTCTCTTTCTTACTTCATGGTAAGTGGAGCTGGTGTTTCTAAAAAAAAAAAAAAAAAGAAGTGCTTGGTTAGTGTATATTAGATACAGTCTTATCACCTGGTTGCAGAGATAAAAATCAATGCAGATGTAAGTAAACTTTTGGACAACCTGGTGAAATATGTTAATTATTTTAATGGCAAATTACTATTTACTGAACTCAATTAAGACTAAACAAATTAAATATAAAATGTGGCCTGTGCAAAAGTAACAATATATTTTCTGATTTTTTTCTCCAATATGTTAAAATAAGCAAGTACATGAAATAGAATAGAAATGCTTTAAAATAACTTAAAAAATATTCAGGTTCCATTGACTTACATTAAGAGTAAAGACCGTTTTTGTGCTCTCCTGAAAAGTTGCCAATATGGAGATTTTCTTTGGACAGCCTAATATCTTGTAGGCGTGCAGCAACATATAAGTCCTCTCTTTCTTACTTCATCTTGCCTAAAGAAAGGAATGATAAAAGTCATCTTAGTTGTAATCTTAGGGTTATTTTGGTCTCCTTAATTAATTAATTAATTAATTATATAATTAATTAGTCTGGTATTTAAACTGGGAAGTTGAACTGACAAAAAGGGAGAAAACCTGCAAGATACAAAAAAAAGCTTAAAGTGGAATATGAACTGTTATTAACTTAAGGCGCTAAAGGCCGATGTTAAGACATTCGCTTTAGCACTGTTTTATTTCTGGCCTGAAATGATGGTAGTAAAAAGTACCTAATTTAAATAAGAAATTACAAATCGTCATGACAGAGGAAGTCATGTAAGCTGTAGTGCTTCCCTGGAGTCTTGTGTCTTGTAGGGAGCTTGACTAAGTGTGGTTGGGATCCTCTCCCACCAGTGCAACACACACTAACAACAAGGTGTCATTTGAATATTATATTAACTAAAATATATATTGTATTTTCACTGTTATTTTGCTATCATACATGCAACAAAAATTGGGTTCACCTGTAGAAAGTACCAGGTGTTGCCACCCCAGACTGAGTGTATATGCTGAGGGGAGCAGGAGCTGTTGATACCAGCACTTAAACACTAAGTCAGTGAAAACAGCGCATGCTGGTTTTTGCTGGTGATGGTGATCAACATATCGTTGCTGTCCAAAGTATCTGCAAAATGACAACTTTACATCGGAAGACAAAACATTCTTTACTTTCAGTATAAGTTAATGGAAAGATATTTAGTTTAAAGTAGTTTTGGAGTATTTTATTGGTCCAATCATAATTAAATTTTGACACAACTGACACAATTATTTGATCACAACTGATATCAAATAATGCAGAACATTAAATATAAATGATAAAAAATTAAGATACTTGGTTTTCAGTGACGATATGTTTAAAAACACAATAAACATGGGTCACCAGCAACTTATTCAAAAACACAACAAACGCTGAATTGTTAATAATGGTGACAGCAAATCAGACCAGACCAAAATTACACATGGACCATAATTCTTGATGTAAAGAGCTGTTAACTGGTTAAATAAACTAAGACTTATAATATAGGCTTTAAAGATTTCAGGCTTAAAAAGTAATATGATTATTCATCACACAAGAGCTAACTATTATGAACAGACACAGAGAACATCAGAACCCAGAGACTGTAACTGCCATCACCTACTCAACACTTCAGTCATCTTCCTTTGTTCTTCAGTTACATGATGTCTGGCTCTCATCCCTCTGGCCACCACCTCTTTCAAAATCTTATTGTAAAGCAGCCTGAAACAACAAGAACACAAAACAGAGTGTTGTATTTAAACCTTAAACTTTAAACAACAAACGCAGAGCTTTCACAGACAAGGTGCAGTTAGCTAACACTACGTTAGTTGCTTTAAGCTGGAAATGCAGCAAATATATATTTATGTGTGGGACTCGATTTTAACTGTTACTAGAACAGTTAAATTATATCTCATTTTTACTTACATTTAAAAAACAAACAGTTTCCGCTGACAATACACTTCCAGTTAATTAGTCTCCTTAACAACTACTAACCCTGAGTTACAGTGTCTACAGTAAAACTAAAAGATCAGGGTAGGAGACGGGATTCAACGTTTTAATTGGTCTGAAACTGTAATCAAACTTAATGAGGCTCCACAAGTTTGTGTAAAAGCTTCTGATTAGTAGATTAAACACTAATCTGGCAGTCAAAAGCTTAATTGAATACAATAAACCAGCAAAGACCATGTGGGTTTCAAATAAAATAAATATAATTACATCTTGATGCAGAGTGAGTCTGGTCACCTCCTATCTTACCCCAGAGGAACAAGTGTGAACAAGTACTTAATGAATAGGGGTGAAAGGCTAAAAATGCAGAATTAAAAATAGTTTTTAAACGATCTCCTGTTCATTTTAGAAAGAACAATGACATATTTCACTAAAGCGCAAAGAAAACTTACCTGTATATTTTGTCACCTGTATATTTTCTTTTATCTACAACAACGGCATCCAAATATCCAATATAACGGACACTGAATCTTATACATGTCTCAGTAAACATAATGAAAAAATAATAACAAATAATCTTATTTAGTGTGCAGCAGAGAAAGTTTCTGCTAGTAAAAAAAAGTTTGTTCTAAAAAAGCGTCTGGGCTAAGGATGGTTTAGAGCCATGAACACTCAAAGAACCCTTTACATGATTAAGGGATTCATTGCATGCTGACAGTTCTTCAGACTGATGGAGTATATGTTGTATATGGTTTTTTGTAAAACATTTTTGAAATGATATTTTTCATAGCAGTAGAACATGTTCTGCTCTAGGTATTACGACAAGATTGTAACAACAGATGCACCTTTTCTGGTTCTATATAGAACCATATACAACACCTTCTCCATCAATCTGAAAGACTTTTAACAGTTCCTCAGTGACAGCATGGGGGTGTGAGTGGACTGACCAGGCTCAGTGGCTTTCCTCTACCCCCAAGTTGTCCTCCTGGGACTACCACGACCACATTGCTCTTCTTCTCTTCCAGGGATACAATGTTGGGATCTGGCTGGTTTCCTCTGAAGAGCTCAGACTGCATCCCTCCTCTTTCCTCTTTCCTCCAGAAGAGCATGAGTTCAGGGTAAACATTAGAATATTTAACATTGCGTTTCTATATTTAGCAACTATATTTTTACTAAAAGTATGGCAAGTATATATTTATATATATAAACCTTATAAAACCCGCCACTAATATCAAGGAGAAGCAGAAAGGGCCATTTTTACCTACGTCCACTTACTAATTTAGTCCTTTTGGTGAATAAACAAAGAAGGAACTGTGAAAATGTTTACAAGTTCTTTCAATGTCATTTGTTTTGTTTTTGCTTTGGGGGTCTTCATGTTTGGCCCTGGAAATGGCCATTAATTTTAAACTTAATAATCAGATGTAGATCCCTCACTGGACAGCATAACATTACAGAGCAGCAGTTTAAAACAGTGTCGATCTAAATGACACTTTTTCAGGAATAGTTCACTCAGAAAGTGTGACAGGATTATATAATAGAGTCAACTGGGTGATCCACACCGTGTAGATTTGACTGTGAACTCGCTGGTGTGACTGTTTATTTGTATTAAGGTTATTTCCTTAAATGACCTCTACGGGGGATCTTAACTGGATATAGTAATATTCATTAATTTACTGTTTGTATATTTGTATATATATTCAAATAGATTAGCACTTATACGAGGCTGTATTCAGCTTCTTATTGACATTTTCCCGTTCCACCTTAAATGGTGCAGCAACTGCCCCAATATTTAAGGTGGAACAAGAAAAATTCGAACCAGCAACATTAGTCTCGTACATGTTACTGCGTTACTGTTATTTTTGTGTGCATATTAGATTAAAAATGATTCACAGTGATGTATTTGCTGTTGTAGGTCGTGTTTGTGCCGGAATTCGAGCTAAACTCGGTGTTAACGTCGAATACATACCGAATACTTTACAACGCCTTTCACAGATTTGAAATAAAACTACAAAACGCAGCCCATGCTGCCTAGCTAGATTAATCTTTGTCTGAAGATTATAACTAAGCAGGTTTGGTAAGTTATAAGAAAGTTATTGTTAATGTATTCACGAGAAACCATCATATCTCAGTACGTGTGTTTGTTTACTAGCAGGTCTTGTCAGTTACAACATGGCGGACGAGCTTTTGGCCAACCGTCTCAGTTCAAAATGACTTTAGAGATAAAAATAGATCTAATTTTATTTTATAATAAAACAGAAAATATTATATTCTGTTTTACTGTTTCTGGGTCCTTTTAGAATTGGAGAACAATTTAGGCAACAGTTTTGAAAAAAGGATCCTTTATTTTATTACTATTATTGTTATTTTCTATTATGTATTTAAAATAAATAAATAAATAAATAAACAGGTCATGACCCATCACAGAATTTAATTTGATTAAATCTTCTAATATACACTTTTTAGCTGTTTTATTTGCTGTACCTGGTGCAACACTGTTACCAAAATTCAAGAACCTAAAAAAAAAGCAGATTTTCAATTATTGTTTCATAAATCTGTTACCATTAGTCATATTCTCGTTAATTATTTGTATTACTTTCCAATTCAGTTTGGCTTCAGACAATTACTATTCTGGAAAATATGATATTTTAAACAAGTAGATTATTCTAAAATGTACCTGCATATTTAATTGTACTATAAAAATTGATTGTCCTTTCTGAGTAACTGTGGAATCTGCAACACTTACTCTAAATATTTTAATTTTTAAAATTTTTTGAATCATTATAAGACAAATATATCAACAAAATCATGGCAAAAAATTAGTTACTTCAACTAATATTTGATGTGAAAGTTGGTCACTAAAAGACACGAGAAAAATGCCATTTTAGGGGTGTTTTAGGGGTATTTTAAATAATATTTTGCATATATATTTCCTACAGCTATATTTACATTATGTCTCTGGACAAGTATAATTTACACAAGTGCATGTTTTAAAATTTTGTGTCCAGGTCCCACATGCTCTTAACTGAATTCTGATTATTACAAATAACTAATTTAAGATGTTTTTTTTTATTTAGTTTTTGAAAATAAATTCAGATTTCTAAATACAGTTGTACATATCAAGAATTGCCGTTTGACTAGACAGATTAATTTGGTTGATTTCTAAATGTTGAATTATAACTAGTCACTAGTTTTTACTAGTAATAACTACATTTTATCTTTGCATATCTAAAAACATGTATTTTCATTTTTGACAAGGACTAGTCATAACAGCTTTACATATATTTTCACTACATCTCATGACAATAAATGAGATATAAAATATAATTTACAAAGATTTACAATTATAATTCTTACTAATAAAGCTCATTTTAGATTACTCCAATAGGTTCATTGATTAAAAAAAACAGTTAAAATATTTGCACTTTATGTATATTTATGAGAGCGACACAAGGTGGAAAAAGTCAGAGCAAGACACAAGATGGAAGGCAGTTGAGAGTAATGAAATGTAGAGGAAGTAAAAGTATTGAATAGAGTCAGTTTAGTGAGGGAGACACTTCCAAGAACATCAACAATATTTCAGCTACCAGAAGATCAAGTCACAATTTATTAAACTAACAGTCGTGCCTTGTAGCTTTACTGGTCGTGACATTTTTTATGGTGAATTGGATCTTGAATATAAACAAAGCAGAGTTTGATGTAATTTTCTTATTCTGGGTTTATTTTAGATTTTTTCTATTTGTGTTGCACCATATAGTTTAAAAAAAGTAGGTTGTCTGTTTGTATTCACTGTCCACTCAATAACACACTCCAGCCTTGCTCATTTATCATGTAAATGTAAAGTCAGAGACAGTAGCTTATCTGCTGCTGCATCAGTGGTCACAGGAAGCTGCACACATGACAATGTTGGCTGTACAGTTCTGGTTGGTGGACTATTCTCAGTCCAGCAGTGACACTGAGGTGTTTAAACACTCCAGCAGCACCACTGTGTCTGATCCACTCACACCAGCACCGTCTGTAAGTGTAGAACTAAAAAAATGCTTCTATATGCTAAGTTAAGCTGATAAAATGGGCATTGAGTGTAGACACAGTGAGATGGTTTTAAAGTTATTGCTGACTGGTGTAAATATCCCTGCTGGAAAATAATTTGTTGCTGGTCTGATGCTGGTTTAGTTGGTCAACCAGCATGACGAGCATATCGCTGCCCCAAAATGACTTTTAAATTGAGTTACATAAAATGTGAAGTTCCTGTTTCCTTCTCCTGAAAAGTTTTAAGAAAAGATTTTGGAGAATTTAAGTTTTCTTTTGACAGCAGTGATATGTTTTGGATAGTTTTTGGAGACTAATATGTTGGTCACCAGCAAAACCAGCAAACCTAACATGACATTTGCTAGTTTCACTGGTGACCAGCCACGGCTGTATAACCTCCTCAGTCCTACAACTGGACCAACAATGTGGCCAGAACCATCACAATGGGCTGGCGAGGTTAGTCCCAGTGATTTTTTGGTGCATCCAGCCTTATTCAACACACATATACTGTAAAAATGTATTTAGCTTACGTGATACACAACTGATGTTATTATATGATAGTATATGTTAGCAATTACTTATTTTTGATAGTTAATCAGCTGATCACTGTATACCCTTACAAAAAAGAAGTTTATTCAAGTGTACCATAAGTTTACTTCTTTTAAACTAAAAGGAAGTGAGTATGCCTCAGTTTACCTTTTATGTACTTCTCAGTGATATACTAAACACAGTTATACTTAAGTATACTGGGTATAGAGTATAGAAGTATAGAACAGTCTAATTATATTTGGCCTTTACTTGTACTGCAAGTATTCTAGCTCTGCACAAAAACACATCCAGTACAATATTTATTTAAATTTTGATTTATAAAGATACAAATATGTTTCTTAATCTGAGTGTGTCTTGTTTATTTTACGTGTGTCCACTGGTGAGTAAGTAAACGCTGTTAAGTTCTATTTTAAATAGGAAAAAAAAACCTTAAACCCAGTCATATACTTTAAAGTACAACAATAATATAAGCAGTAAATTATAAGTATTATGTTAAGTTCATTTAAAAAAACGTACAAGCTAGTAAACTAACAGTAACCCTTAAGTTTACTTTTAGTGTAGTTTCAGTACAAAAGATGTAAACTAGTTGTATACTTGGTTTACTACTCTTACACTTAAAGTGTACTTAAAAGTATACTTTTAAAAACTAGAAAGTGGCCAATTTAGTCCCAAGAAGTATTAAAATAGTACATATACAAGTGTACTACTAGTACAATGACATTAGTATAGTAACTACATAAAGTATACTTAATAAAATGAACTTTAAGTATACTTATTTTCTCTAAGGGTAGCAGCGCTGCTGAAGTATATTGAGTAAATGATTATTGTGGTCAAAATTCAGTGAAGATAAACAAAATAACTGCATTATTTGTACTGGTTAATCAGATTTGTATATTTAATTTCACTGTGGAAAAACTGGAAATTGTTTTTATCCTGTTTCTCTTTAGAGTATGTAAAAATACTGCATAATATGTTCCCTGTTCTGTTTCTACTGTTCTACTGCGAAACAACATTTTTCCTCAGTTTCCTTACACACAGTAACATTACAGTAATTTACATGAATCACATAACAAAAATATTCTAATACACAGATTATTTAGGTGCTTTTAAATAGTTTCCAAACACAGAATACCAGTGTTCATTGAATAAGAAGAGCATTATTACTGAATGCAGCATCAACTGATTAACTGTATTAAAACTATTCACACTGTGTAGAACGTTTCTGTGGTGATGACGTGGTGGTGATGGCTGATTGTCTTACTTTGTTATCCGACATGTTTTCTGCTACATACTAAGTAACGTGATTTTTAAAAATATTTATTTTGTTTAATTAGAAACATCCAAATTTCCTTTGGACTTAAAATGTGGACATTTGGATACATGAATGTTTTAATAACATCATAATCATAACTACAAAATAATAAACAAATAGCTTTTAGCACAAAGCATATGCACTGATTGACCTCACTGTATCTAATATTAACAATCAATATCACTTAAATAATAAAAAAAATAGTTAATAAGTCAAAAAAGTTTATTATACAGTGAAAACATTGTTTACTACACTGAGCCCGAACATCCAGATTAGTGGGCATTAAACTTCATCTCAACATGTGTGTTAGTAGAAATAAATATATATTATGTTACTTAATAAATAAAATTGATTTTCTTTTCACAAGAGGAACTTTCTAGAAGGACCTACATACATGGGATGTCCCCTATACTGGGTGTTTGGAATGAGGAGGCTATGCTGGTTTTCCTAGCAGGGGGGTCTGATGGTGACCTTTACCATTTCAGCTATAAGGACAGAGACTGGTTTTGTTTTCATATTGATCAGCCTTATCAAAGTTTATAGGTTTAATAAATTGTCAATAATTTATAATAAAGTACATATACTCCAGGTTATGGAATATTGTGGCATGTCTGTGACAATGCAGTGCCGTGTACAGTAGAGGACGCTACAACACCGATTTTTCTTCTGTGAGGAGACACCATGTGCTCTGGTCATTCGTCCTGCAGTCGCAGAGTTTCTTCAGAGCTGTTCCTGCCACAAAAGACTGGGTTTGAATCATTCAGTGAAAGAACTATGCTCAGTTGCACTTATGAAAAACGTGTAATCCTTATTTTTCTCCTGTTTGCACAATAGTGACTCTGGGCTTAACTCCTGTTGTCTTCTCGTCTTCTTGCTCTCCGCAGTCCAGAAGGCGGCTGTTTCATTATTTTCAGTCATCGCATGCAATAATGATGTGGCTATCGAATGAATTTTGAACAGAACTCTCTTGCCTGAGTTGGGAGGGTATCAAATGATGCAAAATTGTCTCTTTGCCAGGAGATAATTGTGTGAACCAGTAGATGATTCCCTCACAATGGCCCAGAAGACAGCAGGAGGATGAGATTACAGAATCAGACCAGGAACAGTTTCAGCCATGTTATAGGCTGGAGAGAAGACAACACAGGACTAAAATGGAGTCAACTTTGCATTCATTGCGGAGCTGCAGTGTTGCTGTATCATTGACTTGTTTTTTCACGAGTGCATGGATGCTCTCCATTGATTTCCCTATATGGACATTGCATTTGGACCAGCATTGGGTTCTCACAGTGTTCTGGCTTAAGCTGTTTTCACAAGCATGTTTATTTTCGGGTTAAAAAGTTAAAGATCCCCAGCCCAACATCTGCCCAACATCAGGTCAGTGGTTCCCAAACCTGGTTCTGGAGTACCCCTGTATTCAACAGATCTGAGTGTTTTCCTGCTGAAAGTAAACCTCTTTAATTCCAAATGTGGGTCTATTACTCACTCTCATAACTGAATTCTGCTATCTTTAGCTTTTAATGTATAATAAGTTTTAAGATTAACCAATAAGTAAACCATAAACTCGGGATAGAGCGCAAACTTTAGGATAAACTAAGTCCAAACTTGATTGCATTGCTGATTACATTGTTTTCTATGCATTTGGTGAATAAAGTGACTTCAAATGTTAATTTTTAATAGTTAGTTAGTGAATTGGTTGGATTAGTTGCATTGGTGCTTGAAAAAAACAACAAAATATGCAGGCCGGGGTACTTCAGGGCTCAATATTGGGACCCAGTGGTGTTGTTAAAAAGGCCCTGCTGGTACGCTGTTGTTCAGCCGTGCCGTCAGTGGAGATCAGTGAAGATCCACGAGCATGCACTTTTCAATCCATGACGCCATCCATGGACGCTATCCTTCCCCCTCCTCCACCCCACACCAGCGCAGAGAGAATGGGGGTGGGTCAGAATGGGAGGTGGCCGGTGTGTGTGTGTGTGGGGGGATGAGGCTCTTTTGTCCTGAGCGGTGATGCAGCTAATCTAAAAGACCTGTGATGGACGCCTCTCTCTAGCAGCAGCACAGGCCACTGGACCCCACCCCTGCGAGCTGGGGGGATGGGGGATGGCGTGAGGCCACAGGGGGGAGGAAGAGAGGAGCGGAGAGAGGAGGGGAGGACTGGGGGAGGGGGGAAGGTCATTAGTCAGTGAGAACAGCAGGACGCAGTAGCGCACATTACAGCCACAGCCACCTTGCATATTGTCCTCGCTCGCAGGCCGAAATGATTGGAGGAGGATCTACTAGAGTTCAGTTTCTAATCTCCTCCGGGGGGGTGGGCCACCCTGTTTTGTAATGCTAATCCAGGCTGTTGGGGCAGGTAAAGATATGTAGGGCGCGTAAATGACTGGGCTTGTGTCTCACTTGGGGTTGATAGGGAGGTTTGTTTGAGGGCACTTTGGGTACTTTACACTGTTAAAAACAGAAGCCCAGTGTTTTCAACCAGATCGTTATTTGCTACAAACGTACCTTGCAATCAGTTACCATAAACTTTAATATGAACTTTAAATTTTAATGTGTTTTCATGAATTTAGAAATAATAAAACACTTATCTTACACGCCAGTGCGCCCAATTATATATATTTAGAGTTGGGACTAGTTCTCCAAAGACAAGAATTACTGGTAGCATGATACTACTCACAGTATTTGGTAGACGCTCTTATCCAGACTGACCAGAGAGAACCAGATAGTATCATGTAATCATCTCTTTTATAGGTAGGCGAGGGAAGTGTTTAAATCATGTTCAAGGACTCTTATTGATGCAGTGTAGGGTGTTTGCTCAGGCAGGGAATCAAACTTCAGCCTACAGCATGGTAGGCAGCGGTGTTACCCATTGCACTGTCCCAACTAGAGTAGTGATGGGTGCAGTTTTCAAAGAATTCAGCAACTGCCCAATGGCTTCTGTTATAAATATCAGAATTTTTAGAACTTAGAACTAGAATTAGCCACATGTGTTTTGCACACAGCGGAATTTGACCTCCGCATTTAACCCATCTGTGCAGTGAAACACCCACATATACACACACTAGTGAACGTACACACTAGGGGGCGGTGAGCACACGTGCCCGGAGCGGTGGGCAGCAATTATCCACGGCGGCTGGGAGCAGTTGGGGTTAGGTGCCTTGCTCAAGGGCACTACAGTCGTGGCTTTCCGGGCCTGGGGATCGAACCGGCGACAAGACCGGATCCCTAACCTTCAGGCCACGACTGATATACAAATATACTGATATTACTTTGCCTTTACTTTACATTACAGTACTGTACAAAAGTCCCAAACCCTTCATTGATTTGATTTCCAGTCAAAACAGTCATCATGCACAAGTTAATGTTTTAGGGTTTCTAAGGAGATTGGATATGATAGTCCACTTGGAGGGAGTGAGTAAATAACAAGTGAGTAAATAAGCAGCATCTTTAAAAAGAGAGGTGAAAATCAAACTGCACTTGGTTGTTTCTCTCCATCCTTCCACTGTGAGAAGACACCCCAGCGTTATGGGTCTGAAAGAATGTGTAGCTGTTCAAGCTGCTCCCTGAAAAAAGGAAATACAGACACATCAAACAAAGAAGCTGCTGCTGTTCTCAGAACAGTGGACTAACCACCCAGAGTCCAGAACCTCAACATCAATGAATGTGTTTATTTGGATGGTGAGAAGCAGAAAATGCTAAACCAGCTTCTAAGAATTTTGGAGGTGAATCTCTCTGAGAAACTGAAAAGAATGGAAGCTGTAATGAAGACGAGTGGACACAATAAACACTAAAAAAAAAGATATTTAGTTGTTGAAGCTGACACACCTATTAAAATCTTTTCAGTCAGGTTAACAGTGCTAACTGAGCTGTTAGAGGCTGAATGCAAAAGAAATAAATTATGGTGCTCTCTGATGTTTCCACAGTACTGTATATGCTACAGATATGAAACAAAAAACTAGAGTCTCTCTATAATATGTCATTTTGGCAGTGTGCGTTTCTATTTCGGGTTGTGAAAGACGGAGGCAGACGCACAGAAAATGGCTGTGTGAAGAGTGCAAATGTAATATTTTCGTCCTCAGCCCCATCAAAAAATGACCTTTAAATGTGTTAGTTCCTCTCAGCGTGGCAGCGCAGCAACAGACACCTGCTGTTCAACCCTGGAAGAGCAGCAAGACTGTCGCACGCTGCACGCAGAGACGCCCAAAAGGACATTACTGATGCTTCCCGTGGAGCTCAGTCACTCAGGAGGAACAGCTCTTTGGGTGAGGATTCTGAGCTGAAACAGAGCTGCAGACGAGTGTGCTCGGGTTCAGGTACGGAAAGCAACACATAAACAACAATAAGATTATAAAGCTCTTTTTTTCTTTCTATTTTCAAGCAGGTTTCTTTTTCTTATTTCATGTGGAGTCATCACTCACCACTTAACCTGATGTCCATCCACAGAAAACGAGATATATTAGAGAACTGAATCGTGACAGGTATAATTGCAGTTCTATGTTTTAAGTTCATTCTTCATTAATAGTCGATGCTGCTTATCCTTCTGTGTAGTGAGAGCTGCTGCAGCCTATCCCAGCGCTGAATGGGAGAAAAGCAGGAAACACCCTGGACAGGCTGCCAGTCCATCACAGAGCAGACTCACAGACAGACCCACCGTCTCCAGTGTGTTCGACAGCATGGACTGTGGAAGGAAACTGGAGAACCCGGAGGAAACCCACCCAGACACGCAAACTCCACACAAAGGTCCCCTCGAATGTCTTATATTTAGCAATAATTATAAATTATAATTATAATTGTCTATAAATGTACAATGTGTTCTCTGTAGAGGACGTGTAACTTATTTACACACAGCCTAAGGGTGTGTCTGAAATGGTCCACTCGTTAACTCGTTCCCTGTCCACTATATAGACTGCTCTATGTAGAACACTGTATAGCCTGCTTTATGTACAACACTATATAGACTGCTCTATGTACAACACTATATAGACTGCTCTATGTAGAACACTGTATAGCCTGCTTTATGTACAACACTATATAGACTGCTCTATGTACAACACTATATAGACTGCTCTATGTACAACACTATATAGCCTGCTCTATGTACAACACTATATAGACTGCTCTATGTACAACACTATATAGACTGCTCTATGTACAACACTATATAGACTGCTCTATGTACAACACTATATAGCCTGCTCTATGTACAACACTATATAGACTGCTCTATGTACAACACTGTATAGCCTGCTTTATGTACAACACTATATAGCCTGCTCTATGTACAACACTATATAGACTGCTCTATGTACAACACTGTATAGCCTGATCTATGTACAACACTATATAGACTGCTCTATGTACAACACTATATAGCCTGCTCTATGTACAACACTATATAGACTGCTCTATGTACAACACTATATAGCCTGCTCTATGTACAACACTATATAGACTGCTCTATGTAGAACACTATATAGTCTGCTCTATGTACAACACTATATAGACTGATCTATGTACAACACTATATAGACTGCTCTATGTACAACACTATATAGACTGCTCTATGTACAACACTATATAGACTGCTCTATGTAGAACACTGTATAGCCTGCTCTATGTACAACACTATATAGACTGCTCTATGTACAACACTATATAGAATGCTCTATGTACAACACTATATAGCCTGCGCTATGTACAACACTATATAGCCTGTGCTATGTACAACACTATATAGACTGCTCTATGTACAACACTATATAGACTGCTCTATGTACAACACTATATAGACTGCTCTATGTAGAACACTGTATAGCCTGCTCTATGTACAACACTATATAGCCTGCTCTATGTAGAACATTATAGACTGCTCTATGTACAACACTATATAGACTGCTCTATGTAGAACACTATGTAGACTGTTCTATGTAGAACACTATATAGACTGCTCTATGTACAACACTAAATAGACTTTTATGTTCAGCACTATATAGACTGCTCTATGTACAACACCATAAAGACTGCTCTATGTCCAACGCTATATAGACTGCTCTATGTAGAACACTATATAGACTGCTCTACGTAGAACACTATATAGCCTGCGCTATGTACAACACTATATAGACTGCTCTATGTAGAACACTATATAGACTGCTCTATGTACAACACTATATAGACTGCTCTATGTACAACACTATATAGACTGCTCTATGTACTACACTATATAGACTGCTCTATGTACAACACTATATAGACTGCTCTATGTACAACACTATATAGCCTGCGCTATGTACAACACTATAAAGACTGCTCTATGTACAACGTTATATAGACTGCTCTATGTACAACACTATATAGACTGCTCTATGTAAAACACTATATAGCCTGGTCTATGTAAAACACTATATAGACTGCTCTATGTAGAACACTATATAGACTGCTCTATGTACAACACTATATAGACTGCTCTATGTACAACACTATATAGACTGCTCTATGTACAACACTATATAGACTGCTCTATGTACAACACTATATAGACTGCTCTATGTACAACACTATATAGACGGCTCTATGTACAACACTATATAGACTGCTCTATGTAAAACACTATATAGACTGCTCTATGTACAACACTATATAGACGGCTCTATGTACAACACTATATAGACTGCTCTATGTACAACACTATATAGACTGCTCTATGTATAACACTATATAGCCTGCTCTATATTCAACACTATATAGACTGCTCTATGTACAACACTATATAGACTGCTCTATGTACAACACTATATAGCCTGCTCTATGTACAACACTATATAGACTGCTCTATGTAGAACACTATATAGACTGCTTTATGTACAACACTATATAGCCTGCTCTATGTACAACACTATATAGACTGCTCTATGTACAACACTATATAGCCTGCTCTATGTACAACACTATATAGACTGCTCTATGTACAACACTATATAGACTGCTCTATGTAGAACACTGTATAGCCTGCTCTATGTACAACACTATATAGACCGCTCTATGTAGAACACTGTATAGCCTGCTCTATGTAGAACACTATATAGCCTGCTCTATGTACAACACTATATAGACTGCTCTATGTAGAACACTGTATAGCCTGCTTTATGTACAACACTATATAGCCTGCTCTATGTACAACACTATATAGACTGCTCTATGTACAACACTATATAGCCTGCTCTATGTAGAACACTGTATAGCCTGCTCTATGTACAACACTGTATAGCCTGCGCTATGTACAACACTATATAGCCTGCTCTATGTACAACACTATATAGCCTGCTCTATGTACAACACTATATAGCCTGCTCTATGTACAACACTATATAGACTGCTCTATGTACAACACTATATAGACGGCTCTATGTACAACACTATATAGACTGCTCTATGTACAACACTATATAGACTGCTCTATGTACAACACTATATAGACTGCTCTATGTACAACACTATATAGCCTGCTCTATGTAGAACACTATATAGACTGCTCTATGTACAACACTGTATAGCCTGCGCTATGTACAACACTATATAGCCTGCTCTATGTACAACACTATATAGCCTGCTCTATGTACAACACTATATAGCCTGCTCTATGTAGAACACTATATAGACTGCTCTATGTACAACACTATATAGACGGCTCTATGTACAACACTATATAGACTGCTCTATGTACAACACTATATAGACTGCTCTATGTATAACACTATATAGCCTGCTCTATATTCAACACTATATAGACTGCTCTATGTACAACACTATATAGACTGCTCTATGTATAACACTATATAGCCTGCTCTATATTCAACACTATATAGACTGCTCTATGTACAACACTATATAGGGGAGCAGTGAGGAAGACAGTAGAGGGAATTGAGATGCCAAACTTTCCAAAGGAATCGATATGCATTGTGGGGCGTCAGCCTGTATGTAGTGTACATCGGTTGTCCACTAGTTTTATGGTGCATTGTGGGTAAGAATGTAGTGAACTATATAGGGAATCTAACTGTCCACTGAGAATTACTACAAAAGGGCCGACACTCTGAATAGAACACTAAACGGTAACTAGGGTGGATTTCAGACACACCCTAAATCTGATTTCTGGAATATCCAGATGGTTCCAGATTGATTTTTCATAGTCTGGACAACAAAAAAACACATGAAAGCTGATTTTGGCACATCGAATCTAAACCAAATTTGGAAGTGGATTGAAATGAAGTTAAATTATTGTGCATGGATCTCAGTCTGGACGCTCAGGTCGGTCAAATCGGATTCCAAAGTGTCTTTTGTTTTGCTTGCAATGCAGCAAACAATGACAACGTCAATATCAGCATGATGGATGGGCTGGGAGTTGCTATGTAGTTACTGAAGCCTACGTCCTTACTACAGCGATCCTTGCAGACAGGTTGGTGATGTCTGAGCACACAGATCTGATCTGATCACTTGTAAATATCAGTGTTTACCGTCACCACAAAAGATCTGAATTAAGGAACAAATCCGATAGACCCACAGGCTGAACGTTGGCAGGGGTACCCAAACTTTTGCAAAAACAGTCCATTTTTAATCCATCCTCACACCCATGAATGTGGAAAACCAAAAAGAGTAGATGTTGTGCTGTTCATGGCTGTTGAGAAGCAAATGGATCATCGCAGCTTCCGAAGGATCCACACATCTGAAAGGAGCCGCTCCGGAGAGGCTTATTATTCCCCCCACGGTCCTCATGTCTTCAGTCTCAGCTTAACAGAGAGCCAATCAGAACAGAGATCATTTCCAGACTTAAAGGCACTGAAACGCCTGTTTAGTTCTAAGGGAAAAAGAGAGGATGAAAAATGGAAAATTAAAAAAATAATTATGATGGTTTGGGAGGTTTTGCAGCTTTCATCGCTGAATGTAGTTGAATGTTAGGAGTAACAGAGACGGAATTAGCTCCACCCTGCGCTGCATGTCTACCTCACACGCTGTACGTTGAAAAGATTGCAAATAAGTGTGAATGAAAAGGCCGAGTGAAGTCAGCGGCAGTGAGATGCAGGCTGAGCCGGGTTTGTGTGAGGCCGATAAGAACTGCAGCTGGAGCAGAACCAGCACGACCCAGCCTAACACAGCCTAACACACAAGTTTGTTTTTATACTCTGTAAGGTAATGGGGACACTTATAAACTTATATCCAACATTATATCCAACATATATATATATATATATATATATATATATATATATATATATATATATATATATATATATATATATATATATATAATTATATTGTTGCTGGATAAACAAAATTCATATATATATCCAATATCCAACATTATATCCAATATATATATATATATATATATATATATATATATATATATATATATATATATATATATATATATATATATATATATATATGCAGCTGGAACTGCAGCTGGAGCAGAACCAGCACGACCCAGCCAAACACAGCCTAACACACAAGTTTGTTTTTATACTCTGTAAGGTAATGGGGACACTTATAAACTTATATCCAACATATATATATATATATATATATATATATATATATATATATATATATATATATATATATATATATATATATATATATATATATATTGTTGCTGGATAAACAAAATTCATATATATATCCAATATCCAACATTATATCCAATATATATCTATAAAATTTCATATTTACAAATAAGACCATGTATGTTTGTCTGTTCATCATGAAATTTAAGGCAGTGTAAGGCCTGCAGGAGTTTTGAAATTATACAAAAAAAAAAATTTAAATCGAAGGTTTTTGCATGACACCGACAATACAACAATATGTAAGTATCTGTATGTAACAGTAATATGTCTCACATACATTATGCAAAATACTACACAACAGCCCCGGTACTAGACTACTTTGCTTGGGGGGGGGGGGGTCAGTAAAACATAAACCATAAAAACTTAATGCTTGATTTTGTGCATGAATGATGACAGCAGATCTAATGATACTGGCTTAAATTAATATATGAGGTAAAGAAATAAAAATGTTTCATGTGCCTTCAAACTTAAACTTGAAACCTAATGACTGAAGAGTACACTCTGCTTATGTAAAATAAAAAAGATGATCTAATTGTGATTAATTTCAATAACACCCCTTAGTTCGTTTAGCATTACACTGATAGAACAACTCTGTTTCGTGAAAAGCTTTAGAACAACTTTAAATCAAAGCTGACAAAAGTATCTAGACACAGGCTGAGACTATAATACTCAAAAGTGGAGACTGCTATGATATGATTAGGAAATTACAGTATAAGCCAATCAGAAATAAGCAAGGACCTATCTTCACACTGCACAGCAAAATGCAGAGATCATAGCCGTTGCTTGTATTAAGATCGATGGGGCAAAGACAAAATCTGGGGCCAGCCCTGCTACAAAAGGTATTACTTACGGCCAGTATATACAAGTTGTTCACTTCTTGGGATTAGAAAAAAACAGAAAACATATTTAACAGAAAATTACACAGAAGCCTGAACAACGAAAATATAATATCAGAGTGTTTAGCAGAGTGTCTACTCCTTATCTTTAATACAGCTTCTGCTCTTTTCTGGAGAATTACTTTCAGTTTCTCTTAGAGACTCACCTCCAAAGTTCATTCTTAGAAATCTCTGTGTTTAAAAAGCAAGACCAGAAACTGCAACTGAATAACCATGACCTTTGACCCCTCAGACGGCACTGCATTAAAAAATACATACAGATCATCACTGCATACACAAACGTAAGTTAAGAAGTACTGAACTATGTACTGAAAGAATCATATATAAACAATGTCCAGACTGCTGACTTCTCTGGACTCTAGCTCTGAAATGGACTGAGGGTCAGTGGAAATGTGTATGGTGTTCTAATGAGTCAACATTTCAGACTGTATGGGAATTACAGGTGTTATATTCTCCAGGCTGAAGAAGTGGGGGAGGGCGTGACCTGAACATCTCTGGAAGCAGCATTTTCACCGCACACAGGAGCAAAATACGCTGCCATTTAGACTCCGTCTCCTTCAGGGACGTCCATGTTTATGTGCTAGACGGACCTGCCTGTCTCCTATTAACAGAATACAGTAATAAAGGCCCTGTTCATACGGTGACTGAGAAGACCCAACGCGCTGCAGATTCACAAACGCACTGCAAACAGAAAACACTTTCATCAAAACGACAACATGGGCACTACATTTAACAAACTCGCTGCAAAAACCCGAACGCGCTGCAAAACAGAAGTGTTTCCGGAGGACACTTAAGGGACGTGGGACCACATACGGCGACGCAATGTAAACAGAACCATGTGGAGACGCGGTAGCGTCTAATAAGAAGTACGTTTGGTTATATTTGCTAACTATCCAGACTTACTTCTCATTAGACGCTAGTGATGGTCAGATGAAGCCTCTTGAAGCGTTGAAGCTTTCCCTCCAGACGGTTAAAAAAAAGCTTCATTACTCGAAGCTTCATGTGCACACGAACCCCCTGCTGGCCAAAACTTTTATTGTCATTTCAACTATTTGCAATGGCCTCTTGCAACGTTGTCAGCCTGGAAACAAGTACATACATAAAACACCTTAATTTCATTTTCTGTGGTTCATTCATTTGTTTGTCTGATCTGTGTTTGTGTGCGTAATAGAGGCCTGTTAATAAAAAAATTATTTCCGTCAGTAAATAAATCCATTAGTATGTGAGATATTGATGTTAAAACTGTTGCAGTGGTTTTAAGAGATGGGACAGTGATTGTGGGGTGATGGTGACTTAAAATTTTGACTTAAAAAAGAAGCAATAAATCACCCAGCGAGGCTTCAGACGTCATCAGTGACATCACTCGCCCTTATCGAAACAAGCCTCGATACGTACATAAACGACTTTCTGGATTTCTCGTCACAAGCTCCGAAGCATCGGTATCGATTGCCCACCGCTGTTAGACTCTACTGCGGCTCCGCGTGGTTCTGTTTACATTGCGTCGCCGTATGTGGTCCCACGTCCTTTAAGTGTCCTCCAGAAACACTTCCGTTGTGTAGTGCACGGTTTTGCAGCGCGTTTGTTAAATGTAGTGCATGTTGTCGTTTTGATGAAAGTGTTTTTTGTTTGCATCGCGTTTGTTGAGTCTTTTCGGCCACCGTATGTTCAATGAGAAAACAATTTACTTTCAAAGTCAGATCACTCCTTCAACAATTATTACATGTGGTTAAAAAGGATACAGTGATAAACATGCCGTCCCATCTATTTTGGTATGTGTTGCTGGCATCAAATTTAAAATGAGTGCATATTCACAAAAAAACAAAAACAGTAAAACATAAAATAGTTTTCAATGTAATATATGATAAAAAGGATTTACTGATTGCATTACTAAACTTTTTAAATGAGTAAAATTATGCATATAATTATCCATATATGGCATATACAGTGGTGTGAAAAAGTGTTTGCCCCCTTCCTGATTTCCAGATTTTTTGAATGTTTGTCACACTTTAATGTTTCGGAACATCAAACCAATTTAAATATTAGTCAAAGACAACACAGGTAAACACTATGCTATTTTTAAATGAAGGTGTTTATTATTAAGGGAGAAAAAAAATCCAAACCTACATGGCCCTGAGTACACTGTCTCTAGCCACACCCAGGCCTGATTATTGCCACATCCGTTCTCAATCAAGACATCACTCAAATAGGACCTGCCTGACAAAGTGAAGTCCACCAAAAGATCCTTAAAAGCTACACATCATGCCGAGATCCAAAGAAATTCAGGAACAAATTGAGAAAGAAGGTAATTGAGATCTATCAGTCTGGAAAGGGTTATAAAGCCATTTCCAAAGCTTTGGGAATCCAGTGAACCACCGTGAGAGCCATTGTCCACAAATGGCAAAGACATGGAACAGTGGTGAACCTTCCCAGGAGTGGCCGGCCGGTTGTTGCTGCTAAGGGTGGCCCGACCAGCTATTAGGTTTAGGGGGCAATCACTTTTTCACACAGGGCCATGTAGGTTTGGGTTTTTTTCGACCTTAATAATAAACACCTTCATTTAAAAATAGCATTTTGTGTGCCTGTGTTGTCTTTGACTAATATTTAAATTGGTTTGATGTTCCGAAACATTTAAGTGTGACAAACATGCAAAAAATCAAGAAATCAAGAAGGGGGCAAACACTTTTTCACACCACTGTATATACCATATATGGATAATTATATGCATAATTTTACTCATTTAAAATGTTTAGTAATGCAATTACTAAAGTAACACTTTTTCACACCACTGTATATTAAGAATTTAAACTCCAACCTTAATCTCAAGCTCAGGAACTACAAATGAATAGATCTGTAATTTCTATTTTCATAGTTTCCCCTCAAAATAATTGAAAACACACGCAGAAGCACAACAGAATGAATGAACGAGGCTGCAGGAAGTGTAGAAGACAAGTGAAAGCACCTCACTGCTTTAGTGGTTTCGTTTTCTGGCGACCACTTCACAGGAATCTTCTGCTGACCGACAGAGATAGGATCACAGAGATACGGTCATTTCTCACACCTGAGTCATTATCGGATTCGGTCTGACAGATTTCTGCGAAAACTTTCCCCCCCCTGCGCCTCACTCCCCCGCCTTCAGCAGAACTTCAGCAAAACGACCACAGCAAATCTTCCAGCGTAAACGGGGCATAATGAGGGCGTATGTGTGGCAGGCAGGCGTTTTAATTTCCACGGTGAAATACAGCCTGTCTCTGGGGTCTCACCGCTCACCCTCACTGCCTCTGGGTAACACTGCGGCGGTGAGTCACCCCCACGGGGAAATATCTCTGTCTTCATCACAGCACTGACAGCACAGTGGACAGCGCATAAACGGAGGGGACTTTAATCTCTCATTCTACCTCCATATCCTTCTGTCAGATCAAAACCTTCCCTCATCTCCATTTTCCTCCTGTTTTTTTTCTTACATCGTTTGGAAATTCCTCCTTTATATTCATTGTGTGAATGTTTAATGAACAGACCAATAGAAATGCTCCCGAATTAACTTGAAAAAGTTAAAGAGTATAATTATAATTCAGTATAATTATAATTGTATGATTAATTCAGTGATTAAGACGGTTAACAGAGTAATACAGAGTGGTTTGGTGTGAAATGGTTGATTGTAAAGGCTCAAGATTTCTTTACAGTGGTAGTGATGGTGACCAGGGGTCACCATGTCTGCACATATAGATATTTTACTTACTATCAAACCCACCAGAGAATGTATATGTGTCTGTACAAGTGTTTATACGTAATGTAAAATATTAAAATAGTAGAAAATCTAAAAATAAGTTTTCTTGGTCTCACAACGCCTGTATGTATCCGTGAATAGATTTTAAGGCCCTAATCTCCTCAAAACAATCATAAAAACATTCTCAGGCATCTGGTAGTGCATTCATAACCATTTAATGTACTAATGTTCTGTGAGATAGCGTCTGAATTTGTGTATATGAGTTTGGGCATGCCTGGTTTAATATTAAAGTTGAAAGAAGTGCACTTCCTTTACAGAGAAGCAACATCTGTGCATTTCAATGTTACTGTTATTTGAAATAAGAAATGTGGCCTGTGTAAAAGTTATGGTGCATTTGTTAAAGTTTCCCCAAATTAACAGAAATTGTGCACTAAACTTAAAGCAGAATTGAAGCTAAAGCCACATTTAAAGCTACACTAAGTAAGATTTGGTGAATTTGGAGACCTGGGAATGAGTAACAGCATGCAACGTGTGACCCTCCCCTGAGTGGATAAATCTGATGATTGAGAGAGAATTCAAAGAGATTATCTAATGTCATCATATCTTCAGCATTACGACGTTGATCTTAAGCTTATTTGAGGCCTAAACGCTGAGCCGGAATTTCTTTTTGAGACTGTGCATGTGGTGTTAATATGTAAAGACATGTGCTGTGGTATGAAAAACTCCTGACCCGATGCCTTTGACTTTCAAATGATTAGCCTCTTTTCATTCTGATGATACTTCATTCAGTGTTAACTTCAAATCTTACATAGTGCAGCTTTATTTTGCTCTCTACAGACAACATATAAACTTACGATCCTCTCGAAAAAATCAGTAAGACAATATTTGACCAGGTGGTGCAAGATTTCTCAGAAACTCAGAGTGTGAACCTTCTGTGTGTGTGTGTGTGTGTTTCTGTGTGTGTGTGTTTCTGTGTGGGGGATGAATCAGTGTGTGAGTGTGTGTGTGACACTCATCATCCAGTCTGCAATTGATGCTCTGCCTCTCGCCCTCAATGTCACGAGCGACACATCCGTCTCCGGGGGAAACGGGAGGTGTGAGAGTGTGTGTGAGTGTGTGTGTGACAGTTCTAAATCCTCTGTGCGGCGCAGAAGGACACGCGGGCTGGGCCCCCCCCCCCCCCCCCAACCTCGGCCCCTTCCCTCAGCCCCCCCACCTGTGTCACCAGCGCAGGTTAGCGTTATCAATCACAGCCGAAAGATGGAGAGGCCTGGGGTTGTCGTCACGGTGACCGCAAATCGCTCTTTATCGGAGAGCGGCGGAGACAGGCGGGCTGACCGGAGCACCAGGAATAACATGTCTATAGGCCGCAGAATGAAAATCAGCTGCACATGAACAGAAACACCTTAACAACACAGCAGCTTTGGCTTCTCACTCACTGTGTAACACAGAATAACAATCAGGGGGCTAGTTAGCTTTAAAAGGACAGATTAGACAAAACATGGCCCACCCCCCCTTACAAAAAAGAAGTTTATTCAAGTGTACCATTAGTTTACTTCTTGTAAACTAAAAGGAAGTGAGTATGCTTTCAGTTTACTTTTTATGTACTTCTCAGTGATATACTAAACACAGTTATACTTAAGTATGCTTGGGTTATACTGACAAGTATAGAACAGACTAAGTATATTTAATCTTTACTAGTACTTAGTATTTTGATTGAGATGTAGAAGTAAGTATTCTTGCTCTGCACAAAAACACATCCAGTACAATATTTATTTAAAATTTGATTTATAAAGATTTATAAAGATACAAATATGTTTCTTAATCTGAGTGTGTCTTGTTTATTTTACGTGTGTCCACTGGTGAGTAAGTAAACGCTGTTAAGATCTATTTTAAGTAAAAAAAACCTCTTAAACCTCGTCATATACTTTAAAGTACGACAATAATATAAGCAGTAAATTAGAGATATTAAGTTAAGTTCATTTAAAGAAAATGTACAAGCTAGTAAACTAACAGTAACCCTTAAGTTTACTTTTAGTGTAGTTGCAGTACAAAAGATGTAAACTAGTTTTATACTTGATTTACTACTCTTACACTTGAAGTGTACTTAAAAGTATACTTTTAAAAACTAGAAAGTGGGCCAATTTAGTCCCAAGAAGTATAAAAATAGTACATATACAAGTGTACTACTAGTACAATGACATTAGTATAGTAACTGCATAAAGTATACTTAATAAAATTAACTTTAAGTATACTTATTTCCTGTAAGGGCCCCCAACCTCAATGTGGACGATAAGCCAGAACTCACTTGGTGTCTTAAGTTTGCTTCTTTATTTTTAGCACTGAAGCTAACAGGCTAATGTAGCTAATAGCTATCAGCATATAGCCACTAGATTAAACTGAGCCATCTTGTTTGGTGAATTTTCTGTTAAACCTTAAATGGTGTCCCATCTATGCCCATTTAGAACTCCCTGAAAAGTGTCAACATTTTGCACAGTCTGTCGACGCCTGTACAAGCTGTAGCATTTAAGGTATTTAAGAAGCTGGTAAACGAGTAGCCACTTCAGCCTCGCCTGTGCTTACTGACAGGATACAGTATGAAAAGTGCTGACTTCCTCTTTAGGCTGGAAAAGTAGGTTTATGTACATGTAGTTGGATGAAGAGTGAAGCTATAGCAAACTACATAACACTCAATTAGGAAAGAATCAAAGATAACAATAACGGGTTTATAGTTCTAGCCACTTGGGCCAGGATGATGCAGGAACATGCTCACTACAAAAGATTCAGTGGAGCCCAAAATTCATATTCATATGAAATCTATCAGCAGTATAAAAAAAGACTGTCTATAGTCCAATAGCCAGACCCTATACACACCCCTGGACTAGCTCCAGTTCTGGACAGACAGAGGCAGCTGCTATCAACATACACCTTATTACTAGAGATGGACCGATCAGCGTTTTTGAGGCTGATTTCGATGGCTGATCACCTTTCAGCACGATTGGCCGATAGCCGATACTGATCGAGGGCGGGGTATACACCACGGCAGGGCTACATGTAGTTATTAGCGCAAGCAAGTCATGAAACATGGTCTAAACTGGTTTATTACCATTTTTAACAAGCTCATGTGAAACAGCATAATATTTTTAAGTAAATCAAACAATTATCCCCAAATACTGTAATCATTACATTTAGACCCTTAATTTAAAACTAAAAAAGCTAATTAAATAAATGCAGTAAAAACTGCAGTCATTAAACAAAGACTGTTATTTTAAACTAAATCTGTAATCATTAAATGTAGATCTTGAATTGCTGCTGCTGTTCTGTTCGTACCGGTCAGATCTGGTCTGTATGGTGTTCTGGGTTGTTTGTTTTGTGTTAGCTGCACGTGCTAGCTCTGCTGTTGGCTGATACTCACTGTATTCAGCCACGTGCAGTGCTGTATCAGATTAGTAATGTTAAATATCTTGGTCTTGGTTCCTCAACGAGATTTTTACTAATTTAAAAACGTCCTGGATGAGTCTGTCACGTACGGTAAACAACTGCCAGATGGACATGTTTACTTTCAGAGCATTTTTTTCTGCTGCGTCGCTGCTTTAGTCAGTTTGTCAAAAATAAAGGGGTATGTATTTAACCCTAGTGGTTCAGATAGGAATTGCAGGGAGGGGGTTCTCCTCTTCCTTGATGAAACGCTAGCTGGAAATACAGAAATTAGGTTCGTTTGTTTAACGCTATTGATTGGTTCTCAAGATCGGTTCTAAATTGGAGAAATATCAGCTGATCACCGATCGTATATTTTGATTAAAAATCAGCCGATACCGATACATAGCCGATCGATGCTTCCATCTCTACTTATTACTGTCCAAACAAAATTTTAAAAATACATTTTTCTATGTAATCTGTTTTATGATGGACGGACCAAAAGAAAACAAGCACACTGCGAGACGTCTGCCCTTCTGCTCCGCCACAGGACTTCCTATTGTGTTTGAAATACACAGTTAAAAAACGTGGACACATCTGGAGACAACTCCAGCTGGGGACAGGCCACCAAAAACAGGGACTGTCCCTGGAAAACGGGGACATTTGATTACCCTACACTACTGTGAACAATTCTGACTCGGCATGTTTCTCTAGAATGGAGCATTAATTATGCAGAAATTTAGAAAAGCCAGTGGAATTCCCCTTCAGCTTGTCTTACTAAGCTGCGCAAGCCTCGGAGCTCTAAGACTGAAAAAAGCAAAGCATGTCTTGAGATAAATGGGAGGAAACCAATTCTCTGAACTATCGCTTTAAATGTCTTTCATGAGCTCCTGAGGGATCACACAAGTAAAACAGAGCTCATGCACAGTGTTGTATCCCGTTACACCCCCACTCGGGCCCTCAGGCTCTCAGACTGTGTCAAAGTGGCTAATGAGGGTGCTTCATTAAAGGAGCGTCTACAATTACTTGATTACGGCTGATTACGTAATAATTTCAATTACGTTTTGGGTTCCTCCTCCATCACTCTTCTCACAGATCTAAGCACTGTTTTGGAGGAAAGAAGAAAAGCCACTCTGTAATTTTCTGAATGGACCTTCTACAAGCTCAGCCAGAGACCACCAACACTGCACTCTGAGGGTGAAGCTTTAGCGAGCGTGGGCTAAGTGACTATACAACACCAACACAGTGAATTCCACCAAGTATTCCATCTAATTAGGGTTACAACAGAGACATTATGAAGGAGGAAGCTGTCCAGACAAGACATGTTTGGTGTCTGAAATTTGCTTCTTTAGTTTTGCACTAGAGCTACAAGCTGAACCATCCCTTACAGAAAATAAGTATACTTACAGTTCATTTTATTAAGTATACTTTATGCAGTTACTATACTAGTGTCATTGTACTAGTAGTACACTTGTATATGTACTATTTTAATACTACTTGAGACTAAATTGGCCCACTTTCTAGTTTTTAAAAGTATACTTTTAAGTACACTTTAAGTGTAAGAGTAGTAAACCAAGTATACAACTAGTTTATATCTTTTGTACTGCAACTACACTAAAAGTAATCTTAAGGGTTACTGTTAGTTTACTAGCTTGTACATTTTCTTTAAGTGGACTTAATACTTATAATTTACTGCTTATATTATTGTTGTACTTTAAAGTATATGACTAGATTTAAGGTTTTTTCTATTTAAAATAGAACTTAACAGCGTTTACTTACTCACCAGTGGACACACGTAAAATAAACAAGACACACTCAGATTAAGAAACATATTTGTATCTTTATAAATCTTTATAAATCAAATTTTAAATAAATATTGTACTGGATTGTTTTTGTGCAGAGCAAGAATACTTACTTCTACTATCTCAATCAAAAGATTAAGTACAAGAAAAGGCCAAATATACTTAGTCTGTTCTATACTTCTATACTCTATACCCAGTATACTTAAGTATAACTGTGTTTAGTATATCACTGAGAAGTACATAAAAGGTAAACTGAAAGCATACTCACTTCCTTTTAGTTTAAAAGAAGTAAACTAATGGTACACTTGAATAAACTATAGCCGTCAGATTAGCATTAACCCAACTGCACACCTAAATCATCACACACGCGTCTAAAAACCATGGAAATCTGCTCAATAATCTAAATCTGATTTGATTATATGGTTTCTGACAGTTATTTGTAAAGGTATATGCAAATATCAGACTTTAAGGGGGGTGCTCATGTCTTAGCTATGCTAACATACTTCAGTCCATGTATGCAGTACACTGTGTCTTACAGAGTCAGAAACCACATAATCAAGTCTGTTAGACGTTAATTTTGTAGAATCTTCACTGGTTGTTGTAAATGCCTGAATATTTCAGTGGTTGAGATGTAAACAGAGTCATTCAGAGGGGTTTGGTGTGAATCTACACGTCACTGGATGATGAAATGATGGGAAAGCTAGCTTCACTCACATGCTGTGTGTTTACAGAGGACTTCATGCTCTACATTGAAAAGAGTTTGCATGCTGGTGAAGTCACAAGCAGTACAAAAAAGGCCCACGGTCAGTGGAGAGACGTGCATACGCGAAATTCCTCAACCAACAATTTTTGTGCATGATTTTATCTGATTTATGTCAGATTATTCATGATTTATAGTGTTTTTACATTTAATGTGGCTCAGTTTTAAGTCTATAGGTCACCAAATTTATAACATGTAAAACATCCATGCCTTACAACGGAAAACTGTATCGTCAGAGCCAAATAAGAAGAGTTCAGTACATAGAACTGTGCATACCAAGAACCTCAAACACTGTTCCTCAAATACAAATACTGCATTAGTAGAAGTGGGGCTGGAAAATACGCCTAACCTGAAGAGACCGAAGAGACAAGCAGCTCCACCTTTAGTAGCATCACAACCTCCAACAGTGACCTGTAAATAGCAGCCATGCTGTGTGAGTGGATCACTGTGTGCCGGTTCAAGCGGATCATCTTAAACTGAGAGTTCTGCCTTGTGTTTGATGTCCAGATGGAAAGTAAGTAGCTAGTATATGTAATGATACATACTAACAGCTTTAAGTAAGAAATGTTATCACAGCCTGTACAAGCTGTACATCAAAGGTGACCATATGTTTTCTGGTAAACAGTATTAGGTCTATTAGACGAAGGCTAATTTTATTTTTGTCTGCGTTTATTTTGACATGTTGCTTCTCTGTGATCATCGTGGTGTCTCAGTGTAAGCCAGCCAATTGGAGTAGAGCTAATCTTATTATTCATGAGCTTAGAAAAAACAGAAAAGCAGCTTCTCTCATTCTAGAACCAAATCATAGTGTAAACATGTGTGAAAAACCATATCTGGGCATTTATTTATTCCAACTTAAGTTACATACTTTCTATCTAGAACATCAGAGAACAATTAAAAATTCTTAATAAATGCTTCTATGGCAGCTTTAAGACCATATGACTATATGACCATATGAGCAAATTTATGATTAAGTAGGGATTTATAAAAAAAGTGAATTTGACACAAATGCTGCTGGTCGTACTTTAAAAACGAATGTAATGTAATTCAAATGTGTTATAGATGAGGCTCCAGATCATGTAGGAGGGTAAAGGACCAGCTTCTCATTACTGCAACAGAAAGATTTGAAAATAAATCTAAAAATAATGTTTTTTTTGTATTTTGCAGAATTTCTTTCTATGTTTTTGTTCATTTCAATACACAAAAAAGTACTCAACTCAAAATATTATACTATTTTTTTAATAATAAAAGTGAAAAAAGATAAATATTGGTAATAAGAAAATGTGTAAGTGTGTGTTGTGGTAATGGGAATTATGATTAAATTAAAAATTTCAAACAGTAAATAAAAAAATAAATGAATAATATATATGTATATGTATATATATATTACTTACATATCTTCCAAGGTCATTGGGATTATGTCTCAGGTGCTCATTGTGCGAAAGGCAGGAAACACCCCAGAGAGGCCACCAGTCCATCACATGGCAGATACACACATACACACCTAGGGGCAGTTTAGTATACAGTAGATTAATATTATATAAATTTGTACCATATAGGACTCACATATCTACCAAGTTATATAAATATTGTTTACCTGCAATATGATTATGACACACATATATTTATGGACATGGACGGAGGTCGTCTCATTACACTCTAAAAAATATACCAACAGAGTTGTTTGACTTACATTTAATAAGAATTAATGAAAGTACATCAGAATTACGACCCAATAAACTGCACTGACGTTCCATCATCAGCAAAATTCTGAGGTGCGGTGACAAAGTCAGCTTATGGTTGATTGAAATGTGTGGCATGATTAAATAAATATCAAACAGGAATGTTTGTGGCACCCATCTGAGTTAAGGGAGCTGAGGGAGCCTATCTAAATTCCATTTTTTAGCATCGCTTTAAAATCAGATTTGTGGCATTAAAATCACAGTTCCAGTCAGTGATTTTCTCCCCCCGAGTGAGTAACTGAGTGTCTCCTGCCTCAGAGCAGCTGCAGACATTCATGCTGAGAGTGGCTCTCAGAGAAAAGGCCGTCTCTCCAGGGACACGCCGCCAGCCCTGAACCCCACAGAGCCACACCGTGCTGCCCTGTCCCCCAGCCCAGCGTCTGACCACAGCCTGCTGACCACCCACCAGAGCCAGAACTCACACAAACACAAGTCAAAATCAACTGCCTCTAACAATTCTGTTTAAAAGCTCAGAAAAAGCTGCTGAGTTACAACAGTACACTAAAATGTAAATGTAGGAGTTAGTGTTCAGTGTAAATGTAGAGATTAGGGTTTAGTGTAAATGTAGGAGTTAGTGTTTAGTGTAAATGTAGAGATTAGGGTTTAGTGTAAATGTAGAGGTTAGTGTTTAGTGTAAATGTAGAGATTAGTGTTTAGTGTAAATGTAGGAGTTAGGGTTTAGTGTAAATGTAGGGGTTAGTGTTCAGTGTAAATGTAGGAGTTAGTGTTTAGTGTAAATGTAGAGATTAGGGTTTAGTGTAAATGTAGGGGTTAGTGTTCAGTGTAAATGTAGAAGTTAGTGTTTAGTGTAAATGTAGGAGTTAGTGTTTAGTGTAAATGTAGGGGTTAGTGTTCAGTGTAAATGTAGAGATTAGGGTTTAATGTAAATGTAGGAGTTAGTGTTTAGTGTAAATGTAGGAGTTAGTGTTTAGTGTAAATGTAGGGGTTAGTGTTTAGTGTGAATGTAGGAGTTAGTGTTAAGTGTAAATGTAGAGATTAGGGTTTAGTGTAAATGTAGGAGTTAGTGTTTAGTGTAAATGTAGGAGTTAGTGTTTAGTGTATATGTAGGGGTTAGGGTTTAGTGTGAATGTAGGAGTTAGTGTTTAGTGTATATGTAGGGGTTAGTGTTTAGTGTAAATGTAGAGGTTAGTGTTTAGTGTAAATGTAGGGGTTAGGGTTTAGTGTAGAAGTAGGAGTTAGGGTTTAGTGTAAATGTAGGAGTTAGGGTTTAGTGTAAATGTAGGAGTTAGTGTTTAGTATAAATGTAGGAGTTAGGGTTTAGTGTAAATGTAGGGTTAGGGTTTAGTGTAAATGTAGGGGTTAGGGTTTAGTGTAAATGTAGGAGTTAGTGTTTAGTGTAAATGTAGGAGTTAGTGTTAAGTGTAAATGTAGGGGTTAGTGTTTAGTGTAAATGTAGGAGTTAGTGTTTAGTGTAAATGTAGGGTTAGGGTTTAGTGTAAATGTAGGGGTTAGTGTTTAGTGTACATGTAGGGGTTAGGGTTTAGTGTAAATGTAGGAGTTAGGGTTTAGTGTAAATGTAGAGGTTAGTGTTTAGTGTAAATGTAGGGGTTAGGGTTTAGTGTAAATGTAGGAGTTAGTGTTTAGTGTAAATGTAGGAGTTAGTGTTAAGTGTAAATGTAGGGGTTAGTGTTTAGTGTAAATGTAGGAGTTAGTGTTTAGTGTAAATGTAGGAGTTAGGGTTTAGTGTAAATGTAGGGGTTAGTGTTTAGTGTAAATGTAGGGGTTAGTGTTTAGTGTAAATGTAGGAGTTAGTGTTTAGTGTAAATGTAGACGTTAGTGTTTAGTGTAAATGTAGGAGTTAGGGTTTAGTGTAAATGTAGGAGTTAGGGTTTAGTGTAAATGTAGAGGTTAGTGTTTAGTGTAAATGTAGGGGTTAGGGTTTAGTGTAAATGTAGGAGTTAGTGTTTAGTGTAAATGTAGGAGTTAGTGTTAAGTGTAAATGTAGGGGTTAGTGTTTAGTGTAAATGTAGGGGTTAGTGTTTAGTGTAAATGTAGGGGTTAGTGTTTAGTGTAAATGTAGGAGTTAGTGTTTAATGTAAATGTAGGTGTTAGTGTTTAGTGTAAATGTAGGAGTTAGTGTTTAGTGTAAATGTAGGAGTTAGTGTTTAGTGTAAATGTAGGGGTTAGTGTTTAGTGTAAATGTAGGGGTTAGTGTTTAGTGTAAATGTAGGAGTTAGTGTTTAGTGTAAATGTAGGAGTTAGTGTTATGTGTAAATGTAGGGGTTAGTGTTTAGTGTAAATGTAGGAGTTAGTGTTTAGTGTAAATGTAGGAGTTAGGGTTTAGTGTAAATGTAGGGGTTAGTGTTTAGTGTAAATGTAGGAGTTAGTGTTTAGTGTAAATGTAGGGGTTAGTGTTTAGTGTAAATGTAGGAGTTAGTGTTTAGTGTATATGTAGGAGTTAGTGTTTAGTGTAAATGTAGGAGTTAGTGTTTAGTGTAAATGTAGGAGTTAGTGTTTAGTGTAAATGTAGGAGTTAAGGTTTAGTGTAAATGTAGGAGTTAGTGTTTAGTGTAAATGTAGGGGTTAGTGTTTAGTGTAAATGTAGGGGTTAGGGGTTTAGTGTAAATGTAGGGGTTAGTGTTTAGTGTAAATGTAGGGGTTAGTGTTTAGTGTAAATGTAGGAGTTAGTGTTTAGTTTAAATGTAGGGGTTAGTGTTTAGTGTAAATGTAGGAGTTAGGGTTTAGTGTAAATGTAGGAGTTAGGGTTTAGTGTAAATGTAGGGGTTAGTGTTTAGTGTAAATGTAGAGGTTAGTGTTTAGTGTAAATGTAGGGGTTCTGGGTTTAGTGTAAATGTAGGAGTTAGGGTTTAGTGTAAATGTAGGAGTTAGGGTTTAGTGTAAATGTAGGAGTTAGTGTTTAGTGTAAATGTAGGAGTTAGTGTTTAGTGTAAATGTAGGGGTTAGGGGTTTAGTGTAAATGTAGGAGTTAGTGTTTAGTGTAAATGTAGGGGTTAGGGGTTTAGTGTAAATGTAGGGGTTAGTGTTTAGTGTAAATGTAGGAGTTAGTGTTTAGTGTAAATGTAGGGGTTAGTGTTTAGTGTAAATGTAGGGGTTAGAGTTTAGTGTAAATGTAGGGGTTAGTGTTTAGTGTAAATGTAGGGGTTAGTGTTTAGTGTAAATGTAGGGGTTAGAGTTTAGTGTAAATGTAGGGGTTAGTGTTTAGTGTAAATGTAGGGGTTAGTGTTTAGTGTAAATGTAGGGGTTAGAGTTTAGTGTAAATGTAGGGGTTAGTGTTTAGTGTAAATGTAGGGGTTAGTGTTTAGTGTAAATGTAGGGGTTAGAGTTTAGTGTAAATGTAGGGGTTAGTGTTTAGTGTAAATGTAGGGGGTAGAGTTTAGTGTAAATGTAGGGGTTAGAGTTTAGTGTAAATGTAGGGGTTAGTGTTTAGTGTAAATGTAGGGGGTAGAGTTTAGTGTAAATGTAGGGGTTAGTGTTTAGTGTAAATGTAGGGGTTAGTGTTTAGTGTAAATGTAGGGGTTAGAGTTTAGTGTAAATGTAGGAGTTAGTGTTTAGTGTAAATGTAGGAGTTAGTGTTTAGTGTATATGTAGGAGTTAGTGTTTAGTGTAAATGTAGGGGTTAGAGTTTAGTGTAAATGTAGGGGTTAGTGTTTAGTGTAAATGTAGGAGTTAGTGTTTAGTGTAAATGTAGGGGTTAGTGTTTAGTGTAAATGTAGGGGTTAGTGTTTAGTGTAAATGTAGGAGTTAGTGTTTAGTGTAAATGTAGGAGTTAGTGTTTAGTGTAAATGTAGGAGTTAGTGTTTAGTGTAAATGTAGGAGTTAGTGTTTAGTATAAATGTAGGGGTTAGGGGTTTAGTGTAAATATATTTATTGGTCTATTTATGACTGTCAATCATCCAAACTAGGTAAATGGGCCAGGAGTGGGAGGGAGATAGACAGAGAGAAAGCCAGGGATGGAAAGAGACAGATAGAGGGGGAGGAGAGAGACAGAGAGAAGGATAGGGGGAGGAGGATTGTGACAGGGGAGGGAAAAAGAGGGTGGGGGAGAGAGATGGGAAAGAGAAAGAGGAGAGGAAAAGAAAGAAGAGAGGAAGAAAGGATGACAGGTAGGGGGGAAAGGAAAGAAGGAAAGAAAGGGAAGGAGGGGGTGGAGAGAAAGATGGACATAAGCAACAAGGAACAGAGAAGAGTAGTGAAGAGAGGGATAATAGGGAAAGAGATAGAACAGGCTGAAAAAGGGAAGAGAAACAATGAAGAACACAGAAGGAGAAAGAATAAAGGAAGAAGGACCTGAGAAAGTAAGAAAAGAGAAAGAAATAAAAGAGTAAAAAGGGGAAAATGAAAAGATGAAAGTAGAAGAGAGTATGTTGGACAAGTAGAACACAAAGAAATGTAAAAAACAGAAGAGGGAGAAGAGATATACAGACATTGAGAAAGATAGAAAAGAAGGGAAAGTATAGAATAAAGGAAAAAAGAAGAGGTGACAGGTAGAATAGAGGGAGAGTATGAGAGAAAAAAAGGAGGAAAAAAGGAGAGAACAGAAGCGAGAAGGGCAGAAAAGAAAAAAAGAAAAAGAGGGATAGATGAGCGAGTGAGAGAGGAGAATAAAGACTGTCTGTCTCCTGTTCCAGGCGTTGGGCTCATAATGGCTGGTCAGTGGAGCGGACACAGAGCCCTGCCACGTCCGCCCGGCCTGTCGGAGCGCGTTACGTCAGACGCTCCACAGGACTGATGGTGTTTATGATGGTGGAGATAAACAGGCCTGTCTCTAACCCCCTCGGCCCCCCTCCGACCCCCCCTCCCCTCCCGGGCTGGGGGCTGCGTATCAGACAGCAGGTTAATAACGCTGGATTATTCAGTGTGAACTCGTCCACACAGCTTCACTCTCCTAATTCTAAAAGGTCTGAGAGCAAAAAGCAGCTCAGCCACCACACCGAGCTGCACGGAACCAGAGGGCTTTAAAACAGCCGTCCTTCAGCAGCTCACTGTCTCAGCTCCTCTCCATCCACATTCACACATTACTATATCAAACACACACACCAGAGGAAAGAGGGAAGGTAATGATTTCTATAGAGCCCGTATTTAAATTCTATTATAGCTGTGCTTATAGACCAGCACCTCACAGTACTCCAGTACTGAACTATAGTTATACACATACAGCACTGTCACACCACTACTACCAGAGTAACACCTCATATTACCACAAAGATAACTTTACAGAAGAAAGAAAAATAAACTTCACGTTTAGTGTGATTCAGTGGAACCAGATGTTTGTAGGTATTTTCTTTATTTCACCATGAAATTCACACAATCCTGACAGGTCAAAGTATATCTCGTCACTGTCCAATGAATAACATGTATCTTCATTTTTGTCAAATTTAAGTTTTCTACATATTTTGAAGATGCCAGTGGTCGTTTACATTGTGTGAAAATTTCATGATGAATGGACCAAAAGAAGTGCTCCAAAATAGCTTGGACCATTCTGGTTCCATTGACTTCCATTGAAAGTAAAGTATGTTTTTGTTCTCAGCTGTAAAGTTGAAATTTTAAAGATACTTGTTTTCCATTAGACGGCGACAATATCCATCCATCCATCCATTATCTGCCACTTCATCCCGCTAGTCGGGGTCACGGGGGGGCTGGAGCCAATCCTAGCATCATTGGGCGAAGGCGGGGTACACCATGGACAGTTCACCAGTCCATCGCATGGCCAACATTCACTCACACACTCACACCTACGGGCAGTTTAGAGTGAGTGACTCACTCAAACACAGAGAGAACAAACACACTCCATACAGAACAACCCGGACCGGGAATCCAACCCAGATCATCTTACTGTGAGGAGACAGTGCTGATCACTACATCACCATACTAACCACTACACCACCATACTGACCACTACACCACCGTACTGACCACTACACCACCGTACTGACCACTACACCACCGTACTAACCACTACACCACCGTACTAACCACTACACCACCATACTAACCACTACACCACCATACTAACCACTACACCACCGTACTAACCACTACACCACCATACTAACCATTACATCACCATACTAACCACTACACCACCATACTGACCACTACACCACCATACTGACCACTACACCACCGTACTGACCACTACACCACCGTACTGACCACTACACCACCATACTAACCACTACACCACCATACTAACCACTACACCACCATACTAACCACTACACCACCGTACTGACCACTACACCACCGTACTGACCACTACACCACCGTACTAACCTCTACACCACCGTACTAACCACTACACCACCGTACTAACCACTACACCACCATACTAACCACTACACCACCATACTAACCACTACACCAACATACTAACCACTACACCACCGTACTGACCACTACACCACCGTACTAACCACTACACCACCGTACTGACCACTACACCACCATACTAACCACTACACCACCATACTGACCACTACACCAACATACTAACCATTACACCACCTTACTGACCACTACACCACCGTACTAACCACTACACCACCGTACTGACCACTACACCACCATACTAACCACTACACCACCATACTAACCACTACACCACCATACTGACCACTACATCACCATACTAACCACTACACCACCATACTGACCACTACACCACCGTACTAACCACTACACCACCATACTAACCACTACACCACCATACTAACCATTACATCACCATACTAACCACTACACCACCATACTGACCACTACACCACCATACTGACCACTACACCACCGTACTAACCACTACACCACCGTACTAACCTCTACACCACCGTACTAACCACTACACCACCGTACTAACCACTACACCACCATACTAACCACTACACCACCATACTAACCACTACACCAACATACTAACCACTACACCACCGTACTGACCACTACACCACCGTACTAACCACTACACCACCTTACTGACCACTACACCACCGTACTAACCACTACACCACCGTACTGACCACTACACCACCATACTAACCACTACACCACCATACTGACCACTACATCACCATACTAACCACTACACCACCATACTGACCACTACACCACCGTACTAACCACTACACCACCATACTAACCACTACACCACCATACTAACCATTACATCACCATACTAACCACTACACCACCATACTGACCACTACACCACCATACTAACCACTACACCACCATACTGACCACTACACCACCGTACTAACCACTACACCACCATACTAACCACTACACTACCATACTAACCACTACATCACCGTACTAACCACTACACCACCATACTAACCACTACACCACCGTACTGACCACTACATCACCGTACTAACCACTACACCACCATACTAACCACTACACCACCATACTAACCATTACATCACCATACTAACCACTACACCACTATACTAACCACTACACCACCATACTAACCACTACACCACCATACTAACCACTACACCACCATACTAACCTCTACACCACCGTACTAACCACTACACCACCATACTAACCTCTACACCACCATACTAACCACTACACCACCGTACTAACCACTACACCACCGTACTAACCTCTACACCACCATACTAACCACAGGAAGAGGGTTTAAGCTATTCAGCTTTGTACAGAAGAACAACCTTCACTGTTAATAATTTACGTTACAGCACAGCCTGGAGTGGCTTATTACTACTTTTATAATCAGTGGCCATAAAATATAATAAAACACAATTTTTTAGAGCTTATTTATTATCAGTGTTGTAGTCAAGACCACTAGACCCAAGTCCGAGTCAAGCCTGAGACCGGGTCACATCAGGGTTAAGACTTTTAATGGCCGAGTCCCAGTCGAGACGGAGACAAGGCCAAGGTCAATAGTGTCTAAGCAGTATATATGTATATATGCATTCTAAAATATTGTTAATTACTATTATATATTGTGCTGAGTCTAATATACTGTTTACTGTTCCACCTTAAACAGTGCATCAGTTACTCTGGACCTTGTAGTACTGTAACTGCTCCACATGTTAGTCACCGATTCAGTGCTGACTGTAAAACAGGATTTGCTGTTACATTAACAATTTCTGTTTTGTACATGCACAGCAGGAGGCAGAAAGAAGAAAGCTAATTTTGTTATTACTGTTTTAACCTCTTCTAATGCACACCACTTAAACTTGACCTGTATTAATTTCCTATGTTATTGTATGTATTGTATCTCTTTGGTAAATCTACTGAAATCAGTTTACTTCATTATTTAATGCTTCAAGCATTTATTAAAGATCTTGTTTTTGACCGTAAATCATTATTTTATTTCTTATTTATTTACTTCATAGACAAAAAAAGTGTTTGTAAATATGTTTCTGACTGCAAATGTTCACAAATGTCAACAGTTCCTATCAGAGTCCATAGCGAATAGATAAGGGTTAACGCTGACCCATGTAGTGTATTAGGAGGAGTGATACAAAAATTATTTTTATTAAATAGTAAATGATAAAACTGAAATCAGGATTTGTGATGATCAAAAACAAGTAAATTCATGGACGCTTTAATGAATAAATTAATGTTTCTGCAAGTATATAGAAAATAAAATCTCGGGTCGAGTTTGACCCAGGTTGTGCATTAAAGGGTTAAACGGAGGTCCGTTCCAGCTCGGCTGCTTCCATCTGCGGCCTAGCGAGGCATCTGCGCATGCGTATCAGGAACGGGGCGTTGTATACACAGAGGAACAAACAGTTTTTCTGTTATTATTCATATTTAATAATCATAATTCAGCTTCCAGTTGCCTCAGAGGCATCATCTATTTAAATTATGGTCTTGAGCAGTAGAGCACTAGGTATTAATAACAGTCTAGAACTGTAGTTCCTTTAGGATGTGTCACTGCTCAGTAACTGCTTAATGAAAACAACAGCTGCTCGCTGTATACTGTGGCCATTACATGATCTTTTACATTTTCTCTTGTATGGCGAGGAACATAAGATAACATAGCACTGAAGAATGGAAAACCCTTCACCTTATAAGTACCTCTAGACACCAAGTTAGCACCGCAAGTCTTGTATAACACCAGTCCAGCTTTTCTCACACTGCGGCTGAATCTCAAATTGCTCCGTGCTCCCTACTTAGTGCTCTGCGTACAAGATTTAAACACTGGTTCATGTAGCCGAAACAGTGCACAGTAGAGCTAATAAGATTGATATGGGATTCAAACACATCCACCTTCAGCAGACAGTGCGCTGGTGGTCTGTAAAAGTTAGAATTTTAAAACGTACAGAGTGCACTATTTAGGGAGCCTATAAGCGTTTGAGACACAGCCTGGGTTTGACGATACTTCTGATTGAAACAGGGACATTTGAAGACCGCAAGACGTTTAAGTGACTTTTTAGACTTTTATATTGCAGTTAACAGTCAGTCATATCGTAAGTGCTTCAATTCTATGTTTAATTCAGTGTTCCTGTGACGTTATTGATGGAGTTGTTTAGCATGTTTGCTATGTTTTAGCTTGTTAGGTAGCTGCTCAGCAGAGCTCAAGATGGGAAAACGTTAAACCAGGCTTCGGTTTTAATAAAACCGGGTTTTTACTTCATCAGTACAGTGTTTAAGAGAGCAGCAGTACAGTTAAAGGTCATTTCTTTAACAACAACAAGGCTTTATAGTGACGTGGCGGAGTGATCCAGAGTTTAGTGTTTGTGAGGCGGTCAGATGCAGTTTAGAACAGCTTTCAACTCAGAATTCAGAATTATAAATATTATAAATATAATAGTGCACAGACTGACAGACATGAACAGTACAACCTTTAACATCAGACGTGGATAAAGAAATATAATTTGCTTAATTTACTTGGAGAACTCAGTGATGGCGTATTAAACGTTTAAATTTTAAATGGATTATTTTTAAATAGTTAACATTGCTTAATAACTGTTAAACATACCTAAAACAGCTTGTGCATAGTTATTATCATGATTGATATAACCATATTACATAACTACCAGTACGTTAATCACAGCCTTATGAGGCATTACAGTTGCAAAGCACATTTATAATTTACTGCTGCTGGAACAAAAATCTTGTAGCTCAATTTTCATTGTTTTTCAGTTGTTTGGGCATAATTTGAAAACACTTGTTGGAAAAAAAAAGTCTGATTCCATTGACTTGAGCATGTTTTTTCAAATCATTTCCCCAAAGTTATCATTTTGGAGATACAAGCCAACCATCGAGAACAAGTCAACAATTAACAGTCTCTCCTGAAGCTGCCCGGTGCGCTGGCCTGCCTCCACCTGTGTCAAATTACTGTGACTTAAATGTCAGGATAAATTGAAGAGTTCTTCTAATGTCTGCTCTCTGAGTAACCTGTTCAAAACACAAACTCAATTATTATAGCTGCAGAAAGCACAGCGACTTTCTTTGAAGGAGCAAATTCTTTTCTCTGGGGTCTGCTTACATTCGTGTGGCTTAAAAAAAGAAAATATACTGATAATCTCCATCACTTAGAACTAAACAGCCTGGTTCTGTGACAGTCCTAAGACTTGTACATTAAAGAGCTCTGTTCTGTATTACACCTCAATCCAAGGCCTGACTGCAAGACCAAATCTAACTTCTGCCTATCCAGATAGCATCCAGATCCATTTCTGATAATCTGACCAGCAACAAATCACAAATTCCATCTTGGAAGTGGTTGGAAATGCAATTTCAGATTTTCGTCACACCACAAACATCAAACCCAGCAGTGCAGGAATTTACTACGCAGTTACTGATGCCTACATTGTTCACAGCAGCCCATGCACGTTGGTGAACACACATATCCAGTATCCTACAAATGAAAGTGTGGCCCACCAGATTTGCCTGCGGTCCGAACACAGCTTAAAGGCATTCCAGACGGAAACACTTCTTATAACTAACTGTGCAGTGAGACAATATGCAAATAGGCTGGTTGCTGCAGCTTACTTAGTAAACTTTAAAGCAGCTGGGTAGCGTTTAAATCCTTATGATGCCCGTGATGTGTTTGGAAAAGCTCAAGGTAATATTAATACATAACGATAACCTGTTTACTCGTACAACATAGTACCACAATATTGTATCGATTAACTAACACCAGTTACTGATACTGGTTATCTGCTTAACACACCAATATTTGTGCATTAAAATCCCTGAAGTGAGAGTAAATACGTTTTCATTAGACTAACTAGATGCTGACAAAGGGTGTGTCTCAAAACCTACTGAGCTCCTACATAGGCAGCATTTTACTTCATAGTATGCGCCCCAACATGTAGACTGTGCCAATTCTTACATACCTTAAACACACGGTCTACTGAGGAACCTTATTTAGACCTGATTTTAAGAAGTATTGAACTCTTCCTCAGCCGCTAAGACAATCCCATGATGCACCGCAGGCTAATCTACGAGCAGTGAAGTGGTTTTAAAATGTGAGTTATTTTGATTCTCTCTGGAGTTTTAATGTGTTTCTGGTCATATAATCACACAAAACAGTATTTTATTATCAACTCTGTAACGAGTCCTTCACCATTTACCAGTTTTATACTCCAGCCATTAGCATCTATGCTAGCAGATTTTTAAGCCTCGGGCTATTGTTTTGGATGTCGGCTGATAGCTTAGCAACCAGATAAACCACCGGTGGCGCTGCAGTGGGCGGGAACAAGCCGTGACGCAGTCTCTCTCTAACTAGAGCGTCTCAGTAATCTGTTTTATGAGGAGAGATGAGGAGAGAACACTGATACTTACACACTCACTACATAGACAGCCTACTTACACACTCACTAGGGTTTGAGACACACCCAAAAGCTGATAAATCGCAATATCAATATATATATCAATATATATATATATATTTTTTTAAATAGAAGTAATAGTATTGTGGGGTCTATTAGGAGTCCCACCCCTCAGGTCCAGCCCTCTATGTAATTCTGATTCTTTATAAGAGTACTGTAAAAACCTCTCACAGAGCAAAGCAAACACTGTTTTGGTTTCCTAGGCGAATATCATGAGTCACTTTTATTAAAAGCATCATTACTACAGTTGGCAGCAATTTACAGTTCATCATACATGATGGTTTCAAAAAAAAAGAAAGAAAAAAGACACACAAAAGAAGAAAAAAAACATTTACAACGTTTATGTCTGTAAACTTCAAGGCTAGTTAGAATTGAGGTAATGCTGTTCAGCTTTGTGGCTAAAGTAACAAAAGTCCATTCAAATAGATAAAGGTACCTGATTTAATTCTTACACCAGTGCATTAACGTGGATATAATGAGACAATTCGACTGCAGTAATTAACGTCATGTCGTTTTTTTTCCGTTTCCACACTTTCCGGTGTCCAAGTCAGAGTAAAATCGAACATTCAAAAGCTGCCTTCGTTATTGCTGTCTCCACAGGCCGAGATGTCCCCTCACCCGTATAGATTGTCAGTGTGAGAGACTTTTGAACAGTCAGAGTGTAGGCTATGATATGTGAGAACTTCATCCCTCTCCTCTCAGCAGAACAGTACAACGAAAACCAAAAAAAAGTTCCTTTTGTTTTTGTTTGTTTTTTCAGCAGCAGAGAGAGTTGCTTAATGCCGTCAAAGTTGTACGCCACTGAATATTACGAGATGCTACTCATTGTTATATTATCAACAGTAGAGAGAAAAATAAAAATACCAAAAAAAAAACCTCAACAGAAGAAGCAGCACAGCACTATCGGAACAAGTAATTCCTATAATATTTCAGGATGTTTTCACTTCTCCTAGAAATAGAAAGAAAGCACCACCCAGTGCTCAAAGACATAATTAAAGGTGGGGGGAACCCTTTTTGACATCCACAACTCTACTACTGCCTGTGTTTTTCCCTGCCTACACTAGCGATTGCAGAGACAGCGTCATCATGTTCCCCTTTGTTACCTGTCAACAAAACTAAACCAAAGTCATAAAATGTTTTGGGATATTGAGTTGGCATTGTAAACAACTGGACTAACCACATTGTCGCATAGAGTTTTAAAACGGCGCCTCCGCAGCCCACCAGGGAAATGGCAGAAGGCCAGTTTTATAGAATTCAGTCAGTTGGTCAGTCACTTTTATCCTCGTCCTCCTCTCCGGGTTCTTCCTCATCATCGTCGTCATCGTCATCCTCTTCTCCGCCCTCCACGGAGTCCAGTTCCTCAGCAGGTCCGGCCAGGTCCTCGTCCAGCATGGACGAGTCAGCTGTTTTGTTCTGGCTCTCCTCGGAGTCGCTGTCGTCAAGCACGTGTTCAGCTGGATCGGCGCTGGCTCTTAAGGCGTTCTGGTCCCGTTCTTGACGGGCGTCTTTGCTGGATTCTTTGTTTTCCTCTCCGGCGGCCCCTAAGGAGCCAGCCATGGCGTTCTGGAGGTCAGCCAGGGCGGCCGGAGTAAAGCCCGGAAGGCCCAAGCCCGCCAGACCTGGGGGCAGGAACATGGAGGGGTAGAAGAGGCCAGGAGCCATCGTGGAGAGCAAGAAGGGATTAAAGGCCAGGGGATTGGTGGACATACCAGCAGCAGCAGCTGCCGCCGCCGCAGCCCCTAAAGCAGCTTCACCGTTGGTCTCGGCTGACTCTGCCTCTGCAGGTTTCTCTGCCTCCTTGCCTGCTTCTTTCTCAACCTCCTCCTTATTCTTCTCCTCTCCATCCTCCTCTTTGCTCTCCTCACTTTTCTTGGGCTGTGTTTTCTCCTCGGACTCTGCCTGCTCCGGAGCCGCCGCGCTGTTTGCTGTAGCCGCGGTGGCTGCAGCCAGATTGCCTCCGAATAGCCCACCGAGGCTGAACATGTTAGGCAGGCCACCCATGCCAGGCAGCATTAGGGGCAGCATGGCTGCGGTGTGTTTGCCGTCCGCCGCGGCCCCACCCAGAGCTGAGGGGAAGCCCATGAGGCCAGCAGCCAGCTGGAGGCTCTGCAGGCTCTGTAAGCTCTGCAGGCTAGTAAGGTCCATGCCTCCGAACAGACCGTTCATCAGTAAGGGGTTCACGCCAGACGTAGAAGCTGCAGCTGCTGCTGCTGCCTGAGCTGCTGCTGCTTTAGCGATCTCTGATTTTGGTCGCCTGCCTCTGCGCCGCACGCCCTCTTCTCTTACCACTGGCCCAGTCAGGAGGCGGTCAAACATAGACTCGGGGAGGAAACCCTGGGGAACAGAACGTGGCACAGTTTAAAAGTGATTAAACAGGATTTATTTAATCCAAATACATCTGTTTCTTTTGATCACAAGTCAGTAAAGAAACTATTTAAAACATCAAGAGATGGCAAATTTGACATTTTCATATGATTAAAGAACTTTATATAGTGGAACTATTTATGGTTTAAGCTTTAGAGTCAAAATTTATTCAGGACCAAAAAATATACAAGTAACAATTTGGAATATGGATTTTTATTAGCAAACAGAGTTGTAGCACTGTGGACATTAAAAACTAGAAGACTCACAGACTGCTTGACGATATCAGTCCAGTCTGGCGAGACCGCAAATTCTGGATTTTCAACCAGCCAACGTGGCAAATCCTTCATTGGAGGAGCCATAGCACCACCCATCTGTAACCAAGAGAGAGAAAAACATGTTAGACAAATAACTTTTAAAGCAAAAGACCATTTGTGTATATGTTTAAATCTCAGTAATTTGCCTTTCGTCCGTTCCTCTTGTTGACCACGGGGACCCTCTCCTCTCCTGTCAAGGTGTTGATGTCTATTTTGTTGGGGTTGCGACAGCGGTGCCTTTTTTGCTTCGGTTTGGCCAACTGTGAGAGGAGGACTTCCTCATTCTTCTGCAAACAAATAGGCCAACAATTTACCAATGTACTGTCTCGAACTGATAGATTAAAGCCATGCCTATTGATTATATTAATTGCAAAACCTTGCAATTTGTTAAATGCACTTAAAACAAAAAGAAAGTATTTCAAAGAGTAGAAAAATACTAAAGTGTAATGCAATGGGAGCCATGAAAGACATCATGATGCATGCTATCACCACTTCATCAAAAAATTACATTTTAATCCTTCTTTAAATCAGGTAATTGAGTTTAACTGAGTAATTGTGACTAATAATGATGCAAAATATTACTGGACTGATTCCCTGAATAACTACCAGCCTTTTAGCAGCTAAACCAGATCTACAACTGATTAGACCTAAACCAAACCTATGTGGTTGACCACAGTCTAAAGTATTGTTTCTCCAAGTAGCCTAAAACCAGCAAGAGCTGTTATGCAGTGTGAAGACCACTCACTGGTATGTATCCAGGCATGTCCATAGTGTAAGTGGGGTGCTGTCTCAGCCACTCCCGTAGGTCCTTAGTGCTTGTTCCATCCTCTGACTTAAGGCTGCTCTCCTCCAAGCTGGCGCTGGAGGCCTTCGGTGCAGGAGCCGGAATGTGTCTCTGTGCTCGACCGGACATGTGCGCCCTGTCTACGAAAGCTTTGGTCCCATCTGAATCATCCTGTAAAGGAATGAACATGCATGGGATCATTAATCTGTTTCCCCACTTTTTTAAGAAAGCAGAAACTTACATTTCACAAAGTTGTTAATAAAATTAAATACGTTTTTACACAAATGATAACTTGAGCACATTTAATCAAACATCTCAGAGCAAGCAAGCAGATCTGGAATCAGTTACATGGACTTGCACAATTACACAATCTGTTTTTTGTTAAAAACAGAGAGGTTTGACAAATGTTATGTTTGTTTATTTAAATTAAACAAGAACAAAAAATCATGTATTGTTTAATTTGACCATATAAAAACAAACAACAAGCTACAATGGCTAAAACTTTCTAGAAAGCTTCCTTAGAGAGAAAGAGAGAAGGAAAAAAAGGGCAGCAGAGACTCTTACCACGCTCAGCTGTCCTCTCTTGCTGCCCATGAAGAGCAGCTCCAGGCCCTCCACGTTTTTCCTGCGGCCTCGCCTCCTTCGGGTGGGGACTTCACCTTCCAGCAGGGAACCGTTGGCCCTGGACACACCACCTGCCTGCAGCAGCTCCATCTGGGCCTTCAGGGCTGCTGAGGAGGCCATGGCTCCAGGGAAGACAGCGGAGGATGAAGAGGAAGAAGCTGAAGGGGTCAGGTTGTGCAGGGCCTTGGTCAGGTCTATAGCTTGCGCCTGACCTTCAGCAGCATGCGACTCCCTCAGCTGAGCAACCATCTCCATTAAGTTACGGCGCTTGGCAGCCCGTTCTGCCTCGATCTCTACCTTCCTCCTCCGACGTCTGCGCTGCCGTGGGACAGACAGACTCAGAGCCTCATCCTGTGTAAGAATTAAGCAGACAGGTCAGCGTGGAGGCATGAAATAAAACTGGTCAGTAAAACTGGTCAGTTCTTAATGAAGTATGTGCAGAGTTACACGTGCAAATGGTTGTCAGCCATCCTAAACTGCTTCGTTTACCTTCATTTTGTATTCATATTAGAGATTTGGAGCATTGACATCAAAGCTAGTAAACAGTAATTATAATTTAAAACAGTCAATATACAACATGTGTTAGCTTGATGCTAATAATATATAGGATTTCACAGTGACCGGCTAATGACAAACTAGCAGTAGAAATTGGATCAACATAAATTTTAAAAACAGGATTCAAATATTTAGGATGGGCATAAACAGGTGGCATGTTTATGATTTCGACTTTGTTTTACAGTCATTTGGTTAATGGGACAGTTCTGTGTTTAAATATCATGTGCTATTTATTGTTCCCAGAGTGCTGAGAGTTTAAAACCTTGTTAGCTAGCAAACTAGCATGGCTTAGACCAAGGCAGAGGTCAACATTAATTTGACAACGAGCAATTTACGTACAAACTATGCAAAAAGGCACTGCAAACCGTTTTAGTCTCATTCACTTTAAACGCTATCTTGCATACAACTGTCTGGAGGCCTGTGCTTGAATTTCAAGAGCCAAACATGGGGAATACAGGGACATAACAGCAAAATATACTAGCATCATACATTTCCACGATATGCACCATGATATTTTGTTTTGAACATGTTGAAACACAATAAAACCTGCAGTGCCCTATAAATATATGATATAAAACTATTATAATAAAAAATATTTTAAAAGTATCAAAATCACTTTTATTCTAAGTTTTACAAACTGTGTTGCGCTAAATACAATTAAACAGTCTAAGTATGCTCACTTCGTAATGAAATATGAAGTTACTCAGTGTTCACTCCTGACTATGTTTACAATATGCTCAGCAAAGTATAGAGTAACGTAACTCATCACGATAACAATATAATAGTCATGCTACCTACATGGACTTTCTAATCAATCAGATATTACAATTTCTGCTTAGCCTCTTTTTCACATCACTGCATAAACTATCATGCATGCTAAGTTTTTCCCCTCCCACTGAAAACGGCACTACAGGTGAAAAATCTACTGGGATGGAGCACACAGTGCTCAGTCCGAGAAGGCAACTAATCTGCTGGCGGCAGGGTAGGTGACTTGCCTTGTTGACCTGCGGTGACATGGTGAGGTCTTCACTGCCACTATAGCTGGTCTGGCTCACCATGGAGAGATCACCCAGGCCCCTCCTTGGCAGGGGGCTGTCCGTTGCCATGGCACTGTAGCCAGGCAACAGGCCTGGGAAGTCAAAGAACTGCCTCCTGTTGGAAGGCCACTTGCCCTTGATGACCGCCTCACAGATGTTGTCCATACGATTGATCATTACCCTGTCCTGCAATACAAACACAGCAGAGATGCACACAAAATGTGAGCGTGTGTGCGAGAACATTTCTAATTAACTACTGACTACAAAAAAGAAAGATGAGCACATCTGCAAATCAAGCCAGGTCCTCTGCCTTAAAACCAGGAAACTTTATAACTTAGGAAAATCTCAAAAAGCTAATTGAGCTTATATAAACCAAAAACAAAACAGTTTAAACCGATCAGGACTGATTTAAGCACTTTTAACACTAGTAAAATTCAGTATTACGTACAATACAAGTAAGGACTTAAATCATATGGCTTGGGACCTAAAGAGCACAAACAGCCCTGCACTTAACTTTGACAAACATAAGAATGAGCCTTAAGTCTTGTACTAACCTTTGGCCAAAAGGAGAACATGGCTCGGTCACCAAACATCTGAGAAGCAGATGCTTCAACGTCGTCCACTCCAAAGAAGTCGCGTGTCTCGTCGCGCGCTGTGCTCAAGGAGGCGTTACTCTCCTCATCAAAGTTTTTCCTTTCTGAGGACCCTCCAGCTAAAACAAAACAAGAGCCATTATTCTACATCTTTTATTGCATCCTTTTCTTCGGTTAAATTGCAGGCTTTTTACATTTACACATATTAGCTGACCATTTCCCAATCTCCAATCTCTCTCTACCTCTTAGAATTCAACAGGCTTGTGCTCATTACTGCAATCACTACTCATATGTAAATGACCTCTGTTCTGATCTTCTGCACTGTACTGTGCTTCATTCAAACAGCAGTATGAACTAAAACAACCCTTATAACTTGTGTGAATGAGCAGAGCTAAACTGTTTGCATGTTAAGCTGTTTGTGGCATCAAAAAAAAACTATTTATTCAAAATTCATTGATGCGTCAGTACTGGTGGTCATATATAAATGAGATTAATAAAATGTAGAAATTTATTTTCCATGATTGTGCTGTCATTTTATTCTATTTTTGACTTTTTATAATTTAACCAGGTTATTTATTCCCTTTTAAACCTGTAAGTCAAAATTCGCCGGCTTTACCTTCAGCCTGAGAAGACTTCTCAGATTTGTCATCCTCCTCTATTTTCTCATCCTCCTCCTCTGCTTTGTCAGTATTTGTTTTGCTATCGCCAAGAGCTCCAGAGGATGCCTCCTGCTCTTCGGGAGCTGGGACAGGGAGTGTGTCTGTGACCTCAGGCTCAGCGGCCTTCTCCGGCTCAGCCGTTTCAGGCGTGCTATGGTTTTCTTCAATCTTTATTTCTTCTTTTTCTTTCTCCTCTCCCTGTTCCTCTGCCTCCATCTTCTCCTCTTTGGATTCCTCTGGCTTCAGCTCCTCCTTCACTTCCTCTTCAGGCATCGATTCCTCCTTAGGCTTCAGCTTTTCCAAATCTTCCTCTTTAACGTCCTCTTTAACCTGCACTTCGGTTTCCACTTTCACAGCCACGCTGTCTCCTTGCTCCTCCTTTAGCTCCTCCTCTTTAACCAGAGTCTGTGGAGTTAGAGGGTTTGACGCAGGTGCAGGTTCGGCTCCTCTGCCCTGAGTGAACTTGCGGTGGGCCTCTAGAAAGCCCAGCTCAGGGTCATTGAGGATGTGGTAGTCTGTGCGACTAACGCCGTGTTTTGCGGCTCCACGGAGAAGGTCGCGGTCGTGCCGACCAGGTTCCCACCATGCAGGGAGGTCCTGGCTGGGCTGGCACAGACGCAAACGCTCTTCCAGCTGTGGATGAGGCAGGACCTGCTCTCTGATGCGCCGGAGCAGCTCAATGCGATACAGAGTCCGTGACGCTCTCTCCTCTGTGATGGGGTCAATTATCAGGCTGGGGTCTGCTAGATCTGCTAACAAAAGGTAAGAAAGATTTACACAGGGAAGAGAAAACGTGAAGGGGAAAAAAAAAAGATATATATATATATATATATATATATATATATATATATATATATATATATATATATAAATAAATAAATAAATAAATAAGCAGAGAGAACTGTTATGGAAAGGACGATGACTGGGTAGAAGTTACGCAACTAAATTTAGACAACACTCAAAAATAAATATTAAATCAAATAACTATGTAGGATATAAAACAAAACCTTCATAAAAAAGGAACAAAAATAATATGCATAGATATGTAGGTTATACCTGTATCTCCTTTGATCTGCATACGGCACACACGCTTGCACATGGCCACAAAGGCATAGTAGTACTTCTCCAGACTCTCATCTGTCTTCTTGTCTAGACGAGCGAAAGCACGGAACTGTGTCCAGTCGAAGCACTGTCGGTGGACATCGTAAACCACTCCGAATGTAGACACCACCCGGTAGAAATCAGCCTCCTCTCGCCTGGTCCATCTGGAAAGCAGACAGTAGGAGAGTTGACGTTACGTAAGTGGTCATGAATGAAATACGGGGGGAGGCGTTTACAAGAACAGTGAATTTGTTTTTTATTAAGATATTAGTATCTACTTTTTCCACAACAAAGCTTTATCAGGAGTCATTGGCAGAGAAATTTGATACCAATGCCTTACCTCTGCCGTCTCTCTTTGAAGTAGGCGGCACCATCAGCCAATAGGGCGGCGCTCTCGGGCAGGAATGGAGAGCTCTTCATGAAAGATCCACTTTCTGCCAGGAATGCAGTAGCCGCCACATCCTGACCATAAACCCCTCCTCCTTCAGTCACCATGGAGAGTATGTCGTCACGATGACGACGGCGTCGCCGGCCATCAGGTTTGGTCAAAGCTTCCTGCCTCAGCTGCTCCCTCTTGTGGCTGCGCTGGTAGGCGGTGATAAGGCGGCGCAGGCGGGCAGTCAGCGCAGAGGCTGGGGGCCAGTACAGGTTTCCGGCTTTTCCATTTTCACCGGACTTCGGGACGGCTGTGGCGACAGAACAAAAACGTCACTGAGCGCATTATTCGATCTTAGATTTAACACTGACCCTAGACCAGCAGGGTTAGCAAATTTAATTTTCATCAGACAGTTCAGGCAAGTAATAGACAAATGGGATACCTTCGCCACCTTCCATATCCATAGTCTCTTCTTTATCATCAAGAGGAGAATTTGTGAAGTCCTGAAACAACAATAAGAAAAAAATAATCAAACAAATCCTGAAATATATATACTTACAAAACAGACCACTTATCATGGAAACTCACATCCATTTCATCTTTAAAGGGCATCCGGAGTGGTTTATATTCAGGGTCCTCTTCCTCACTGTAAAGAAGAATGTGTTAGAACTATTACTATAGAACCATTACTAATTACCCAGATCATTATAAATCTACACTATAAACCTTCTTAGAGCATTAAAAGCCAATGCCTGAATAAAACAAAACGTCTTACCATACTAGCAATGCCATTAATATGATAGCTAGGTTAGGGCTTGCTTGGGTCATATATCAAGTCTCAAAGCGTTCAAAGAGAACACAAACTATGTCTGATGTACTACTCCTAAACACATTCCGCTATATTAAAATGTTCTAGATCACATTTAGAAAACCAGATTTAATAATTTAAAACTTCAGAGTCGCTTTACAACTTCAGCATGGAACTCAGAACAAAGGAAAGGGCAGAAGAGTTTGAGGGAAAGGGACAGAATGAGAGAGAGGGCAGAAAGAAAGAGTGACGAGGGAGAGGAGTCCCTCTTGCTGAGGCTGTGATTTTGGGCCAAAATTACCCCTCGCCACCATCTGCCACCATGTCCGCTCCCCTCTGCTCGGCAGCAATGGCTTTGGCATCGGGCATGCCCACCCTCTCCAGGAAACACAGGGTGGGGTCTGCACGCATGGAGTTGTACTTCTCATAGCCTTGTGAAGAGAGAAAAAAAAAGAAGTCTAAATATCACTCAGTCCTAACCACTGGCTAGGCTTTAGGGTTCCAGATTAGGGAAACACCACGCTGAAATATGTCAAAATAAAGAAGCAAAATTAATGAATGCCACAGCTCACTGAACACAAACACTAAATCTAGTATTTAAACCAGAAGGGAAAAACAAACACTTATCAAAAGAGGAAAAAAGCTGAAGCTAACCAAGGGGGGAAAAAACAGCAACGTGAACTGCCCTGAAAAAGCTGTCTTTTATGACGTCCTTGGGCCGACTGAAATTTAGCCAAGTGCTACAAGTAAAAAATTCTAAAACAAAATAGAATGACCTAAATAAGAACCTCTATAAAATTCAAGATGATGAAAAAAATAGGCAACAATATGAAAAAGCTTAAAATGACAAACCAATCAGGAAAACCTTGCTGGAGTTATGAAAGCATGAAACGTAAAACTAATACATGAACACAATCAAACACTAAAACTAAACACACAAAGCAAAGCATCCTGAAAAAACTTAGTATAAAGTCCTCTGAATGAAGTGCTAAAACAGACTGTTAAAAATAAATGCTAAGCTCAGCTACAGGGTTTAAATCTTAACCTCACTAAAGAGGAAAAAACAAACATTCAAGAAAAAAAAGAAAACCCAAAAAGAGTGCAGTTGTGGAGGAAAACGCCCGTTGAAACTGTCCAAGCAGAACAGATTTGAGGCTGCGGATCCCGGCCGTGCACGGCGGGGGAGATGATTGGCAGGCTGGACCCACTTCAGCTGAGAGCTGCTGAACCCCCCACTCCCTCCCTCCTCCCCTCCCCTGCCAGAACATCACATTTCAATTAGGATTTATGCGGTGACACATTGTTCCTAACTGCCGGTGCGGCCCGAGCCAAACTGTAATCATGAGGGGGTTTTATAGGCTATCATTCTTCCCTCTGCAGCGCAGGGCCCGCCACCTCTCTTCTGCTGCTTCCTCCCGAGACCTCCCCGCTGAATTGGGATTATGATTAAGAACAGGCTGCTTGTGCTGTACACACACGCTTGTGTGTGTGTGTGTGTGTGTGTGTGTGTGTGTGTGTGTAGGGCAGAGTTAACGAGGCTGCACAAGGCTCTTGGGAGCGAGAGAGCACGAATGAGAGCGCGCGCAAGAGAGCGAGCTCTGCATGGACATTCAGAGGAAGCTCACTTGGAAGCCTCTCGTCTTAGATTATTGGCAGCTGTGAGAGCCAGTGGCTATTATTGAATAAGATAAAGTGTCTATTACTACATTTAATATCATTACAAGTGAGCTGGTGACAACTCCACCCTTGAGTCTCTTTATTTATTTATTTATTTACCAGCCCGACTCAAGCAGAACATACATTAAAACAGAAAAGCACTTTTGTAAGGCACTCTAAAGAGCGTTTGCTAAATGGTATAAATGTAAATGAAACACTTCAGATAATCTGAGCGCGAGCCGGTTAGTGGGTTAGGTTGAGGACAGAAAAAAATAAATAAATCTACTTAACATGCAGTGACCACAGTTCCTGTTATGCGATTGTTTTTCAAACTCTGTTCTTATCAAACAATCTATTTTGTTACTATGCCTTCAAGTCTGATATTTAAAGGAGTTCTGGGATTAGCAGCCCGACACTGTTCAAAACAGCACACAGAACCGAAACACGTCTTGTAACTTCAGTATAAACAAGCAGGGGCTAAACTGTGGCAGATGTGTTTACGACATATCACAATCCAAAATAAGCTGTTTTTACAGCTTAGTTCTGATCATACAGCCCCCCCCACAAAATGCCCTTAAGCTTTTCTTATCCATGTAGGTCAAGGTTAACTAATTATTGAAAGATCAAAAAGTAGCATGTAGCACTCATATAGGCCAAGGAGCAGCTGCATGAGAATTATGGTCAATCAATTTTCAAACAATATTACAGTGCGTCAGCGCCGGCTGCAGGCATCTGAGAGGGCGGAGCTTACCGTGCTTAAAGACGCCGATGAGGAGAGACTTGTCGGCCTCCAGGTCCCACCAATCGGCAGGGACTTCAGCTTGGAAGGGCTGTGGGATCCAAACATCCAGCTCACTGCTGGCAAAGAAAGAAAGAAAATAAAGAGGGGGAACAAAAAGTAAACAAACACAGGAAGTGTGATTAAGCTTGAGATGGCTGTGGCCACGGCTGTGAGTAATCTGATGAGCACGGCAGTAACGTCTATCTACAGACATCTGGAAGGAAACGTGGCCATTAACACGCCGCATCTCATTTAGAGGCCATTTCTCAGCCTGGCTGTCCAGGGCCAACCTGATTATGTCCAAAGATCTGAGTCACTAGCTTCTCTCTTACTACCAAACACATGCACAGTGGCTCAATTAGAACTTCAGTCAACTCCTCGAGAGCATCAATATGGCAAGCACGTCTGCACATTATCCATGCATGCACATCTGGGTGGAGGGGCGCATGGGGGAGGGAGGGAGAGAGAGAGTAGGAGAGAGGGGGGGGGGTTGAGAGAGAGGCAGAGGGGGGATGGGAGAGGAGGAGAAGGTGATGGAAGGAGAGAAGAGATAACAGCAGGCAGGCTTTGGAGTGAGGGACGGTGAGAGATGCCAACCTTGAATCTGTTCCCTCCAGGATCCGGTCTGCCAGGTCTCCGATGACTTCCTGTCGCAGATAGTACAGCATGCGGACCCGCAGCAACACTCTGGAAAGATAGTGGGGGAGAAAAAAAAAGGGGGAATGAATTAGATGGAGATGGGGAGAGAGAGAGGAGAAAAGACGACCAGGACAAAGAGAGGTAGATGGACAAAAACAGGCGAGAGAACACAGAGAGAAGAAGAAAACAGAAAGAAGGGGAGGAAAGTGAGTAACAAGAATGAGTACAAGAAAAAAATTGAAGCAAAAGAAGGATGAGTAAAACGGGAAAGAGGGAGAAAGAAAGAGAAAAAGGAAAGACAAACAGACGGAAAAAAGACAAAGGGAGGGGCAGAGACAAAAACAAGGAGAGGGTTAGAAAAAGAAAGAAATGGAGAGAAGGGGGACGAGAGAGAGAGAGACAGACAGACAGAGGGAGACACAGACAGTTGAGCAAGCTAGAGAGAAGGGGAAAAACAAAAGCCTGAGTAAGTTTGTCCGCTGTGCTCAGTGCCAGCAGCAGCGGTGGAGGCAGAGGCAGCAGCAGCCGCTCGTTGGCGTGTGCCACGGCTCATCCATCATCCTGCCAGGCCTGATTAGCCACGCTGCGCGCCAGCCTCCGCGCCTGACAGATGGCAGCACATAATCACCTCTGTGTGTGCCGCCTTTCACCCGCTTCCAACAGGTCTGCCTGGCTGGCACCTGGCCTGGCACCATGCCGCTGCTGCACGGGGGGAGAAACGCCCGCCAGCTCACAAAAAACCACCACCCTCCCTTGCTTGCTTGCTCCCCCCATTATACTGTCTCTCTCCATCACATGCACCTTCATTTCTCCTCTCACTCCTTCATACCCAACATCTCTCGCGCCATCATGCGTTCCTTCTACACTGCCATCTCTCTCTTTTACCACCTTTCCCCCGCCTCAGTGCTTAATTTCTTCACCATCGTTCCGTCCCTCCCTGTCTCCACATCTCTCTTTCCCTCTTGTGCATTTCCTGTGCAAAGGCTGTTTAAGTTGTGAGGTGTGAACAGGACGAGGAAGAAGTTTGTGGAACGGCAGGCAGATGGCTGGCGGTCTGAGTGCCTTGAATTTATCGACTCGGAACGTTGCTTCCTCAGCTGCTGCTCCACTCCCTTTCTTTGGGTGCATCTAACAGAGAGGGCAGGCGAAAGAGTACCAGAGAGAGCGCCAGCAGCAGCCCCCTCGCCCTCCCTCTCCTGAGGAGAGGCCCAACAATGTGGGCCTGGCAGCAGAAATTATTTATCAAATGAAACTAGAGAGGACTCACAAAACAAAGGAGGGCAGATGACAGCATGCGGTGGGTGACGGACAAACGGGGCAAGAGACAAAATAACTGAGCCTGGCGCGACGAGTAAAAAGATTAATTATTGACAAGAGCCTAAAATCTTTAATTTCAGCAAACCAACACAACCCCCCCCCCTCTATCTGGCTCTACATGTTTTTTGTACGCATGTTTTGCAGAATCAAGAGCCTTTAGCCCTTTCTACTACTAGAACTATTATTTTCCTTTAAACAATATACAAAAACATCTGACACTGAGTAAGCAGATCTCAAGCAAGGGTGTAACAATTTCAGTAGTTTAGAAAAACAAATTATCACAACCAGAAATCTGGGTAGTCTATCAGATGTGTGGAAGAAGTGGATGGGCCATATGTTATAACAACACTGAAATGCCTCTTCATAAAAAGTTATACTGCACACAGATTATACATTTTTAGAGGTTAATTTTGTTTCAGCGCACGAAAAAGGTCTTTCTGAGAATTTAACTGGAACCAAGACATTAACACATCATAAAAATGGAGAGAACCTTCACCTCAGTCAAAAACTGAACACAAACATAAAAAGCCCCATTACTTACCTGTCAGCATAAAGTCTTCCCATTACGGCTGCCCAGACATTCCATTTCAAATAAGACCCACTTGCAAGTTGAGTGGGTTAACTTGCTAGCTAAGTATTTAGAAGTGTCAGAATTTGTTGAGATTCTAGCAGATATTAAGAAATAAATCTGTTTTTCTGAAGGCATGCCCAACTGCCATTAAAAAAAAAACCCCACAAACTACACATTCAGTGTATTTTGGTTTGGACACAGTATTAGCCATGTCAGACTACAAAACCTGTCACTCTGTGGAGCATCTAAAAAGTTTAATCGATTAAAACTTTTCCTACAACAGATTCTGACATAGGGCACCAATGAAAATTGTCCCTAAATGGGCAAAGAGATCTCCGATATGGTCATTTAAATTCAAATCAATCCCTACTTTAACAGGCACGCATCTCTTAGACAACAGAGACTAGCAAGCTCCTTCTTCGGGTTGTCTAGCACATTTACGGCTGTGGATTTCTCAAGAAGAATACGTAGAGGTTTTACTAGGGTTACTTTATATACCAGCAATATCCTATTCTATAGTGTAAGCTATATCCTTGCACATCCTGCATAATCATAGTAGTTTGCAGACAAGTTAGAACCAAGGTTGCACCCCAAAGAAAGGTCAGGTTTTGTTTCTTAATAAAGCTAATCCAATTACTGCAATAACAGTTCATTAATATAGCGAAGCCTTAACTCTTACTTGTTACAGTGATGTTTCAGATGCCTCTTGTAACTGTCCTCCTGGAGCAATACGTCAGGGTTGCAGTCAGCCAGCCAATCGGCCTGAGGCATGTGGGGCTGCGCCACCGGCAGCTTGCCCTTTTTACCTTTACGGCCTCTGGGCACTGGAGCAGACAGACCTACACACATACAGGAGAAACGCACACAGTTAGGACACTCCAGCATTTCAACCTGATCAGGACCTGCTGCTTCTGTATTACAGGCTCAATTACTATGGACAAGTTTCCTGTATAGAAAACCGGTTGACCCATAACACTCAGAAGGCAACAGGCAGCCACCCATTAACTTCTATTATACGTTTTATGTTCTTGTAGCATGTGGAACTGCCATAATAGTCTAACTGTGTGCTGCAGATACACCAGATAGAAATTAGGATTGAAAACATGGGCTTTCTTCTTCTTTAAATTAAAGCTACGCCACAGATCCTTCTCATTAAGGCATGTAAATTCTGAGTCATTCCAGCATACCGGAGTGGTTGGTGAGCGTGCGGCTCTGGCCGTCCTCGGTGGGGGTGATGAGGTCCCAGATGAAGCTCTTGATGTTCTCATCTCCGCGGTAATGCAGCAGGCAGTAGGCCAACAGTGCACGGCAGATGATCTCCACGTCCCGCTCTCGCAAAGGACGCTTGAAGCGCCCGTGGGACAGGATGTCCCTCCAGCGACCCCAGCTAGACGGAGGGGAGAGTATTGAGTCAAGCCATGGGTTCAAAAGAGGAATCCACACTATGGTTTTGAGCTCTGCATGTTCTGTTCAGATATTTTAGAAACTCTATGGTATTCGTGTCATGGATGTGAGATTACTTTTTTTGGTCAAGAAGTTAGCAGTCAAGCTAATTTTAGAATTAATGTTGAGAGAGAACAAAAGGAATGTTTACAAATAAGTGTCAAAAATAAACAATGATTGCAATTGTACATATCTAAATTTAGTGATACGGTAATTGGGGCCATTGCATATAATTTTCCTTTTAATTTTTTACCTTTAAAATGAATAACATCAACATGAAGATGAACATGAATTACTGCATGGATAAAGTTTTCATGCTGGTCTCACAGACCTCCTGGTCAAGTACCATAACTAGAATTTAGGGCAATAAAAGTAGGAAAAACTGAACTCAAGTTTTCTGATATCAAATATATATATAAAAAAGAGATATGGGGCTATGAAAAACCTAAAAATAAATCCTAAATGTAACCAAGGTCTAACACTTCAGAAATGCTCTCCAAACCTTACGCAAGCAGACTGATTTTATTGTATACCGACAAATATTTTCAGCTGTATTACGGCCCGAGGGACACTAAAAGTGGAACATTTGAATTTCTGTAGCTCTTCTGTTCGTTATAGACTGCATCAGGCAGGAAAAAGTACAGACTCTGGCTTGCTGGCACAGTCAATGACCATGGGGAGACCCAATGCCCTTGTTATTTGATGGAAGCACTCAGGCTCTCTGAGGAGAATGGAGCTCTGCCCTGCGGGACTTTCTGGAGAGACAGCAAGAGCATGAGCGAGAGAGCGTGAAAGTGTCTATGTAAGAGACAGACAGACAGAGCTTGAGCGAGAGAAAAGAGAGAAAGAGGGGGAGGTCTGCTCTGAATCCACAGCCCTACACTGCTTTTCATAAAAACATCAGATGAGACAAAGCCCTCAGATTTGATGGATCTAATTTGCTGTGTAGCCCAGGGGTCTAGACGTGTCTGACTGAAAGGGGGGGGGGGAAGGGGACATCGGGAGGGAATTTTAAAAATAATAATACTGGTCAGACATGGTGCGTGCAGCCAGCCATGATTAACGCTGAGAGCACTGAGGTCTGGCGCTTAATTAACTGTGCGCGTTAGATAGCACTGCGGCCCCAGTGCCCGGGGACAGGCAAGCGTGACAAACTCGGCCACGGCACTGGTGGGCTGCAAGCTACCAGATATCCGCATCCCAAACGGAAAACTAGACGGGACAAGGGGGTGTTTGGTTGGCGATGAAACGATGCAGGAAGCAGAATATCCCGTCTCGTGGCATTGGGATGGACTTCCTGTCGTGGCTGGTTTCCATGGCACTCTGGCTCACAGCTCTATCGAGGGATCTGAGGGACGTGGCCTGGAAAAGGCTGAGTGGAGGTGGGGCTTGGGGGTTGGTGCGGAACTAGGACAGGAAGAGTGCATGTTTGTGAAGATAAAGCTAGTGTGGCATTTTTCACAGTCTGAGGGCACGGGGCAGCATCTTCCACACGTTCAAGTAGCTGATTAAATGAAATGTCAACGAACGTCTGCTCGGAAAACGCCACATGCTGCACTCACCCGTAGACCAGCAGGTTCTTCTCCACTCTGAAGCATTCGCTCCGGGGGTAGCCCTGGGTTTTGTCCTGCGGCCGCCGCGGTTTCTGAACAGGCTTGTCCTCAGAGTCGCTCTCCAGCTCCGAGTACTCCATCATTTCGTCCTCCTTCATTGAGCTGTAGTGACGTGTCTGCTTCCTAACCCGAGGGGTGTCAATCACCAGGGTATTCTGTCAAAGAAAAAAAAATAAATAAATAAATAAATAAATAAAGATACCATCTGATGTTAGAACACCCTTTAAAGACTTTAAATAAATAAATAAATGAACAAATGAAATAAATAAATTAAGTGGACCGGTATTGTCATCATCAATAATCTGTCAAATAGCCTGCAGTCACCCACACAGACAAGCACTGGACAGATCGCATGCTCACAGCATCCACTTATATTATTTAGATTAAGAGCTTTGCTCAAGGGCACAGCCAGAAAACAATATTGTGATAAAGCATTTTTGGTTTGACGTAAAGCAATGCTTCCCTTCAGCAGCCGTAAGCTGCTTAGAGTCTCAAATTCTCCCAAGTGGAGAGAACAGCGGTAATTACAGAAAACGCTTCCCATGGCCAAATTTAAACAATTTCGCCTTTGCCCAATTACAACTACATTCCACGCACTGTTAGCCTGGGGAAATAAGCCTCATTAATTATGCTCAGATAGCATATTTATGAGGAGTGACACCATTGAGTGCTGGGGAATCTACCCAGACCTGGATTCTCCCCGCCTTTAATTATCAATCTCCGGCTGCAGCTATGAATGTGATACCCGTCAGAAAGCTGCTAATGCATGACCCTGGCATTAATGAAACAATGATTAACAGTTAGCTATAAATCCCTCACACGTCGCTACACCAGCAAAAGTGCTAGAGATTAGCGTGTGGCTTTAACTACATGTCCCATGAGGCATTTCCTTGCACAAGCATGCGTCCTCGTTACATCTTTAAAATCTGCATGATAAGTGGCTTACCCTGCCATTGATGACGTCCAGGTCCAGCTCTGCTTTCTTTGCCCATTTCTGCCAGAAATCTGGGTCCTCCAGAGAAATATCTGTCCTGTTCCCAGAGGACACAAAACTCGCCTGGTGAGGGGGGAAAAGAAAATAGATTAACAATTTTACTCCCTAACGAGTATTTTATAGGGCAACATGAAACAAGTCAAACTAGCCCAAATAAGGGTGAACTTATTTCTCTATTAATCTTCGCTAACAAACATTGTTACCTTAGCAAAAGTAGAGCCTTTCCCCTCTGACTCGATAGTGATAGTCTGTGTTCGCCTCTGCAAGATCTGGTCAATGTCTTCTTCACAGAATTTAGAGCCCTCATCCTCCTCGTCCATAAGGGCACCATATGCCCCTTTGCGCAGGAGGTCCTCAATCTCCTTCTTTGAGAGTTGCTGAACCTAAAACATTACATATACAACAATCAATATTCACAGATATCAGTAACTTTACCTTTTTTTTTTAGGGATTCTGATAGACTGGCAAAGCTGGATAGTGAAAAGGGTGGAAAATATATGCAGTCCAGGGGTATTAGAGGCCTATCCACCAGCTGCCAGCATGTGGAAAGTATGTTTGATTAATGAACCATCTGGAATAAAGTTCTGAGCGTAGCTCCATAAAAACGGAGGTGCTGTGAGTAGTTCGTACCCCATTGGCAGCATTCTCCCGTCCGCTCATGGACTGAAGCACAGCTTTGTCCAATCCCAGCTTCAGACTGGCCTTGTCAAACATCTCTCTCTCATAAGAATTTCTGGTGATCAGGCGATAAATCTTCACTGCCTTGCTCTGTCCAATCCTGTGGCATCTAGCTTGTGCCTGAAAGTACAGCGGGGGTAGAGGGAGTCAGACATACACAACCTGACTGAGCAGACTGCTCTGGTTGCATAATACGAGAGCCACATTCCATCCACTCACTCGGCTGGAAGTGTTCTATTATAAAAGGGCTTTTGTCAAATAAAATAGTTTCCCACGGAGGCTACTGGCAGCGTAGATCACTGCTAATGACCCGCAGCCCCAGAGCATATAAGCCTGTGCATACCTGCAGGTCGTTCTGAGGATTCCAGTCAGAGTCAAAGATGATACAGGTATCAGCAGCAGTCAAGTTAATGCCCAGGCCTCCAGCTCGGGTACAGAGCAGGAACACGAAGCGGTCAGAATCGGGCCGAGAGAAGCGGTCAATGGCCGCCTGCCGGAGGTTTCCCCTCACTCTGCCATCAATTCGCTCATATGGGTACCTGCAAGATGAAACAGCTTTAGAGAACGGCAATTCACCTCATGTTACAAGCGTAAACTGAGGTGTAACTCTGAATTTGGTGAGCGCTAAGGCTGTTAATATCATTTGCCATTTTGTCAGACCAGTGTTTGCAAACTAAAATAATTGATAATGACATTAATTCATGCATTGTTTTCTTTTGGTCTTTGCTGATAAGTGTTTTGGTTGGCAGGACTCCTACCGTCTCTGGATGAGGTAGTCCTCCAGAATGTCCAGACAGCGCACCATCTGGGAGAAGATGAGCACACGGTGGCCACCAGCCTTGAGCTTGGGCAAGAGCTTGTCGATCAGAACTAGCTTTCCTGCAGCCTGGACCATAGCCTGTAGATGGAATTCTGGGTGGTCTGCAGGGTGGGTCTCCCTGAACTCCTCCATTATCTTTTCCTCTGCACCTATAGAATATAAACAGAACTTTAAATTAAACTGGTAACATGCAATGAACTCAAGCGTGATATATACACACACAATAATGTCAGTGATGATACTTTAGTAGTAAAAAAAACCCAGGGGTGGGGTGTCAGGGGTGTCATGTAAATTTCTTCTTCTTCTTTTTTTTTTTAATGTCACTCATGTGGCATATGGTCTTACCATTGATGAGGTAGGGGTGATTACAGCATTTTCTTAACTCCATCATGGTATTCAGCAGGTTGGGAACACTGGCCCCTCCACCACCTCCTCCACCACCACCTCCACCTCCACTCTTGGACAGGAAGGCGAAGTTTTTCTCCAGAATAGCACGGTAGTATTTCTTTTGCACGTTGGTGAGCTCCACCTCAATAATAGTTTCCTCTTTCGGGGCGAGATTCTTCTCCACATCCTCTTTGAGTCGTCGTAGCATCATAGGCTTCAATATGCCCTGCAGCTTTTGCACCTGCGCGATGAGTTGCACAATGTTTAAACGTAACCTTTACTTTAATTCTGGTTTCTGTTGGAAAGCATTATTTGATGCACACAATACTCTCTGGTTCCTATAGCTTTTATTCGTTAACATTTATAACTTAAATAAAATAAAAATAAATAAAAAAATCCTTGCTAAAACAATGCACTTTTTGGATTATAATAAAAATGAATGCAGAATGCTTAATCAGCATGGACAATGCTAACTTCTTCCATCTGTTCCAGATTTAGCTACAAGATACAGCTATCTGAAAGGCAGTAAGAACAAAAAGCTGATGAGAAACTGCACCTGTTCCTCAGTTTTCAGATCTCCAAACTCCTGCATGAAGGTGGACTCTGAAGGGAAGCGTTCCGGCTCCAGAAAGTTAAGGAGACTGAAGAGTTCCTCCACAGTGTTCTGCAGTGGAGTACCTGTCAGCAGGACTTTGTGTTCCTGCAGGAGATGAAGAGCTTAGTTAAAAATCATGACCCACGGTGTCATGTGAATAAGAAATTCATTAGAGGGGTCATCAGCAGCCCATTAATAAGAGCTCCTTCTGAGCTCAACAGCTGATGATCCTGCAGTAAATTTTTAACAAGGCTTGGCTGGACAAAGATTTGGAAACGGTGGCTGAGCCAGTATCATTTCAGTCATTCAAACTGACAATTCTCCAATATGATAGGTCCTTGCCAACCCCAGATAGAGATGCTCACGGAATTGGAATTTATGTTTTGTTTGTCAGCATCTTTAACAGTTGGAACCAGAGAGATACCTACCATGTCCATCATCTTGAGTCCCTCCAGCAGTTTGCAGTTCCTGTTCTTCAGTCGATGGGCCTCATCAATAATCACACATCGCCAAGGAACACTTCGAAGCTCTGGGCAGTCAGTCAGAATCATCTCGAATGTGGTGATGATAGCATGGAATTTGTAGGCTCCTTTTATCACACGACCCTGAGAGAAAGACGGCAAAACGCCAGAAGTGACACAGGGCTCCACAAAATGTTCTCACAATGGACCTACATTGCCTAATCTTCAGAATCATGGAGGAGGAAAAAAACTACAGCATATAAATCTAAGAATTTGTTTACCTGTGCATCTCTGTAGTTCATCTCATAAGCCTGGATGGTCCTTCGGCTGGCCTGGCTGCCATGGTAGACGACCACATTGAGCTCAGTCCATGTCCTGAACTCTCGTTCCCAGTTTGGTATGGTGGAGAGAGGTGCAATCACCAGGAAAGGGCCATGGATGCCTTTCAGGTAAATCTCATAGAGAAAGGTGATGGACTGGATTGTTTTTCCCAAACCCATTTCATCAGCTAAAATACAGTTTCGTCTAAAAAGGTTAAAAAGGAGAAAGAAAAAAAAAAAAGATGAAATGGTGAATTGGGAGAGGAAGGCTGAAGCTTAGGTAGGTTTGAAACAGTTCATTAAAATCTTTTAATTTAAATAAGGAAAACTGCAAAAAGTGTTGGTGTACTTGTGACCTTATGGCCCGTATTAATGAGGGTGAGAAGCAGTGCAGCTGGACGGCGGAGTAATTGCATACATACGTGTTGTACCAGTTGAAGAGCAGCCAGTTGACTCCTTCCAGCTGGTATTCCCTGAGCGCGTTGCCGTTTTTATATTCCCTGGAACTCTCGGATTTCTGCCAGTCGCTGGCGGGAGGTCGCTCCTGTTTCAAATAAAACAATTCCCGTTAGTGGTTTTCTGCAACCGCAAGAACGTGGCCCTTTTCCTTTCGCCCCCTCTTTTGCTCTCTCTGCAGTCAGAAGAGAAAACAAAGCCAGACCAAGCAGAGTGCCAATCCTCACCACGCGCTTCGGCTCCGGCTCCCGTGCCATCACTCGCTCAAAATCCTCGATCTTGCCCTGGTCAATATCTGCCTTCAGCTCCCATGTGCTGTCCTCATAGGGCAGAGAACACCACTTGACCAGGTACAGGCTGACTGGCTGCAAAAGACAGAATCACAAATAGAGCTTAACTCTGCTCTTAGGTTCCCTGAGCATGTGTGCTCCACAGCTCATTACAAAAAAAATAAAATAAATAAGAATAAATAAATAAATAAATAAATAACGGTCACGCACCTCTCCATTTTCATCTGTACTCTCAGATACATCGAGAACTCTGTCAACCTCCACGTAGTCTGGGTTGAATGGTTCATCGTCCATCTGAAGATGAGCATGTTGGAATTGGTTAGATGGTGCACAATTTGAAGGCAAGTAGATTTTACATATTGGCAATTTTATCTACTGCACATATGCAAATTAAGTGACAGCCTATTGCGTATTTGCATGTTGCACAGCTGTTATGACACTTCTCTGCAGCTATACTGTTGCATATACACTGTATGCTATATTAATTTAGAAAATGGACATTATGTAATATGGCTTGCTGTGCATCTTCAAATTTGGGTTAATTTACCACTTGTGTTTGGTACTTCAGTACCCATCAATTCACCCAGGCACATGCAAGCAGGGGTAGCACTGTTAATATATAGTTACATCTGCTCCAATAGCCTCGTATCTGATGGGAGGGAAAAGTAGTTGTTTTGCGGATGCTTCTGTCCAAAGACACCAGAGGTACCTGGCCAATGTGATTTGAACTAACTTCCTGAAAATCTAGGTGTGAATGGTGTAACTCTTGTACAGAAATCTCCCATTTACACCACAATTTTAATACAGGGTAAGAAACTAAAAAGTCTATGATAAGATATTTTTCAAAAATGTAAAAAATACAAGTTCTCAGCTTTCCAGCTGCCTTAGTACTAGGAGCAAGAGTGAACTTTGTGGAGATAAGGTCATGAAGTGCTCCACTTTATTGCCTTCACCTGAGTCTGGTTAAAACGGCACCATAAACATATGCAACCACTACATACAGCCACCATTATCAGTGTGAGCTGCAAAAGAAAGGGGTGGGGGAAGGGAAGGGAAAAGAAAAAACAAAACAAAATGGCTGACAAACAGGGATATGGAGGGTACTGACCTCATTTAGGAAGTTGTTGAGAGCCTGCTTGGCTTTGAACCTCTTCACCTTCTGGTGGATTCTCTTGTCTTTCTCCAGATCCTCAATGTCCGCCCAGCGACAATGCAGGTATGAGCTACATAACACCAACAGCACACAAAGCCAAAGTTTGTTTAAATGTAAACAGGCTACACGCTGCTGGCTAATTGAGAAATGGGCTTTTGGATGATGGAACAGTGGAAGTGCAGAAAGGTCAACGGGTGTATTTGAAGTACATGGTTTGACAAAAATAAGGTTTGCCCTAAAAGCTTTTGTTCAGTTAAAGTAGATATTGGTTGAAACTAGAAATGCATCGATACCCCCCCACAACCTAGTACAAGCACATGCTTTTTAGCATTTGTCGACTCAATAAAATATTTTAAATTAAGTAGTTGTTAGAAAGAATTAATGCAACCCCAAACAGTAAAATTACCTGCATTAAGATAACTGATGACTAGCTACGGTAATTAGTTATCTAGGATCGAGCTGTGGAGAGGACAGGGTTTTGTTATACGTCATAACAGCAGTCTCTGTAGTTCAGAGAAAAATCAATCACATCCGAGGCTACAGCTTCCAAGGAGCTGATGTTTCAGATAGCTTAAGTCATTTTGGCTGGTTGGTTAGCTAGTCAAAATTATGCAAAGCCCGTTAAACACTGTTTACAGTCTCTACAGACCGTTTTAAACAAAGTTGTTTAATTTAAAATAACACCCTGCACACCCTACAACTGATGAGCTTGGCTAACCACACTGCGCAAACATATGAAAATACTCTCTCTACAGCCTACTTTTCCCAAGAATTTAATATTTTAAAATTTTATAAATAAATGCATTTATGTTTATATCTCACTACTGTATCCAGCCTAGGAGAGCAAGGTCACCATAGTCACCCATATTGGGGAAGTGGCTGTAGTTGTCACTGTGTGTGAGTAAAAAGGGGCTAAAATTTACACAGTGTATTCCTGGCATGAATATACCAAGGCAGACTGTTTAAAGTGACCTTTGTGTCTGACTGCCACAGCTTCAGCAGCTGTCCGTGAGAGCAGACCTTCCTTCACTGCCAGCTCAAGTCATTACTTCATTAGCACGGCAGCACACACTCGGCTTGCATCACATGGGTATGTTGGTATCAGTGCTTTTCCATAGATATAAGTATAAGTTTGAGTAAATGAGCTTGGTACCAGGCCGATACCCTATATCAATGGATACAAGATTCCTACTGGCATGCAATCACTTAATCCTGATCTGAACAGGATAGAATTACCTAAAAGTGGTAGTGTCGGTGCAGTGCAAAATTGAGTGTTCAATCAACTCAACATACAAGCACATCAGCAAAACACTCTCTGAACACATTTTGTGCAAGTTGCAAAGCTGGCAACGTGGTCCGAAAGTTTGAGCACAATATGGTTAAAATCTCATTTCTTGCTACTTCAAGACAGTTTTATAACGTTCATCAGGGTATACTGATGTAAGCAATACTGGTCTGCAGCAATAATATATTTATAATATTAAATAATAAACCTGCGGTCTGCTAAATACCATAAATGTATTATGGTAACTTCGGGTATTATGCTTTTGACACATTTTTACAAATTGCTCTATACTAAATCCAAATAAATAAGCCTAATTATGCTGTCTTTTAAATTAAGTGCTATTTTTCAGTGTTCAGGTGTGGACGAAAATAAATGTACAATACCCTGTTAGGTCAGTATAACAAGTTAAATAAAAAAACAAAAAAAAAACCAGCATGCACTCAAGCTGTACTCAAGTTTGTGTAAAATCCTCTGATTAGTACGTTGAGCTCCAGAGTCTAAACATAAGTTTTAATGGAAGACTTGCACCTGATTTTTTTTTATACAAAGACCTCAACAATGTTAGTCACAGGATTTGCCTAAATGTATAATATATTAAAATTTAGAATGTAATAATGACCTAGAAATACCACATAATCTTTAAAATGTGTCTTCTTCCACATAGCTACTTTAAAATAATGTTCATTCTGAAGTATAATCCCAAGCAATCAAATATGATCGGACAGTTGAAACCTACAATAATGTCAAGATTAACAATTACAAAGCTGCTACTAAAGTTCTCATTTCTTCTTCAGTCATTAGCAAGCCATAATTTTCTTGCGCTTGTTACAGATGGCCCTGACAGCCATAACCTCTCGTCTCTTCCATTCCTTCTACTATGACCACTTTTTGGCATACGCTACAAAGGTTTCACAGGCAAACTCAAAACTGAAAAACTAAAAGATATGCAACAACAAATAAACTAATTTTATAAACTAAGGAATTAAAAATGGCATCTGATTAAATTCAAAACAAGGCAACACTACCACTTTCATGCCATTTAATATTAATTATGACCTCCTATTAGACTGACATCATCATATAGCTGATCTAAGATGGCTAAATAACATTACCTTCAATACAATTAAATAACTTTAATTTCCTTGGTTTTACACAATGTAAACATTATTATGCAGTAGCAGGATACTCACAAACTCTTGAATTTGACGTAAAATTCCTCGACCTCCACATCCTCTCCAGACTCCAGCTGTAACAGAGAAAGCAGAACGGATTGATAGGATTTTAATATAGTTGAGTGTTCAGTATTTGTTTAACTTAATACTTTCAAAGTTCATGAGGGCCTACAAATCACAGCTGTGGAGGGAGAGAGAAAAAAACCCACACAAACTAACAGTCAATGCTTTTTTTGTTCTCTTCACGCAGCACGCTTCCTGTGACGCAACGCAAGAAGTTCTCGTTTTCTTGGCACGCGTATTTTTGCTCGCCTGTACCGCCCCAGGACGAAGGCAGAAATGACAATAGTGAGACAAGGAGGAGAGAGAAAAAAAAAAAGAAGTTCCCTCTCTCTGTAAAGAGCAATGCGGTGTGCCTGAGTCATGAGTCATGAATCACTTCAGCCCCTCCACCGCACACAGCTTCACTCACAGGGAGCTGACCCGGGCCTGGCTTCCTGCCAAAACCACAGTGCTACGCCAGACGCCAAAACCTACCATTTCCTCGGGCGGGAGCCCATTTGCAGCTGCGCTACTGAGAGCCGCGTGTGCCGTGTGTATTATTTTTGGCCGGCGGACTTGCAGTGCCGTTCTGAAAGGTAGTAGCGGTGCGCGCTGCTCATTTTCTTCTAAAACTGAGAGTAATCTCTCCGAGAGGAGGTTCTCTCACTCAGTACTTGTCACCAGCTGGCTCACAGCTCTATTACTACACAGTAACGGCAGAGCGGCAATGCTGGAATACCTTACAAGTCTAACGTTTCTGTCTTTACAGTGGAATAAAACTTCTCACAACTCCTGAGCACTGCAGACTCTGGGGCAGCAGCTTCACTTTGGTCTTTGGCTTTGAGGATGTTTCTGAACCAGGGCTGCACAATGTCATTCGTTAGCCATTATCGCAATATCAGCTAGGTGTGCCCATGTGGGATTTGTGGGCCATTGCCGAGATCCGATTTGTCACGTGCATATTTGCTAAGGTCAACAAACATTCATAACGTGCAGAAACTGGGAGAAAATCCACGTGGATAAGCATCAGAGCAATGCAGTGTTCATTTGAAGAGGATTACAAGTCCAGTAAAGCAAATAAAACGCAGGCACTTTTAGTACAGTAGGCCTGTGTCACCTACATTCTGTTCTTCTTGAGTACAACAAATATAAAAAAACAACCCTCTGATTTTTTTGAATAAGCAAATAACTGTCAATACATATATGGTTCGGATATGACTGCAGATCCAAACAAGCTTTAAAGCAAGCACTAAAACTTGTGCGTTGAGCTTTTTGACCAATCACAGGTGTCCGTATGAATGAAGTTATCACAAACATAATTCCTTTAGCTGAACAATGCTGGCCAATCTTTATCAAAGATTTATCTAGGCCTTAACTTAAACATCTTGTGATGTGCCTCACAAACTTGTCAACATTTATGCTATTCTGTCCTTGGTGAATGAAACAGTGAATTAATTCAGACAGGCACATTTAGTGCAGCCAAAAGGATGTTTATCTTTAATTTGTTGGAGCAATAATATTTTTATGCAACATGAGGTCCATGTAACAGACAGCACTTTATGACTAAACAGTAAAGACTTAAAATCACAATATATCTATACTGCACAGTGTGAGAACACCACAACATGGACAGTTTGTCCACACCAAAACGTTCAGAATGATGTTTAAAGCATTTCTTGATTAATACATTTGTTAAAGCATAATGTCTGCCCTTACTTGCGAATACTTGTTTGGATCTCCTGTAATGGTGGTTGTGTTTACAGCAAACGTTACCAAGATTATCTAAATGACAGTGTACTCTCATAAAGTAAAAGTTAAAAATCTAATTTCAACTTTGACTATTTCTATATCATTTTATTTTAGTAAGCCATGATCTAACGGCTGTTATTAGAATTGCAACAGGGTTGTTTAAAATGGTCTTATCTAAAGAAACTTTGGGTTTAGTTTTGGAATTTGTCGAAATTAAGGTTTAGGCTGAATATGAGCAGACTGCTCAAAACTTACCTGCTTCTTTACCATACGCATGCCCATAATCTTCTCCACAACAGGGCCCTCTGCATCAGGTACCTCCTAAAAACACAGACACAGGAGCAAATTACAGTGATAGTCAGGGAACATGCCTCCAGCACAGCAACAAACAGCAGGTTGCGTCACCAATTTTCCACCTCCGTTGCGGTCACTCCATCGCACATGCGTATCTTAACAGCTTGCGGTACTGACCGTCTGTTCTGAAGTAGTGGAAGGAGACTTGGGACCATTAGAATCGTCTCCATCGTCGTCCTCGTCGGAGATCCTGAACTCCAGGTCCTCGGTGTAACGCTTTCTCTTCACCTGCCGGCTTGAGCGCCTCTTCTGTGGTCACAACACACAAATGAAAGCAATCCTCTTTAGCTTAACAACATCTAGAAAATAATCATTCAGTCACACCAAAAAACCAACAGACATGGGCCATGGAAAATACGTTCAGAGATCTTTGCAATTACGTCATTGTTATGCTTTTATTCCATTCCCCACTAACTCATAGCATATGCTAGAAGCATTTCAAGGAGAGGGGGGGGGAAAAAAAAAAAAAAAAAAAAAAAGAATGTTGATAGCAGACAATAGCAATCCAATCCTATTCCATGCCATCACACCTTTGCACCTTAACAGCAACGAGTGAACAAACAGAATTATATTATAATTGTCAAGTCTTACTTAAACCTGGTGCATGCAATTGCTTTTAATTAGGGATTTCTCACATGCTCGTCCAAGCAAAAGTTTTAGATCAATGTACAGTCATTGATTATTTGCTGAATTTGCTCAAATACAGTCTACGCAAAAGGCAGGAGGGGAGAAAAAAAATAAAAATAATAATATTTTGGAGGGTTCCCCATAGAAAACATTAACTTGCGTTCACACAAAGCATTTAATTTGACCATGGGCTTCAAGCTGCTGCATACAACTGTAGCTCTACACTAGCCACAGAATTTACTAATAAGTAAAGATGGATAGATCGATCGGCTATGTATTAGTATCGGACGATTTTTAATCAAAATATGCGATCAGTGACCGGACAACATTTCTTCAATTTAGCCGATCCCGAGAGCAATCGATGGCGTTAAACAAATGAGCCAAATTTCTGTATTTCCAGCTAGCGTTTCATCCAGGAACAGAAACCCTCCTGCCAGCTCCCTGCAATTCCTATCTGAACCGCTAGATGGAAATACATACCCTTTCATTTTCCACAGACTGACTAAAGCAGCGGCGTCGCGAGAAAAGCATGTCGTCCGTCTGGCAGTGTTTTACCGTATGTGACTCAGACTTGTCCAATGCGTTTTTAAAATGTGTATAATCAGTGTGTCTGGTTGGGGAACCAAGACAAAGACATTTAACACACTAATCTGATACAACACTACACACGGCTGAATACAGTGAGTATCAGCAAACAGCAGAGCCAGCAGGCGAAGCTAGCACAAAACAAATAACCCAGAACACCGTGCAGACCAGATCTGACCGGTACTAACAGAACAGCAGCTGCAATTCAAGATCTACATTTAATCGGCCTCAAAACCGCTGATCGATTCATCTCTACTAGTAAGTGTTTCATTTACAAACACGTATTCATAAATCTGAGACATATTTTCACAATATTAAGCATTTTAAAATCATTCCGGATGTTGCTGACCGGATAACAAACTGCTAACGGTTAGCTGTATAAATCACTCTGTGGTCTTGAAAACCTGGCATTGTACTTCTTTTTTTGACACAATATGGGAGCTTTGTAAAAACAACCCCTTGCTAACCGCGGCCACATCAACATCGGCCATGTGTGGCAGGCATGTTGACAATGTCTCATCCACAAAACAAAGGAAAGCAGCCAATCGGTGAGCTCGCCCAAGATTTGGTCCAGAACAGAAAACTGCAGATGGTCTGATTTGGCTGATCCTGCCGCTGCCTAACTGGGCGGTGGAGCACAGCAGGCCGTAACCAGAATGGCACCCAGGCAGCCATCCAAAACGAGGTGAGATTAAATCACAGCAGACCAGAGAAGTGTAGTTCTATAAAGCTATATACACATACTACACAGCTTCAAAGCTACAATTTAAACCATGAAAACCTCATTCTTCAATTTCACAAATGAATGGCACCTCACCGAAACAATAGATATTGTTGAATTTCACTGGAAACAACTTGTTTTTAATTTGTTTTTGTAATGCCCCAAAAAGAGCTTTGTGAACAAGAAGCAGCACAACACAGCCTATCAGAACACTGTCGTAAATATCAAAGCGTAGAACAAACGACGGCTGGTTTCTAGTGTATGAAACCAAACAAAGTGAAATTAAACATAGAAATCTGCTTTTCAACACAGAACCAACTGAATTCGGTAGCGCAAGGTGTCTGGGCAACAAAACTGAAGCACTTTGCACATGAGTTTCAGTTACCTGGACACCATCATCATCCTCTTCCTCTGGTGAAGGAGGAGGTGTTTTCTCTGTATCGGAGGTGATGGAGGACTCTCGCTTGCGCTTGGCATCCTTCTTGGTGCTGCTCTCAGTGTCAGGCTTCTTAGCACTGTGAACAGACAGTGAGATTTAGTTAGCACACAGGCAGTGTGCATTTCTCTCAGATAAATGTACTTTTCACTTTATTCATTTCCTTTAGTTAAGTCTCTCTGGCCACACCTGAAGTTATGAGCAACAGCTCTAACAAAAATAAAAAATAAAGATAATGGCTGAACATTGTATGTTCATGTAGTCATTCTGTAAATTAGACTAGCTATTGTTAGCAAAAAGTTGGAAGCAGACAACGAATACAAAACAAATATGAGAAAGAATAGTAGCAGTAGTAGTAGAGCACACTTCCTTCAAAACAAAAAAGAATGAGACAAAAGGACAAGGCAGAAAGAAAGAAAGCGGGTTAAACAGACAGAATGTGAAAGCAACATACAGAGAGAAGGAGAAAAGGATGGAAGTGTGAAGAGCAGGCGAGCTGAAACTCCACTTCCAGTTCCGAGTGCCGCTCTCCCTGCCACAGATTACTGGTTGCCCTGGAGGCTCCGGCACTCGCTCTCCGCTCAGGGCCCCCCTCTCCTTTCATTCGCACGCCAAGAGCAATCAAATCGCCCTGGTAACCGGCGGTCACGTGACCCGCACCTGTTCCTCTGGCTGGACGCCACTGGCTAAAGCCATCTGCTTTCCTCAGTCAGAGTCTCTCTCTCTCTCTCCCTCGCTCCCTCTCTCTAGCACCTGCAGCAACGAGGCTGGCTCTGTGGCTTTGGGTTTCATACTGTCACCGTTCAGCAAACACAGCCAGAAAGAAAGAAAGGAAGAAAGCAAAAAAAAAAAGCATACAAAAGGAAGAAGAAAAAAATAGAAGACTGAAAAAAATAGCAAGAGCTATAAGAGCATGAAGAGCAGACTTATAGAAGGAGGGGTGAGGCGATGGCGCACTCGTTTCTTTCGATGCCCTGACCTTTTTAAATAATCACAGCGGTCAGGGAGCAGTTCAAAGCTCTAAAGGCCGAGCAACTCTGCTCTAGCAAAGGTTTCAGGCTTTCTCGCCGCAGATGGAAGACAGGATCACAGTGACCCAGCAGGACGGGTGGGCAATATGGCAAAAGTGCAACACTAGTAATGTAACAACAAATTTTCTACCGCATTGTGACACTTTATACTGTATTGTATAACAGTGCTGCGGTTAATACTCATTTTTGTGGTTAGTACGTTAAACTTGTGGCTAATATTAGCCTGTAGCTCACAAGTGGCTAAATGTATTAGCTTGCAGCTAGCATGTTTCCTACTGGCTGACAAGATAACTTGGGGGTAACACCAAAGGTATAACTGAACTGATTAATGGAGGGATTCAACTGGATCTCCCTATGGGGGCCTGAGGGGAGAGTAGCCACGTTGGCAAAAACAATTTCTCATTATCAAATAATCATCAATATGAAATACTGGGGGCAGCATAGACACATATTAGGAAGGGTTGCAGTGCTTCAGAACACCTTTACATGAACTGGCTACTAATATGATGTCTGAGATATTTTATAATAGCCAAGATAAGCTTTTGGGCTAAAACATCTTCATACAACTTCTGGAAGTTCACTGGTGGTTTTAGATAGCAATAAAACTAATTTTTGTGTCGCAGACACCACCATTTTATCAAATTCTGAGTCTCTACAATCAACCATTTCACACCAAACCACTCTCAATGACTGTTTACATCTCTGGAAGTAAATTATTTAAAATTATTTTTTAAAAAAAACAAAAAAAACCCTAAACAAAACACGACAACTCTTTCACACGACTGGCAACAGCCTTCCTTTCTAGTTCATAACGACTAGTAATAATACTGTAATGTATTGCCATTTTCTGATTAGTGTCAATGAAAATATTGACAAATTTTAGTTCATGGGACCCAGCTCTAAGGGGAGCATGCGAGGGGCTGCAGGATGTGCTGTGTGTGTGTGTGTGTGTATAAAAAGAGGCAGAGCTGGAGGGTCTAATTGGCATTAGGTGGGAATGCAGGCAGGGGTAGGGGGCAGGACGCATGGCCCAGTGCCGATTTCCATGAGCCCCGCTGCTCCACACGCACACACAGGAGGAGGAGAGGGCCAGGGGGTTAATGGGACACCTGCCGTTGCCGGTGAGATGACTCATCCTCAACTGGACACCCCCTCCCCCACAACCAAACACACACAACCCTAACAGCAGCTGCTCTCTTACACGCACACACAGGACTGTTTACACTCTTTAGCTCTTTTGCAGTCGCCATCACGCGAGTGAAAACGTAAACAGACACATAAGTGAGGAAAAAAACAACGCAGGGAGCGGGGGAAAGAAAGACGACACAGGAACAGGCTGCTAAAAACACACCTGGGCATTCAATTCAATTGCACAAATCAAGGTTGTACCACTAAAGGAATTGTGGGCCAATACTATTATTTTAACATGCATATCTGCAAATGGTGACTCGAACATTTATAAAATGTAGACCCATTTGACATGCGTTACAGAGACAATGTTTACTTCTGTAGAACTTACAGTACCATAAAATGTATAAAATACATATTTCAATGTAGTCAGCGAGTGTGGCCTGAACGGATTATAACAAATGTGTCAAACATTACTTTAAAAATATTGGTTAAATCTTAATATGGCTTCCACGCAGATCGGATGCAATGTAAACATCTGCTGATATGGATTAGACTGACGTAGTGCATCCCTAATAATCAACTTGCACCCTCCAGTGGAACCGAACACAACAGCAGGGATGTGGTCGGTTACCATTTTGGAATCAACAGGGTGCGGGAACAAAACTGCTCAAAAATGTTTCTGAATTAAAGGGGTGGAAATGGTTCACTAGATATATGAGAGAGAAAGATGGAGCGTAGAGAGAGTGTGAGCACGAGAGAGAGAGAGAGAGAGAGAGAGAGAGAGTGTGAGCACGAGAGAGAGAGAGAGAGAGAGTGTGAGCATGAGAGAGAGAGAGAGAGAGAGAGAGAGAGAGAGAACAAGCCCGATATAAGGCAGAGGAGAGAGGGAGAGAGAAAATGAGAATGGCATCGCGCAGTGGGGCCGTCCAAGCAAGGTCACCCACACAGTGGAATCACTCAATTGCTCACCATCACTGACAAGGCAGGTTTATTACCCAGACCTCTACTGAGATCAGGACGCACATGGGCCAACCAATACGAAAACTGGGGCCGATATTTATTTTAATGAGCTACAAACCCCTATAACCAATATCAGTAGGTATAAAAAATTAACCACACTTTAAAGACTTCAGTTACACAGCATTTGGCAGACCACTCACCCAAAGCAACTTAGTTCACAGGTAGCGTGGAAAGTGTTAGAACTCTTTTCAAAGGACTCTTGCTGGCATCAGAATGCCAGTCTTCAGTATAGAGAGCAGCAGTGTAACCCACTACACTTTACCAACCACCTTATATGTCATTCAAGAAAATGAATATGTTGTTGCACCGGTTACTAATGGGATGTTCAGTGATGCAGGTTATTCAAGGACTATGAAGTTCAAAACAATGCAGATGATTCATATTGTCACAGCTTTGCATCACAATACTGTTGGACCCCTTGTCAAATGGTAAACATAAGCAGTCCACATGCTAAAGTTTGATTTGAATGTTTTACAGGGAGTGTAATAGTACATTACATTGCATCATACTACACTGTAACTAGCATAATAGCTTGTGGCTAGCACATGAGCTTTGACGTAGCCCAGTCTCACAGGCTAATCTCAAGCTGGTTTTATTAAAAAGCACTGCTTTTGTTTACTGTTGGTGCTGGTATAAAACTAGTCTCAACGAATCAGGCAGTTTTAACATCTGAAATGCTTATTTTTATAAAACATCCTATTTGTTGCACTGCTCTATTAAACTAGGAAACAAAAATAAAAGGCCCATTATATTATACAAGAACATAAAATGTAGGTGCACTGATTTGCTGACAGTTCATTTGTTTCTTTTCTCATTTACACACAATCAAGTAATACTGTAAACAGGTGGTCATTCCAGGGCTCCTAAAAAGAGGGCATCCAGGTACAAAACCAGAAAACCTTTCAAAATTTCACCACAAAAAGCTGCTCTACTCAGAATAATTCATATCTTCCCATCTCCTTCAAATATGAAAGCGAAAGGCGCCTCTGAGAGAAGTAGTGGTGCAGCGGAGGCTGCTTAACCAACTTTCATCAGCTTTCTAAACAATGCCTTCTCAGCCAAAGGTCTTTTCACATGCGTACTGTGTCGGTGAGGAAGGAGGGGTTGGGCTGCTCTTTGTCTTTCACACACCGAGCTTTGATTGCAGAAGTTTAATGGTGACAAAGTGCCCTCTTTCTCTTTCTCTCTCGTCAGTCCTTCCTCTCCCTCATGACCTGTACGTAGTGCATGGGGTGGGGTAGCGTTAGGATTCCATTCAAATCTATTGACTGCTTTTCTTTAATGGTCCTTCTGAGGAGAACGCTGCGTCTGATCACCAAAGCAGGAAAAACAACTCCTCGTCAGAAGCAAAATCTCCTAACCAACCCCTGGTGGGACGATGTGCCTGGCAGGCAAGGAGGGATACAACAAAAAAGGGGAGGCAGGTGGGGGAAGAAGTTAGATGCTGAGTGTTCACTCTCCTTATAGTGCTGCCTTCCTCTCCGCATTGTCTTTGAGGTTCAATGTCACATGAAACTTTCTGCCAGACACTGGGGAGGAGGGGTGGGTGCTTGTTTGAGGACAAATAACCAGCCAGGCTTGAGAGCTACCAGGCATGTGGGTCCAACTGAGCTAAAGAGTGCAACACGCTCACTCACTCTCACTCACACGTGTTGCTGCACTTCCTATGCAACCACCACTGTTGTGGTTTAGCAGATCTGAGTGTACAGGATGTACTTATGAGATAACCTGTGTCTCTGCGTCAAGGCAAGATCAGATCGGAGGGCCTGCAGAGCCAATGACTGCACACCATACTTATGCTGCTAGCGGTGGGGTGGGGGGGTATGTGAAAAGGTCTCGCTGACTAAAATGGGGGATTTGCTGTAGTTGCTTGGGAACCTGCCAATGAATCGAGGATGAGAGAACTGTATTTGCATTGCAAAACACTTTAGTTGTCTCACTAGGGGACAGAGCCACACGCACACACACGGTTATGGTGGCGGAAGGAGACTGGGAAGTGTTTGATGGCTTCGTGTACAAAAACAAAACCTGCGCACACTTGTATGTAACCCCTGGGTGTGGTCCCATACAAGGCAGAATGACTATTTATAGTTTTACCTTCCCGCTGGATAAGAAAGCCAACAAAAGCAAGGTCAGAAGCCCTTTGAAAATCAAAACTACTCTGTTCTCCATCATTTCCTGCCTTCCCTTAGTTTAAACACACAGTAAAAGGTTAAGAGAAAGCTGATAAGAGGGCTGTCGAGGTATATGCAGCATTTGAAAAAAGGCAAGAGAGGGTGAAACTGACTGACAAAGGCTAATCACATGTGCTTTGTGACACCATGCAGATTCAGCCTAGTAGCCCACTTTCCAGGTGGGGGAAACGAGGCCACACCGCTACCAAACCGGCCTGAGGTTCAAATCCCCCTCCCGCTCCCAACCAGCATAACATCCAACACTGGAGCAGATCTGGTCCAATCCAGGGCAGCGTGATTAATGGCATGGCCTGATGGACTAACTACCATTATGTGCCATTTTGAATAGGGAGATACCCCTCCCCCAATGCTTTCCTCCACCACCCCACCCCCTCGAGATGACCTACTGCTCTGGCTGCGTGCTGCAGAGGCACCGCCGACTGCTGGCGTTGGCCCCACCCTCTTCCTCTAGATGAAAGAAGTGGTGGAGTGGCAGGGCTGCAGAGGGGAGGGGTACAGGGGGGTTGTTGCACATTCCTCAGCAAGCTCATATTACTACCTTCGCTAGAGTGGGGGCAAAAAAATGGCAGTGCTGACTGCTAATGCATATTCAGTGATGCAGGCTGCTCTCCATGTTTGGAAGAGGCTGTAATACGGGCTGAGAAAGACAAACTCTAGACAGGTAAACGTATCCTTCAAATGAGTAAATTCCGCTCATTTAATGTCTAAAATGATAAAGCGCATTTGGGATGAGATGAGGGCAAACAGCATTTGCCTTCACTTGCATGGCTTCTGTGGCTGAAGTATAAGCTGGCAATATGGCTTAAAAATATAAATAAAAAATAGCAAAATATTCTAAGAAGCACTACAAGTACTGCCACAGTGAAAAAACACTTCACATGTTGTGCTGGTCTAAAACCACTTAAAACACGATCAACAATGCTGTCTTTGACCAATTGCAAGTTTCATTATTGTTTAAGAATAGACCATATCACAATATGAAGCATACTGTTTATCACAATAACAATAAAAGTCAATGTCCACCTCTAGGCTGAAAGCAAACAAATCCTACTAGCAAATGTTCAAACAACCAGTATAAAGCTGTCCAGGAAGAGAAGCGGCTATCGCTGCAGAAGTGATAGACTCACTATTAAAACCATATCCATATATCTATATATATCTATATATATCTATATATATCTATATATATAGAAGCAATGTTAGATAAGCAGGTGCCTACTTTCAGACATGTGGTATAAATCGGTTAGCACACACACAGATGTAAACCCAGAGAAGAGGCCATCGCTGAAAGAGTCCTCCAGGCTAAAGGAAGTAGCTCACTGACACCGCACAGCTTTGAACTCTCAGCAGCACACACAGATGACAAATATAGCACAATGGAAGCTCAGACAAACAATCAACAGGGCACGTAGACATTCAAACCTCAAAACGCTAACCCTTTGCATTTTAATGTGTGGCTCTGCTTAGCTGAACTTTGAAGTGCCAGCGACAACTACCGCACACTCTGTCTTTTCACTTATACTAACACTATTACCGGACCTGATATGTAGTAGATATTTTAACATGGTGCCGTATAACTACTTTAGGCAGCTATACCATCACATATGACAGCACCAATGCCTTTTCTTTCTCTGGGATAATCCAGCTTTTCCTGTTTTTCTATAGATAAAATCTTATGTACAGGGTTTTTTTTTATCAGCCCTGTTACTTCTATAAGCTATAAATCCATGATGTCTGCTGGCTGAAGACAACCATGCCACCGTCGGCACTAGACGGTACCAGACGACCTAGAAAACATAACTACAGTTCAGTGAACCGAATGATCACATGACCATCAGAGCTTCCACTGAATTGGATGCAGGAAAACAGATCTCTGAAAAATCAAAGACCAACTGGTCACATGACCACATTTTCTGCACTCTGTAAGGTCATGTATCTGTGGGAGATACATGAGCTTTTTTTGTTCAGTTATTTTACATCAAAAGACCCAGACGTATTTAAAGTATGATCGACCTACAGGTTACGGCACGGACTAAAAAAAAATGAAGCAATATAGAGTCATATGCTTTAATTGCAATATACTGTGAAAACATTTTGGCCAAAACAAACAAAAAAAATCCATCACCTACCTGGGCTTTTTGGCGCTCTTAGGCTTAGGAGTGGTTGTCTTAACCTTCTTCTCTTTAGGTTCCTTGGGTTCTTTGGGCGTTTTGGGAGTTTTCGGTGTTTTTGGAGTCTTGGGCTCTTTCGGTTCCTTGGCCTCCTTCTCCTTTGGTCTCTTTTTGCTCTTCTTAGGAGGTGACTGGTCAGTGGGGCAAAGCGCAGTCTCGCCATCATCCCCAAAGCCTCCTCCTGCATCCAGCTTGCTGACTTCATCCTTTCCTTCCAGGTCCTCGTTCACCTTAGCTTTCTTCTTCTTCTTCTTTTTTGGCTTCTGCTCGCTCTCCATCTGTTGTGCGTCACAGCTGCCTGGCTGGAGGTTCGGGCCTGAGGCAGGTGCCTTGCTGGATGCTGTCATCTCTGAAGATGGGTCTGATGGGGAATGCTGCCACAGAGAAAAGGAAAATCTCAGTCAGCACCAGGACAATGGACAGGAAAGAAACAGCCTTGTTGTTATGAGGAAAACAAGAGATCAGTTGCATTTATTTGATTTTCTTTTTTCATTTACCGTTATGCTTCTATGCATACATCCAGGATAACTCATGACCTATGAAAAGGAATCAGAAGCAGCTGTACTGTCTGACTCCAATACTCAAAAAAGTTTCCTTCGATGCAATCATCGTTTTGGACTTGCAGTGTTCTCCAAGCTGCTTTAGTGTTTCCTGATAAATACCGTGCGAATTAAAAATACTTCTGCACTCCTTTGCACTACCATTAAATTAATTTAGCCAAAACATACATATAAAAACAAACAGTTTTCTCTGTCCAAAACACTGAGCTCTCGTGCCTTTAAACCTTGTCTGCCCGAGAAACCAATTGTGCTCCCATTGGTCAGTGTTTTAGCTCTGTGTTACGCAAAGGCATGCCAAGCATGCTGGCAAGTGGGCATAAGGATTGTGTTGCAAGATGATGCCACCCTGTAACAGAGGAAAAGGGCTGGAATCCCAATGAGGTGGTTTCTGTGAGAGACAGTTTCTCCCTCTGGCATTTACTGTGAGCTTGATTAACTTTGCAGACTGTTTACAGACACAAAGCTCACAAAAAAGGAAACCCCAGAAAAGCACACAAGGTCACCTTTATATCCAATTAAATACAACTAACTACTCAGACTTTGTAATGAAACAATAAAGTAGTCAATAAATCTGAAGAAGAAACTTCATAATAAATGTCACTGTCCAGCCCTGTGACTTGGGCCAAAACATTTTCTGTATATAACGCATGCCATTAAAAAAACAACAACAAACAAAAAAAAAACAAGTACCTGATAAGTATTCCTCTATCAGTGCTTACATAAGAATCACTACTGAAAGAAAATAAAATGGATTGTGGGATACAATTTCAAACCTACTCTTGCAAAAGCAGGATGGTTTGGCTCTGCATCTTTCTAGCAGGAGAGTTAGCTCAACTGCCTTCTACAGCAAAGACAGACTGACAGGAAACACACTGGCAGCTGTGCAGAGCGTCCAGCTGCCCAGAGGCCCAGCAGCAGATGGACCTGAGGCATTATGGCACTAATAAATTATATCTATACTTTAAAAAGGAAAGGAGGGGTGGAGAGGGGTAGGCATTTATGGACATCAGCAGAATTTACCGCAATATGCCACAACTCTCTTTAGGCACATGTGTCTTGGAAACACTCACCCCTGTCAAAGCTGTTTAGGATGCAGGGGTTTTTTTTTTTTTCAAGGCAAGGAACACTCCATATACATGCAGAACGATGTTCTTTTATTGCATGGCACACACAATACTTTAAGATAAGTCTTTCAAAACCACACCAGTGTGGTGGTTGAATGCAAATTTCCTGTGACAAACTAAAGGAGGGGAAAAGGGTGCACTGTGCATGAGAAACAATCGCAAGGTCACAGAAAACACCCAGCCCAGCGGCGGTCATTAGACCAGCTGGACCGGAGGGAAAGATGCGGCCTCTGCCGCTGCTGCTTTAACGGATAAATGTCTCGTCTCTTGCCAAGCCTCCCCAATAATCAATTGCATGAATGACAATAGGCCCTCTGCACGCGCTCTCTGCATTTCTAATTTGACAGCCGCAGCCCAGAATGCGATATGCTTGATATAAAGTTTCATCTCTCCAACGGGGAGACTGACGTGTCAGTTAATCTAGCAGGCAAAGTGCTCGCTGCGAGAGCTAAATACTCCCTGAAGGAGCCCCATGCGGCTGCCGCCTCACAGAAGAGACTTTTCCCCCCGCATAGTGAAAACTAGCGATGAGCTCACACCCAATTCATCCGATGACACTTGGCTCCAATGAACCAGGTCAAACCCCATCCAAAGGCTCTCTTGGATTCATGGCTTGAACTTGTGTCAGCCTCCGTAAAAGAGCACATCTAAATGGGCTTCTTATTTATGAGGTCACGCCAAGCTGCTTTAAACACACGCATGCTATTCTAAGATTTGCAAGAAAAGCACTACTATATATCATCCACAAACAAACATTTAAATTAATACATCTGAGGAAAAATTTGCATCACAAACTCCTTGCGACATTACGGATATCACTGCGATATCACTGACCACCCAACACTAATGTTTATGTTTTTGGTATCAATAACACTAAAACTACATTTCCTGGCTGCTTCACTAGAATATTTCATATTATTAATTAGCTTTCCATCTGCAAATTTTCATTTATTTGGTTTATAGTACTGCATACGTTATATAGTACTGCATATGTTACCCATTGGGCTAATTTAACACAAAATGGGCCAAAACAGAAATAAGACTTTTCATTCATAAAGTTTTGACCAGATGGTGCTGACTGATAAACCATGACATAATCCAAACATAAATGTAATTAATATTTGCATGGTTGACCAAAACAAAAGCTAACAGTAATGGTCATAGTGCATCCACCAAATATCACTGTGCCTGATTTGCTCTGACTTGTCCTGCCATTACTACTTTACGTAGATAATGAGGGGGTGTATGTCTGTGAACTGTTACACTTGGTACCCATTGAGTTGGTGCAGCAAAAACCACAATAGAGAGTCTGTTTCAGCAGAGACCCCCCTCCCCACTCCCTTCCAGTCTACTGAAGTGCAAGTCTCACTTGTTTCTCATCAAAACATCGCTTTGCTTCAAGGGGACCACAGTGGCATTACACAAGGCAGAATTTCTTAGTTTAGACTGATAACTTGAGTCAACAGAGTCAAGGCCTAAAGAGATTTGGGGTCAAGTTATCTGGTTAACACAGAAACTATGTTTTTGTGAAACACTAACTGAATTCCACCTCATATTACTCATATTCCACCCACTTTACTTTGACAGGCAGCACACATTTCTAATTCAGATCACCAACCATGGTGCCCAAAAAAAGAGATGCTCAAAAGATGCGCAAATCTACATTGAAGTCCAGACACACACATTTTTTTCTGATTGAAACTAACTGTTTACACCATGCAGAGTAATGTAATAATCTAAGACTGATAGTCTAAGACATGAGCATGTAAACTGGATGGTTTGATACTAATTGGACTACTTAAGATACATTTCAACATGTAAACGCTTAGTCAGCCCCACTGAACCCCATTCTGGGAAATAACAGTTCAACAAGAGACCAAAGAACACAAGACTACTGTGGAGTGGAGGAGACATACCTCATGCTAGTGTGCATGCTAACAGAACTACAATGCACTAGTCTTTCATATAGCTGTGGTAAACGTCTTGTTAGACCTAATAAGAACAAGCTACTTTCTGCTTATGAACACTGATGTACTCAAACGATGCAGTGCCTACCAAAAAAGACCAGACTTAATTGTGGCAGTAACCTGTGTATTAACAATGACAGAGGAGAGCAGCTGTAATAAGCATGTGTTCTGCCCTCCTAAAAACACAGCCTAACCTGTACTGAACATGAATAGTGCACGTATCCCAAACCAAATATTTGCCTAAAGCTGCAGCAGCACCATGACGAGACAACCAAACCTCAATAATTAAACACCGCCACAGCTGGTCTGAAGGTGACTATTAAATCTACCACATGAGAAGGGGGGTGGGGTGGGTGGGGGGGGAGAGAGAAAATGATCCAATACCTTCAGGCACATTTTGTGAACCAGACAAAAGAACGATGGCTTATTAGCCCTCAGCCAAAGACAGAGATGCACTGAAGCGATGAATACTGCCTTACATCTAGGTCATACGTGAAGTACTACAAATTAATACTGACATCTTAAATGTCAACCACCAAAGTTTATAATGACACTGTTTAAGAAGTGAAAAAAAGCCAATAAATGGTGACATGAGGAAAATCACAGCTACATTTATAAAATGCTATTTGATGGATAGTTGAGGTACACTAAGACTTGCCACTTTGTGCCAATGGGTCACCAGAGAAAGAGCCTTTCAGTGCAGAACAAGCTAATGTCACAGAGATCACGTGATCAACGCAGAGCTGGAGCAATTGAGAGTTGCTTCACCACCGACCCCTTACCCCGCCTCCACCCGCCCTACAGGACACATCCTGCTGAACACCATTTACTCATGCATGAGTCCTCTTAGACAGACAACCCCTCAAAAAAAGAGAACCAAATAACAGAACAGAGCCAGACAGTAGAAAAAAATGACAAGAGGGGGGGAAAAAGCATGGGATAGGTAGGATCAGGAGAAGAGCGGTAGGAGAGAGACAGAGAATCAGGAGTAAGCGAGAGAGAAAGAGCGAGAGAGAGAGAGAGAGAGAGAGAGGAAGGAGGGCAGACGGGGAGGAGAAAGATGCTTAGAGAGAGCAGGAAGGGAGCATTTCCCCTTCAGAGAGAAGGGGGGGGGGTTGTGCGAGGTGGTAGTGGGGGTGGGGGTGGATGGGGGGGTGGTTGTTGGAGATTAGCGCAGTGGCGCCTGTGTTTCGGGGAGGGCCAGGATATGCACCAAAGAGGAAATAAACAGCTGTAAAAATCCATTTCCCACACCCCCACCCCCCATCCCCCACCCGCAGGGGCAGAAGCAACACTCCACTGTGGAACCCTCAAGACGCACACCTTCCATCACCCACCTGCACAGAAAGAGGACTTTCCAGAAGTCACCCACCCACCCAGCTACCCAAGAGAGCTGGGAACCTCTAGGTTTCTATTTCATTTCAGGGTGCCAGGACGTGATTCTTGAGATTTCATTTATAATTCTTACATTAATCCAGCCAGTCCAATCAGGCTGTTTGCATTTTATGTACCAAACACAGATGCATTAATTTATAGATCATTCTCAATCCTTTCTTGAAAATACTGATAGTGAGACTTTCAAATCATATGAGCTTTGTTTTTATTGGCTGTCATACACTGTGCCTCATTTGAAAATAGCACAGGCTAAAAAAAAAAAAACACCTTGCTATAGACAATGTTTACATATACATTAAACTCTTGTTTTTCATTTAAACTACTTAGGCGTATAGTTGGCCTAAAGTAATATAATAAACTGATTTAGCACAGCTGGATTTGCAATGTTTAAACTACACTGGCATCGCAATTAAGTGTTTAAAAAAGAAAAAAGGAATGTCTTAAAAAACTGATTTTGGCACACCTCTGCAACATAATGATAGATGTATGAAACATCCACCTAACTGACCTGTACATGAGGCACTTGGTGGCTGGGTGGAGGTGACTGGTGCGTAGGGACCCAGCTGCCCTGCTGAGGCGGTGGGGAGCCCTGGTGGTGTGCTGCCAGGTGCGCCTGCGTAGTGGGTAGAGCCGGAGGGGTTCGCACCTGCTGTAGCTGCTGGAAAGGCATCGCAGGCATCTGCAGCTGCTGCCCCGGCCGTGGTGCTTGCTGCGTAAGCGGGGCCTGCACATCTGCGTGGTTGGTCTGTCTTCCCTGAGCACCCGTGCCCCTGTGATTGGGCGACAAGGCCGCGTACATCTGTGTAGGGGGAGGGTGCGGGTGCTGCTGTGAATGAGGGAGCTGCTGGGTATGTGGATTCTGCTGGGATGGGGTTATAGGCCCTGGTCCCCTCTGTGGATGAGCCATGGGGCCCTGGGGTTGGAGAGGGACGCCAGGGTATCCACCCACATCGGGCCCCAGGCCTGCGCTGGGAGGCCGCCCCTGCTGGGGTGGAGGGGTGCCTGCAGGGGTGGCCATGTTCCTCATGGGTGACATGGAAGGGGGAGAGCCATAAGATCCCTGAGGCGGAGGAGCAAGGTGCTGCTGCTGCATTTTCGGCTGGGCTGAAGGCTGGTTCTGCGCTGGATGCATAGGCTGGGGGGTCATTTGGTTCACATGAAGGGGCTGCTGGTGCATTGGTCCCTGTTGGGTCCCTGGTGTGGGGTACCGCTGGGGCCCACCAGGGCTTGGGTATCGCTGTACCTGGGCCACAGGGGCGCTGGGGTTGCTGTTGTTGCTGGTGGTAAGGCTCATGTTGGGACTCATCCCTGAAGTATTGGCTAATCCCTGATTGAGGTTGCCGTATGGAGGATAGGGAGGGTACTGCCCTGAGCTGTTTACAGTGTTGCTTGAGACTTGTTGGTTGTTCATGTTAAATCCTATGTTCTGGTGGGGTCTTCCACTCATGACTTGCTGTGGGGGCGGCTGCTGTTGCTGCTGCTGCGGTTGTTGCTGCTGCTGCCTCGATGGGCTCTGAGGAAATGGGGAGCCATGCCCAGCTACAGATTCCGGATGTACAGTGCCTTGGGTTGCCCTGTGGAGGAACTGCTGATTAGGCTGCTGATGTTGCTGCGGCGCCTGCGATTGGTGGCGCATGGCCGGCGCTGCCATGCTGGGGTTCTGCGGTAGTCCCACGTGGCCCATGAAACGGTTCGCCTCCTGAGGCATGCCTTGGGGGAAGTGGTTCATTCTTGGAGGAGTCTGCGTCTGGTTGTGTCCCTGCATGTTGTACTCGCTGTGGCCCATGTAGGGCCCCATTTGGTGGCCATGGCCCTGTGGTCCTGCAGGGCCGTGCTGATGAGAAGGTGGCTGTGCCGGCTGTTGCTGGAAAGGGGGTCGGCCCTGTTCAGGTACCTGCATGGCCTGTGGGCCCCAGGCACCACTGCCATCTGGGAACGACTGGCCTCGTCCATCTCCTTGTGCTCCTGGATAGACGTGGTGTCCTCCACTGGCTCCCGGACCTCCACTGTGGGCCACCGAGGCACCGTGGTACCGTGAATGAGGGGAAGACATACCATTAACCGGGCCGTTTCCCATCATCCGACCCCCTTGCTGCTCCATTGAATGCATCTTGTGTTGCTCATACTGACCAAAATGATCAAAGGGGTGGGCAAGCTTGGGCTGCCCAGGGACAGCGGGCGTCGGGAGGTGAAGAGAGGAGGGGAGCTGCCCATAGCCTTGGTGCTCATGGGTCATCTGCTGGTTCAGGGGATTTGTCTGGCCTTGGGGGTAGCCACAGTCCCCCAGACTCTCAAGCCCATCGGAGAACAAATTCCCATCGTCCCCGAAAAGGCTCATCATGCCTGGGTCGGCCATGGCCGCACGCCGGACTGGGTGCGCAACAGGGCTTCAGACGCAGGACAGGGGAATGTGTGCTCACGCAGAGGTGGATGTCCTCGAAGTTGCTAATCCGCTAACTAATCTGCAGCATGTCACTCCATATTTCCTTAATTCTCTCAGAGAACGCAGCGTCAGGTGAAGTTAGGTTACAGGGACCTAGAGAGAGAGAGAGAGAGAGAGAGAGAGAGAGAGAGAGAGAATTAGTACAAATAGTTCTAGGTGAGCACCATCCATTTTGTCCACTTCAAACCATGCTTTATTAAATCTTTAGCCACTGAGTCACAGCTGTTGAGAGATCTGAGTGCAGTTGAGAGTTGGCAAGCCTTTTTTCCTCTTTTTTTCTTTTTTATAAACATCCCCCCTCCTTCAGTTAAGTCAGTTGTAACTGACTCTCTGCCAACCTATAATCCCTACCCCCACCCTTCTCCTTTTTGCTTCCAAACAAAAGGACCAACACACACACAGGCACCAAGCCTGAATTCATTCATTCTTTACAATTCGTTGTTGGTTGGGAAAGAACAAAAGGATCTGGAGTGAAGGAGCAGCAGAAGCAGTGGCGGTAGTTAAACTGGAGCAGCTGCCAGGCCATGCAGGCAGGCAGGCAGATGTGGGAACACAAGCAAGCTTCCCACCTGCTGAAAGCAAAACAGCCTCAAAACGGGACGCAGCGCTCTCTTTGTGTAGCCATGCGCATTTACACACACCTGTGAGTTTGGGAATTTTATTAGTAGGGTTGTACAGATCCACACCAGCCAAATATTGACCTTATGAACCTGAATGGATATTGGGCAGACTTAACGGACCATTTCCCCGTTTTACTCAACAAAATTCTAACACCATAGTTGGTCATGACAATTCATTTGTCGGCTGCACAAATAACTAAACAAACACAAATACTAAAGTGTATGCTTAAAAAAGGAACTCTGATCAGCCATCTTGCTTTCTAGCTGACTTTGGACGTCCCAAGTAATGACGAACAAGTCCAGCTCAAACGAAATGCTCACTGCTGCCCTCTAAAGGCATTTTAGCATCAGTAAGAAGTCAAAACTTTGCGTCTCCAAAAAAAAAAAAAAAAAGTAAATGATTTGCCCTGAACAAACTAACATATACCCAAATTACATTGCTTATTGCAACGTAAACAAATACAGAAGCCTATCATCTTAACCAACCTACAAGTAGGTTTGCAGACACTTTTCTGTATAGTATTTTTCTCCTTTTGTACCTTTTATAGTTAGGACGTGATTTGCAGTGTCTGTTATATTAGACAGAACAATAATTTCAAACAACTACATACACGCAAAAAGTTTATATATTTAAAATAAAAATGGAAAAAAACAGCTCAAATATCAGGATCAGTACTTTATAAATGTTAAATAAAAAAAATTTAAAAAGCACACCCCCATAGCGCATGTGTGGCCTTAACCTGATCGCCCCCCTGCATGCTGTAATCAGATGAGTGTGGTGGGGAAGTGGGGGTTATAGAGATGTGAGATAAACCAGGCCGAGGATGGTGGTGATATGGTGAGGTTCTGTTTTTTGGGGTGGGGGTGGTGGTGAAGAGCAAACATTCTGCAGTAAGACTGAATGTTCAACTCAACTCCTGTGTGGAGAGGGCCTCGATGAAGGGCTGAGAGTGCGCATGCGGGGGGTGGGGGAAGAGTGATGTTAGGAGGGCGAGGAATGCTTCAACTTCACAACCCCCTCCCTTCTCAGTGCTCCTCCCCCTGCTCCTCATTTGGCCTCTTGCTCACCCAACCCCCATTTTTCCCCTTTTCTCCAGCCCTCCTCTCTCCTCGTGGCTGCTAAAACTAACCTTCGCTGACCACTCAGACCAAAACCACCATGCAGCCACATCAGCAGGTAAAAACCCTTCAAATCTATAACCAGAGATTACAGAGAACACTTACGGACTTCTGTCAGGTGGAGATTGCTAAACTGAAAATTTCTACTGATAACAGATCATGCCTCCTCCTTTGCTTACATAAAAAGTAGTCTTCCTGCCACAGATCATGGAGACCGACAAAGAGGGTTGAGTAATGCAAGATAACTTCCCATTCGTAATGAGCCACTGGCAGAGTAGCGTGACAGGAGGTGTCAGAACTTCCTGTAAAGCAATATCACAGCACACCACCACCCTGGTGAAAAGAAGCATACTTACACAACACACAATATTAAGAAAACTATTCTTTAGCATGCGTCAAACTGTAGCTGAGCACCAGCATTAATGGTGGGCAATATGATGATATAATCACAATAAGAATGTCAGTGTGCTTTTCTGAGCGTTTTATATTTAGTTAATATTTAGACATAATCTGTAGAGTCATTTTCCCAATCAGCATCTCAGTGCAGGATGCTTAGGAAAGTTAGCTAACCAATCAATCTCCACCCACAAATGTGTTCTTTCGTAGATACAATTGAGGTTAGACAAGCTTTACACAGAACACTGGCAAAAGTTCGGTTTAATCTCATAGCACAACGTATTTATAGTCGCTACACAAATTTCAATGCTACGCTACAAAGGGAACCCAATTTATCCCAACAGTGAGAGCCTGCATGCGCCAAAAAAACCCCAATACAAATAAATAACACCACTTTACCAAAGCTTGTCTAACATCACAACAGTAGCTACAAAAGAACGCATTTGTGAGAGCAAGCACTCACCCTCTACCTCAGCCCAGGTGTAGGAAAGGAGGCAAGAAACAACATGGACTCACTAGTTTAAACAGCTTTGGCATGAATGGAGCGAATGAGAGTGAAGAGGCTGAGAGCATCTACTCTTTAATGTCCCCACAGCTCTGGGTTAAGAGCAGGAAGAGGAGGTCTCTTGGCATTCTCCAGCCCTAAAGACCACAACCATAAATCAAACTTCATTCACAAGATCCAGCTCAGGAACTCTGGTGCAGCTCCTGTTACACTGACCACCGCGCTGGGTGGATGGGCAGAGAAGGCCAAAAGCTGCTAGTTTGAATCTCTGTGATGAGATTTGGTGTCTAAGCCATCTGTGTTGACCGTTCACCCAATTCCTTGCAGAGAGTGACAGCTGGCAGGGTGCCAGAGCAGCTCCCCACCTCGAGCCACGCCCCAAAGGAGGAAGAGGAGGAGGAGGTGTGCGCCTCACATGCCGAGGGAAAGCTGTGACGCAACCCCGTTACTCACTCTACAGCCTTTGGGAGTGGGCAGCATCATCTGCCCTGAGTCAAGAGCATCTCACTCACACAGAACTGGGTGACGTCAACCACATCAGATTTTAACTGATTTTAAATTCATACAAATTACTGACCATCAATTTAACGTTCATGGTATGTGACTAATCAAGCATACAAAAAAAGATCACGCTTCCCTGTCGTCAACATTGAGTAGCTCCCAACTGATGACAGACAGCTCAAATAAACAAACATTACTTACTGTTGCCCTCTGAAGGTGTTTCGTGCACAGGGCACACCCATGTCCTCTAAAAGGCGGAGCTGTTTGCTTTAACCCATAAATTGGCTTCTTGAAAAGTTTTATTCCACACTATTATAACCTAAGAACACATACGCAATCCACGCAATTACTGAATAATAAGCCTTGGTACATAGTAAGGCCTGAGTGTAAAGGGTTAAATAGTGAACGTTAAACTGTGCTAAACAATGGCAATAATGTAATCGTGCTGAGCCAACAAATAGAAAAATGATTTACACACAATATAGTATGCAGGATTTTTGGTGTAATTTTAAGAGAAACAGTCCAATGTACCTTAAAATCAGGGTGATCGGATTAAAATCTATTACTTACAAAGATTGACTTGCTTAGTGATAAGTTTGCAATTTGAATGACAGAGGTCGCACATGTTACATTAAAACTGTTTTAGCAGATTCTCCACATACATAAATACTAACAGTCTGACAAAATTAAAGATTTAGTAGGCACATGGCAGTGCAGTTTTAAAAACTTTGCAAGCTCCGTCATCACTTATTCACATGCTCAAAAAGGTGGGTGCCAGATTGTAAAGGTAGTGATCTCATCATCTACCAAGAGTTTCCATTACTTCTGCATGTATCTGTTTATTCTGAGGGTGATACACATTTGTTATCTAAAGCAACTAGAACCTGGATTAGCAACTTGAAGAAATTATATTTGTAGACGTTATAAAATGCAGTAGATTAAAAAAAACCCCACATTTAATGCCAAACCCAAAAAGAAAAGTTGCTGAATATTGGCTTAAACATCAGTGAAACAGATGTGGCAGTCTGACGCCTACAAATTTAACAACAATCCGCAGGTACAGTCACAGGGTACATCCTTAGGACCAGTGATGGGGCACAATGCTCTCAGCCAACTGTACAACCTGGGTGCACTAAAAGCCAATATATTTAGGTCACAAGAGAGACCACCAGCTGCAACAAAACGACAACAAAGAAACCCCCCCAAAAAAGAGCAAAGTGACTTAAACTGCAAGGACCAGAGGAGGAAGTCCTAAAACATAAACAGCAGGCATTTCCTCTGGGCATAATGGAGCTGGTAATGGCCATCTCACTTTCCATCCTCTTTCATTTTCACAACAGCAATCCAGCTTTAAACAGTCTGATAGGCATACAATTAAAATTCCTACAGGTGACAGTTAAAACATCACTTAGTCTCACAACACACCAGAAAGAGTTCCCTCCTTCTGGCTCAGTATGAACAACGCATATCTTGAAATTGAACCAAGACTTATATATATATATATATATATATATATATATATATATATATATATATATATATATATATATATATATATATATATATATATATATATATATATATATATATATATATATATATATATATATATATATATATATATAATTTTTTTTAAGTAATTAAAGTCCTCTCCTAAACCCCAGTGTCACCACAAATGGATTCCAATTACAAGTGCAGAGGAGTCCATGATAACTTTGTCATGTTCGCTGGTGCTAAGCAGGCTCCCTTCATTTTACAGTCGATTAATTTTACAGGTTGAATGCTAATTCATATGAACACGGAATAAATTCAAGAACCCCTTTAGGATAAAGTAATCAGCTTACTGATTCACTAACTCAAGATTAGCACAATAAAGACAAAAAATAACAATACAAGAAAAGCAAAAAAAATTATTTGCAAGATTTGGCTGTAAGGGGCAAAGAAGCAATCCAAATGTGAAAATCATGGTTAATTACACAAACACAGGCTTAAGTTAGGACACTGCACACTGCTCCTGTTTTTCAGGAGTCAACATTACATTACAGTGCTTCTTAAGCACATCATGGTAATTAAATTAGCATTATTAAAGTTAATAAATGTTTCCTCAGGGCTAAACATTTTTGACTGTTTTGTTCAGTTTTTTCGTTTAATTTTTGTTAAAATCACACCAAAAGTAAAAAAAAAAGTGTTACCTGAAAAGGAATCATAACAGTTTAATTTTTCATCTTTCAAAATAATTTTGATCAAATGACACATACTGCAGTAACCAATCAGTACAGATGTCAAAAATATCCTAAAATAAAAACTTCCTGGCAACTGAGATGATTACTTTAAAGTATCATGAGTGAAGTACACAAAACAGAAAATGAAAACCTAAAAACAAACCACCTGGCAAAAGGGGTACTGATATTTTACATGCTTTACAGTATCTACGCTAAATGTCAATACCAACATCCCTGAAACTGAACAGCATTAATAATAACAACAAGCACAGAGACAAGTCATATTTTACCTCCTATACCACTTCTCTAAAACACGTGAGTAAAATGACCTAGTGACCCTGAAGCATCCTCAGGCGTCACAATCCAGACAACACTAAGCTTATCAGTCTTTGATTTCTAGGTGCAGTCATCATGCTGGTGTGGTCACAGCGATCTATTAGATAACGTAACTGAAACCAAGACCAAAAAAAAAAACAAAAACAAAAACAGAAACGTATATGTCCTGATTTAGACCACTAAATAAAGCTGCATCACAACTCTCAATCCCTGATTGGAAACACATGAGAATAAGTACGCTTCTTCATTACCAGGGAAATCTAATTCAAGCATGTTTTCTGGCAGTCAGGCACTAAAGTGAACAATGAAGTAAGAGAGAGGCTACAAGTAGTAAGCACATATTCATATTCCACGCAGTCAGCCTTAGAAACTTCATCTGGGTCAATCCCTAAGGTTGATACTAAAACCAAGTCTTCAGCATAATCTCTTTTCTAACAGTTACACAACACGCAGCGATGGCGATTTCTCCAAGCACTAACTGATTATCTACAGTCACGTATAGGCGACATATGGGTGCAGCTAGATAAATCATGTAATGCTAAAAATGGTCCCTACTTTGTCCATTCGTTACTGGCAATGCTAGCAAAGCTAACTTTTACACCTCATTTGCTCATTGAGTCACTTTACCGGTAAGGATAGAAGTGCTCAAGAGGGACATCCTTACCGAGAGCTTTGGATTTCAACCAATTTGGTGCAAAATGAACAAAACCAGGATATATATATACCCAGTAAGCTACAGTCCAATCAAAATACAAAAAGAAAAATGTTAGTAAGCTGTATTTAAGTTTACAATAAATTCTTATGCTAAAACAGTTAAAGGCAGTTGCTTTAGTCCAACACATCCAAGCTGACTGTACAAGCTACGTTGCTTATGCCCTGTGACTAAAACCAGGTCATCATAACATCACCAAAACAGTAAGGCTGAATTGCTGCAGATATTAGATTAAAAAGTGATTAAAGCAAAAGAAAGGACAGAAAAGGAGAAGGGGGAGGGATATAGGGGAGTTAGAGGAATGGCCCACCAAGCGTGTGTGATTGCAGTCATTAACACTGCCTACCTCTTTAATGCACTCTGCAAGTAAGTCACTGATTAACCAATCTTTCCTCCACAATTTTCCCATTTCACAGAGAGCTTTAAAACTGTTGAGTGCGCGGGGTCCCGGACCACCTATGGCTCTGTTCTCTTTCTCTCTGGTTTGATCTCCACACACAGAAGGTGGATGGTAGTATAAGAGGGGAAAGGAAAGAAGGAGGGGGGGGCTCCCCCTCTCAAAACAGGGTAATCGCAACAAACGTTCATGAAGAGTGGAGCCTTTTATTTCTCTCAGCAACCCCCGCAAGAGTGCAGCTGGGCATAATTTATATGAGAGAGAGACAGAGAGAGACAGAGAGAGAGAGCGCATTGTAAATTTGGGAGGGGGGGGGTGTATCTATGTCAGTATGAGCGTGACACAGGATGCAAGAAGTGGAGGACGTTGTGGGTGTGTTGATCTGGTGGGTTTCACGACTCCTTGTTGATGGGCAAGATCTGTTACTCAGAGATAGAGGAACTTCACATCACTGAGTAAATTTTTAATTTCAAATTAACTGGAATACATTCTTCTTGGGGCTGAAAGATTCATACTAAAAACTTGAGACAGCTATTTTTATTTATTTTTAATTTTTTTTAAGTGGCAGTATCTGCACTGAGTCACTGTCAAAATAAGATTGTAAGACCCTCTATGAATAGTTTCTGAAATGTAATAATTAACTAAACTAAAATCGAGTTTAATGCCATACATTTAGATTTAAGATCTGCATGCTGGTGACATTAACAAGTCTGAAGAAATTGGGGATGATTATTAACATTAAAAGGAGTAATACGCAAGATGTAATCAATAAATAAAATTTTTAGTTGAAAGAAATTCAATCTCAGATCAACAGAAAGTGAATAAAACACTGAATGTCGTGTTGTGGAGGTATCTACTGAAGCTGCTTTCGGTAACAAAAACATCAGAAAAGAAAAAGTGACAAAAACAAAAGTGTTAACAATGGGACTGTTTTTCACCACAGGAGACACTCTTGGCAAGTAAAAGAACAAAGTTTGACGCTGAAATTGCAATGTTTCATCGAGTGTGGGAAGTATATGGAATAGGAGTGAAGAGGGGCTGTGGAGAGTATGAACTTGGCAGACCACATCATTTTACAAACTGAACCTTTAAAAATGTATGATACTGGAGTCTTGAGTATTAATAATTGCATTTTGAAATATTTGAATTCAACCAATAATTCAAATCGATATTAAATATTTATTGTACCCTAAGAAACAAGATGCAGGGCTAAAACATGCAAGTTAGACTTTCTTTATAATGCAAATACTTTCTATTTTAACTTTAGGTATCAGTACCAACATATGCATCTAAAAGTTATAGGATAGAGTAAAGGTTGCAAGAACATCCAAAGCCACCTGTACCACAAAGACAATACATATCCACACACTTCTTACACTTGGTGACCAGATTCAGAAATTTAGTTGCTAAGAATAAGCTTACTAATAATATACTTAAGCACTTATGTAAAACCACAAACCACAAGATCGCCTTTGTGACAGGCTGCAAGTGTAGAAGCAGAGAAGAGACAGGAACGGAAGAGGAGGAGACCATTTGACCTCCTCTGGCAGGCCTTGCTGTCACCCAGCCCATTTATGGGACTCGCCTGCTCAACCTGCCGCAGGGTCAACCGGGGCAAGAAGGCACAAAGGCTCCCTCTAAAGGTGCACCACTACCATTAGTGTTAGCAAACCTATGCAAATGGAGATACATTTTTGTACTATGACAAAATTGCAATATACTGACTTACTATATACTAGGTTCTTGTCAAAACAGAGCCCTATTAAGTATTGTGATATTAAATTTTTACCATATAACCCACCTCTACACATGAGACCACTAAATCCACTGATATTCACAAATGGTGCAACGCTGCTGGTAAAAATACATTTACAAATAAAACTACGTCCTCATGAAGAGATTAGTGCTAAGCTTAAACAATAATTCGCAAGTGGGATGTGGACTACTATTGTCAGTGACTAATTAGACAGTCTATTATAGAAAACCTATTTAAAAAAAACGCTTTTTACAACTTTGCTAACAACAGATTTTTGCCATGTTCATCATCCACCGCTGATACACCACTTTAGAACTTAAGCCACACACTCCAGAAGAGCAGCACTGGCTCCAAGCAGTGCATTCTCTATTCTTCTTAGGGTCACATTCATAGTAATTCTGTTGCATCTAACATTTCAGGTTTGACTGCTAAATAGTTTGAATACTGCATGACTCAGACTGAGAAAAAGTAAAACATTTACTCCTAAATAGGAACAAAACACTACACAACCAGCAACAAAAACGTAACCAAGAAAATCTACTAACTAAAGACAAATATTTAGCCATAAAAGTTCCGCTTGTTAATCTATATTTCATGAAGACCGCATTAATAAAGACTACTTAATAAAAGCAATAAAATCTCATGTTGACATTTTCCTCCTCCGAGTCCTATGTAGGTTCTGAGATCCTACAGCTAACAGAACCGAATGAAAGAGTGGGAAACAGCGTAGTACAGAGGTTGATGACACAGCAAGATCAATGCACCACGAGCACAGAGACATGTTTGGAGGCTATATACAGATTTGAGCTTTTCCCTCAGGGTGGTTAGGGCTGTACATCCCGAGGGCTTTTTTGCGTGCCCATGGTTGCCTGGGGCAGGGAAATTATCCGGATGGAGGGAGGTGTTGTGGTGGTCAGATCTCTCATACACCGAGCAATGCTGCCTTCAAAAATTAGAACGTAAGGTTTGACTGATGTATGTAGTAGAAGAGCTAATGCATCTCATTACTGCTTATTCTTCTAAACGCTCTTCCTTATTTAACAATATTACTCAAATACCTATAATGTTTTACATTATCTCCCTACTACAGCAGTTTGCTCTTTTTTCATGTCAACAAATCCCAGAACTTGGCACAAAACATGGAATAATCTAAATAAGCTCACAAAATGATAAATCTTTTCCCTTTCAAGCCAGTACGCTAGTATTGATTATGTGTAGCACAAGCATACCACGCCGGAAAAAAAAGTCTTAGACAGCCATGAATAACCAAATTAGAGCAAACGTGAGGCTGATGACACAGCTGATGTATGGACGCAGCACACGCGCATTAAAGCAATATAAGGGGAAAGGGAAATAAGGAAATGGCTGGTGAGCAGTAAACATGCTTGCTGAAACTTAGGGTGTGGATTCACACAGATAAAACACACACACTCGGCGTCTGAACTCTGTGACTGAGGGAAGAATGCTCTGGTATGGAGGAAATACCACACTTCAAATCAAAAGTGAAGAGCGGCAAAGAGGATTTTCCCGCTATGCAGTAGTTTTGTTATACCGTGGCTACCAGATAGAAAAAAAAAGAAAAATTTTCTTCATGTGAAAATGTAACAGAGGAACTTTCATAAAATAAAAAAAAACAACACTAATCTAAATAAATTAAGATTTCTCTTACTTTTGTCAAATTACCTCTAAGGAGGTGACAGCACAGTCAACATAGTTATGCATTTCAGATAGTTGGTTTTAAGAAATGCATTAAAATCTCTAAAATTAGAGAGATCTCTTCACACTTTGTGAACTTAATCCAATTTGAGCAAATACAAATGACAACTCTAACATATATTCACACTTTACACAACCAACAACAAAGGCTGGCGGGCTTTCATTAGAATTAGACTGTGTCACTCCAATCTGTTCATCTAAAACTGTTCCTCCATCTTCTGCGTGGTGGTGGGGGGAAGGGGGGGGGAGCGAAGAGGAAAAAAGGGCTGCTTGTTTTGCAGCACAACAGGCCAACGCAGGCCTCCTGCTAACCCTCGGCTGGCGAGGAGGGGGGACAGAGCCATGCCTGACGAAGACTGAAAGCACGTCACAAACATAACGCACCAGCTTTGAAGCAATGGTCTGATACCCCTCCCCGACCCTAAACAGTTACAGAATCAAGTAGTTGCATGCAAAAGTCTCAGTCAAATTGAGTTTTGTTGATTTTGAAAAGATGGGAAAAAAACCAACAAAACTAACAACCACTTAAACTTTAGTGCACAATTTTAACTAAAAACATACAAAAATTAATTATAACAAGGAGGAGAGATTAAATATTTTGAACGAGGGCTGTTTTTCTCCCCCCATAGGTCTTCCCTTGTTCGGATCTAATTTGACACGTCGACACACGACTACGCAAACTAATAAAACTTTAATTCCCACACTGTAACTGCTTAACACTGTTCAAAAAAAGCCTACAAAGTTAAATAAAGGTGTGCCTTTAAATACTAGACGAAAAACAAAACATCAAACGAGTAGAATGCCTCCACCAAGCCAAAAGAATGCACTGGAGTTTGTACCGCATGTCAAATCAAATCAAAATGGCTTCCCACTTGCTTAGAAAACAGAGAGGCAACTATGGCAAACATACATGCCCACAGTCTTGAGTTTACTACTTTAGCTGTTGCGTGGAGGAGCAAGCCAGTCACTCCACAGCCAAAACTACTGAAACAAACTTCAGACACCAAACATTTTGCCAAACCACTGTAGATCCACATCTCGCCACCTGGTGACATCAAAACTCATGCACCTCCACCACATTTTCTCTTGATGCTTCCCCATTTCAAAGAAAAACCTGCTGATTCAAAGCAACCCAGGCTTTAAATGCAGAGAGCAAGCACACATGCACAAATTAGGCTTCTTGGAAAAGCTGCTTTGATGGGGTTTGTATATTTGAGAGCTTATCTGAATCCATGTATTTCTTCCAATTCTGTTATTCTTGGTTTAGAATATTAACTCAACAGCAGTACTAGAAACTGATATTATAGAAAGATAAAAATACTTTTTTCTGTCTCCTTTATTAAGTTTCTTAAATCATTTCATCTCTACATATTAAGCTTTTCAAAGCAGTTGATGTAAAAACAGAAATCAGCACTTAAATTGGTGTGGTAGGCTGTTAACTGAGTGAAATACAGTAAACTTGATAGTTCCTGTCCAAAAGATAGTTAGACAACAACTTATTCTGTCCGATTCAAAATGGAGGCAAAGCCCTTGTGATCACGCATAAGGTGCGCCAGCACTTCTGCACCTGCAGATGGTCTTTGCAGTTGTGATTAAAGTTAAGCTTCTGCTCAGCACCTACCGCCTCTGAAATGGCTGCTACGATCAGAGATGCTCCTCATCAGGAGGTTAAACAGGCTGCTCACCATGTCTTAAATTTGTTTCTGAGAATGAGCCCAAGAAAAAGTCTACAGAGTTCTTCACATGCAGAACTGTTCTCACCTTTGTGCTCATGGGTGTGGATTCTGTTCCTCCCCAACAGTAAACCCCAAATAGTAAAACACTGGTAACTGGCTTTTAAGAAAAAAAAATTCCTTCTCAAGTGTGGTTAGTGAACGAGTCCCAGTGTTTGCTACAGTTGATCTGATATGTGATCTGTGTACGTAGGAAAATGCAGACACAGGTAACTTACGGCAAAACTGCTACCTTGGTGCTTTAGTAGCACCTTGCATTAAGATTGTTCTCCTCTAGGAGCCAAGGAAATTAACACATTCTGACCTCAAACCAGTGCAGAGAAAAAAAAACCAAAAAACTTTCAAACAAACTTTGCTCCTCCAGGGGGGGGGAAGAGGAACCCCCCCCCCAAACCAACCACCGGCCTGGTAACACTTTCCAAGCCCGTTGCAACTAGTGAACAAGCCGCCGTGACCACAAAAGAAGGCAAAGGAGAAGAAAAGGGGTAGGGAAGCCACTACAATGCAGCCTCTCATCTGCTCTCTCGCCATGCACTGTCCTCATATCTGCTCATTCACATTTAAAGCTGCCATCTTAGGTTGAAGCATGGAGCCTGGAGAGGGGGGGTAGTTAGTTTAGTTAGTGGCTGAAAACAATACCAAGCTCACATTTCGTTGTACTCTGGGCTTTCAGAGGAAATAAAGTTTTCAGAAAGTTCGTCACATCTTCTTTAGGCAATAAACACGAGAGGATACGAGGGAGAAGAAACGTGGTGGGTGATAGGGAGCAGAAAAAAAGGCTCCTCAGGAGTCAGGTGTTTTTCTTTTTTTTTTTTAATGTTAATTCCTGGAAGAGGAATAAATGAGCGAAATATGGGAAAAAAATATTAAAAGACTTGGTATGGTAACTCAAACTCAACTTAAAAAAAGCCCGCAAAGCCACAAATAAAAGTTGGCTTTGTGTTAAAAGTACGGCTAGCACACTACGGCTTTAGTCCAGATACATAATGAACGTGTCGAGGCTAGCGCTATTAGCCTGTGGGAGACAATGAGGCAGCTCATTAGCACTGCTTTAGTAACGTTACGAAAATAAAAAAAGAAGTAGCCCAAATTCAAGAAAACCACAACCAACAGCGGCGAGATTAATAACAACAACAACACTTAAATCGACAGAGAAGGAAAAAAAAGCTGAAACCATAAAGCAAACTTACACGCTACGCCTTTTGACCATCTGGCCTCAAGCAACCTCCTTCATCTATAGTTATTGTCCTTCTCCGGACACTTTTTCAAGCCGAGCTGGAACCTGAAAACCGGCCACTTGGCGTCAAATGTGTGTGAACTACAGCGAAAACTCGAAGCCCGAAGCCTAACGAGACACGCTGGAGTAGTTTTTCTGTGAAATGTGAGGCTTTTTTACCGTGTATTGTGGCTCTGGGGGTCGGGGATCTCCCTCATTCACTGTGACTCACCTCCACATTCGCACCGCCTCGTGTCTCACTCAACAGCAACTAACAAATTAGCTTTGCTAACGAAGCCGCTCACGTAGGTCGGTGTCCGATAAGAAAAGCTTTTTTTTTGTTGGGGGGATAGAATAAAAAAAGCTCAAACAGTCTCACTTGTTTGTTTAGATATTAAGAAAGTGGTTATTTTCATCAGCATTCCCGTTTTTTTTTTATCCTGGGTCACAACTAATCGGGACGCGTTCGCCAGCTTCTTGTTCGGATTTTCCCGTTCCACCTTAAATGGTGCAGCAGTTACATTCTGGCGCCTGAGGCGCCAGAATGTAACTGCTGCACCATTTAAGGTGGAACGGGAAAATCCGAACAAGAAACTGGCTCTTGGGTTTACAATGAAGGAGAGAAAAAAAAGGGTGGCGAGCTAAACAAGCTAACGTTAGCATACGAGCTACTTTCGAAGACTTAAAGAGTGAAATAATTAACGAAAAAAGCTCGTCCGGGCGTTTTCCAACAAGACCGCGGACCAAATCGAGTCGAATTCGCGTACATTTCATTGAAAACGAGAAAGTTGACCCAACTCCGCGAACACTTTTTTGTTCGCGATTTAGTGAAGAGTGAACGGAGCGACGCCGAAGCGAGAGAGAAAAAGTGTTCGTTAAACGTTAACGAACAAGTTTTATTTGAATTTTTAAACATAAACCGAAGTTCTAACCGTCGCCGGTCGCTTCTCTCACTCACCTCGGCTCAGTTCTGAAGAGCTTCCTCACCGAATTAAACTCCGACCGGCTCGTCCTGGATACAAAATCCCTTTAAATCGTGATAGAAAAGGTCGATGTTCTCCGAACTTCTCGCCGCAACGCTGCTGCTGTTGCTGCTACTGCTGCTCCTCGCCGGTTCTGCCTCTCACTGGTCTGTGGTTTAAAAAAAAAAACCCAACTCGCTTCGAGTTTTTTTTTTCTTTTTTTTCTTTAATCCGAATCGATCCAGGCGCTCGCGTTCACGAGAGCACGCTCACGCTCTCTCTCTCTCTCTATCTCCTTCTCTCTCTGTCTCTCTCCCTCTACCTCGCTCTACCTCGCGCGCGCTCTCTCTCCCGCAGGGGGCGCGTTCACGCGAAGCGGCTCGCAGATAAACACGCGTGCGCGTCAACGGGCCCGTGACGCAATCGCCTTTTAGTCACTTTTAATTGGCTGGACATCCAGAAAGGTTCTTTAAGGGCCCTTTAGCAAAGAATATAGCTTCTGGATATAGAACCAGGAACAATTATGGAACCCCGTGCAAGGTGGAGTGGTTCTTCTGATTGATGGAGAACAATCTGCAGATGGTTCTATGGTGAATAGGAGAATGTACTGTAGATGGTTCTATATTGAATAGGAGAATGTCCTGTATATGGTTCTATATTGAACCGGAGAATGTACTGTATATGGTTCTATATTGAATAGGAGAATGTCCTGTATATGGTTCTATATTGAATAGGAGAATGTACTGTAGATGTTTCTATATTAAATAGGAGAATGTACTATAGATGGTTCTATATTGAATAGGAGAATGTACTGTAGATAGTTATTTACTGAATAGGAGAATGTACTGTAGATGGTCTTATATTCAATAAGAGAATGTACAGTGGATGGTTCTATATTAAACAGGAGAATGTACTGTAGATGGTTCTATATTGAATAGGAGAATGTACTGTAGATGGTTCTATATTGAATAGGAGAATGTGCTGTAGATGGTTCTATATTGAATAGGAGAATGTGCTGTAGATGGTTCTATATTGAATAGGAGAATGTACTGTAGATGGTTCTTTACTGAATAGGAGAATGTACTGTAGATGGTTCTATATTAAATAGGAAAATGTGCTGTAGATGGTTCTATATTGAATAGGAGAATGTACTGTAGATGGTTCTATATTGAATAGGAGAATGTCCTGTATATGGTTCTATATTGAATAGGAGAATGTACTGTAGATAGTTCTTTACTGAATAGGAGAATGTACTGTAGATGGTTCTATATTGAATAGGAGAATGTACTGTATATGGTTATATATTGAATAGGAGAATGTACTGTATGTGGTTCTATATTGAATAGGATAATGTACTGTAGATGGTTCTATATTGAATAAGAGAATGTACTGTATATGGTTCTATATTGAACCGGAGAATGTACTGTAGATGGTTCTATATTGAATAGGAGAATGTACTGTATATGGTTCTATATTGAATAGGAGAATGTCCTGTATATGGTTCTGTATTGAATAGGAGAATGTACTGTAGATGGTTCTATATTGAATAGGAGAATGTACTGAAGATGGTTCTATATTAAATAGGAGAATGTACTGTAGATGGTTCTTTACTGAATATAATGTACTGTAGATGGTTCTATATTGAATAGGAGAATGTGCTGTAGATGGTTCTATATTGAATAGGAGAATGTACTGTAAATGGTTCTATACTAAATAGGAAAATGTACTGTAGATGGTTCTTTACTGAATATGGGAATGTACGGTGGATGGTTTCATATTAAATAGGAAAATGCACTGCAGACGGTTCTATGTTGATTAGGAGAATGCCCTGTATATGGTTCTATATTAAATAGGAGAATGTACTGTAGATGGTTCTATATTGAATAGGAGAATGTACTGTAGATGGTTCTATATTGAATAGGAGAATGTACTGTAGATGTTTCTATATTAAATAGGAGAATGTACTATAGATGGTTCTATATTGAATAGGAGAATGTACTGTAGATGGTTCTATATTGAATAGGAGAATGTACTGTAGGTGGTCCTATATTGAATAGGAGAATGTACTGTAGATGGTTCTATATTGAATAGGAGAATGTACTGTAGATGGTTCTATATTGAATAGGAGAATGTACTGTAGGTGGTCCTATATTGAATAGGAGAATGTACTGTAGATGGTTCTATATTGAATAGGAGAATGTACTGTAGATGGTTCTATATTGAATAGGAGAATGTACTGTAGATGGTTCTATATTGAATAGGAGAATGTACTGTAGATGTTTCTATATTAAATAGGAGAATGTACTATAGATGGTTCTATATTGAATAGGAGAATGTACTGTAGATGGTTCTATATTGAATAGGAGAATGTACTGTAGATGTTTCTATATTAAATAGGAGAATGTACTATAGATGGTTCTATATTGAATAGGAGAATGTACTGTAGATGGTTCTATATTGAATAGGAGAATGTACTGTAGATGTTTCTATATTAAATAGGAGAATGTACTATAGATGGTTCTATATTGAATAGGAGAATGTACTGTAGATGGTTCTATATTGAATATGAGAATGTACTGTAGATGGTTCTATATTGAATAGGAGAATATACTGTAGATGGTTCTATATTAAATAGTAGAATGTACTGTAGATGGTTCTATATTGAATAGGAGAATGTTCTGAAGATGGTTCTATATTGAATAGGAGAATGTCCTGTATATGGTTCTATATTGAATAGGAGAATGTACTGTAGATAGTTCTTTACTGAATAGGAGAATGTACTGTAGATGGTTCTATATTAAATAGGAGAATGTACTGTAGATGGATCTATATTGAACCGGAGAATGTACTGTAGATGGTTCTATATTGAATAGGAGAATGTACTGTAGATGGTTCTATATTGAATTGGAGAATGTACTGTAGATGGATCTATATTGAATAGGAGAATGTACTGTAGATGGTTCTATGCTGGATATGAGAATGTACTGTAGATGGTTCTATATTCAATAGGAGAATGTACTGTAGATGGTTCTATATTAAATAGAATAATGTACTGTAGATGGTTCTATATTGAATAGGAGAATGTACTGTAGATAGTTATATATTAAATAGGAGAATGTACTGTAGATGGTTCTATATTGAACAGGAGAATCTACTGTAGATGGTTCTATATTCAATAGGAGAAGGTACTGTAGATGGTTCTATATTCAATATGAGAATGTACTGAAGATGGTTCTATACTGAATAGGAGAATGTACTGTAGATGGTTCTATATTAAACAGGAGAATGTACTGTAGATGGTTCTATATTGAATGGAATGTACTGTAGATGGTTCTATATTGAACATGAGAATGTACTGTAGATGGTTCTATATTGAACATGAGAATGTACTGTAAATGGTTCTTTACTGAATAGGAGAATGCACTGTAGATTGTTCTATAATGTATAGGAGAATGTGCTGTAGATGGTTCTATACTGAATAGGAGAATGTACTGTAGATGGTTCTATATTGAATAGGAGAATGTACTATAGATGGTTCTATATTAAATAGGAGAATGTACTGTAGATGGTTCTATATTGAACATGAGAATGTACTGTAGATGGTTCTATATTAAACAGGAGAATGTACTGTTGATGGTTCTATATTGCATAGGATAATGTGCTGTAGATGGTTCCATACTGAATAGGAGAATGTACTATAGATGGTTCTATATTGAATAGGAGAATGTACTGTAGATGGTTCCATACTGAATAGGAGAATGTACTGAAGATGGTTCCATACTGAATAGGAGAATGTACTGAAGATGGTTCTATACTGAATAGGAGAATGTACTATAGATGGTTCTATATTAAATAGGAGAATGTACTATAGATGGTTCTATATTCAATAGGAGAATGTACTGTTGATGGTTCTATATTGCATAGGAGAATGTGCTGTAGATGGTTCCATACTGAATAGGAGAATGTACTGTAGATGGTTCTATACTGAATAGGAGAATGTACTGAAGATGGTTCTATACTGAATAGGAGAATGTACTATAGATGGTTCTATATTAAATAGGAGAATGTACTATAGATGGTTCTATATTGAATAGGAGAATGTACTATAGATGGTTCTATATTGAATAGGAGAATGTACTGTAGATGGTTCTATACTGAATAGGAGAATGTACTATAGATGGTTCCATACTGAATAGGAGAATGTACTGTAGATGGTTCCATACTGAATAGGAGAATGTACTGAAGATGGTTCTATACTGAATAGGAGAATGTACTATAGATGGTTCTATATTAAATAGGAGAATGTACTGTAGATGGTTCTATATTCAATAGGAGAATGTGCTGTAGATGGTTCTATACTGGATAGGAGAATGTACTATAGATGGTTCTATATTAAATAGGAGAATGTACTATAGATGGTTCTATATTCAATAGGAGAATGTACTGTTGATGGTTCTATATTGCATAGGAGAATGTGCTGTAGATGGTTCCATACTGAATAGGAGAATGTACTATAGATGGTTCCATACTGAATAGGAGAATGTACTATAGATGGTTCTATATTAAATAGGAGAATGTACTGTAGATGGTTCTATATTCAATAGGAGAATGTACTATAGATGGTTCTATATTAAATAGGAGAATGTACTGTAGATGGTTCTATATTCAATAGGAGAATGTGCTGTAGATGGTTCTATATTCAATAGGAGAATGTACTGTAGATGGTTCTATATTCAATAGGAGAATGTACTGTAGATGGTTCTATATTCAATAGGAGAATGTGCTGTAGATGGTTCTATGCTGGATAGGAGAATGTACTGTAGATGGTTCTATATTCAATAGGAGAATGTGCTGTAGATGGTTCTATGCTGGATAGGAGAATGTGCTGTAGATGGTTCTATACTGAATAGGAGAATGTACTGCATGTAGTTTATATCAGTGTTTGTGATGTGGTTTTGCTCAGTAAGGTTATAAATGTGTTGTGCCCAGTTTGTAAGTTTTAATTGTCTATGAATGTGTTGATGATTGTCTTGGACTGCTTTAGACCATTTTTAATGTTTTTTATAGGCGAAACATTAAAAGGCTCATATCCTGAAGTCATGCATGACATTTCTGTAGTTTTATGTACTAAAAACAGTTCCGTGGCTTTAAGATGGATATGCAGTGGTATGTATTTAAACACCCTCTGTAAAATTTGACATTTTTTCCAAAAAAAAAGTTCCTCTTCACATATATGGCAAAAAATGTGCTAAAAGATTTAATTTATAATAAACAAAACTTAACTTGAACGGTAGGGTACAGTTAGCCAGACAACTTAAGCCCAAAGTCAGTGAAAAAAATGCTGAAGGACAGTAATCAGCTTTCATATCTGTATTTTTAAAATCCTTCTCTGTGATGTGTAATTGGTTAAAATAATGTTTTTTTTAGATGGTTTTCTAAAAAATAAGTAAATATGTATTGTGTTTTTTTCTCTTTATTTGTCTCCTTAAGTGATTTGAGGGTTGTGGGAAGAACCTGGTAATATAATACTTATGATATAGGGGTACGATTCGATATACTGCGATACGTTACAACTTTTTAAGCAAGGCTATAACTTTATATAATAACAACTTACATATGTTATGACTTTGTAAGCACTTGCCATTTAAAATCAAATTTTAGGAAAAATAGTATAAAAACACTAAACAATGATTTAAACAATGTCTGCAAGTAATTTTACAAATGAAACAACTAATTAATTCATTAATAGCAATACTGTTTATAAGAATCAATCACAAAATATAATACTATTGCTATACTCAAGTGTATTAGTCCTGCTTTGTGGAACACGCCCCAGGGTGCCCACACTTTTTGCATAGGACTGTATATAAATGACATCTGTTCTGATTGGCTGCCCCGCCCAAAAATCAGTTCAGACAGAAACTTATAATCTATGTAAGTTGAATAGGTGGCTACATGTACACACATTAGTCTCTGTGACATCACAAAACCAAAGGACACAACAGCAGCTGTTTATAGACGTGTGCGAACAGTATGTTTAGAAACTCAACACCAAACTTTTAAAAAGTTTCAGTCCCCAGCCAAGTTTTACCCAACTCTGATGACTGTCCAATAAGAATGGCCCTCAGCTCCTTTCCTATTGGACAGGCTTGATTTTGGGCTTTAGTTGTTTGGTTCAACAGAGAAATCCCACTTTGTGAACCCCCCACTGCACTTTTACAGTTATCTTTGTGTTGAAAACAGCCAGGCAAGTGTAAAACATCATCCAAGCGTGAGTGCAGAGTTGATGAGTTTATTATATTTTTATTGTGATAGCATTTCATTTCGAGAACACAGCAAATAAAGTTGAGGGTCACAAAGTTACTTCAGTTTGGCTTTTTACCACACACCCCTTTCACAACGGACAAGATGTTCACCATATATCTATCATAACAGAACGTACTGCCAGAGAAAGCAAGCCTTTACACAACCACTCAGACACCTAAAATTAATGTGGATCTGCACTGACGGTACACAGCAGACTGCATCGGAGAGACAAAAAAATAATATATGAATCATCGTTCTGAAGAGAAAACGAAAACAGATGTTTATGCATACATACATACCGGCTTGAATGGATATATAGGTTTAGCTATGTATGTGTGAGTGTCTGTGAATGCGTTTTGAGGGCTATATATCTACTGGTAAGTGAACCTACGGTCTTCTTTAATATGTATGCATGTCTCAATGATACGAATTGAATGTATTTGTTGTTTATTATTATTTATTTATCTTTAAACGAATCCTGCGTAACATGGCTGTTACCCTTTAGCCGTTCCTGAATCTTTAAGGCAAACAGCAGATCTAGTTTTGTGGAGGACAGGTGATCCGTTTTCCCCAAGTCGTGATCAGGTAAACACAAATTTGGCATTGTTAAAACAGGTACAGAATATTGAGTCTTTATACACAGGAGCAGATCAGGGAGGGATCGCGAGGAGGGGGGCACAGAGATGAAGGGCAAAGGCAGATGGCAGGACCAAACTAAAACGCAACAAAGTAAAAAGTTAAAACGGTGTCGAAGCAGGTTTTGGAAACGTAGCAATACTGTCGCATTTTCAAGCTCTATTCGTACAGTATAGAATTTAAGCAAATTCAATACAGAATTCTAGCTCGGTCAACATACATCAAAGCAAGAAATGATAACTATATATACAGAATGTGAATGATAAATACAGATTTAAAACAGTCCTGCTTTTTTTTTTCCTTCTTCTTCTTCACTTTGATAACGGCTGCTCCTTTCATCACAGCCCAAACGTTTCCTTTATTTTTTGACTTCGGAGTTCGCCGCGCGTGTTTTCGCCGAACTCGTCCACGTTTAACCGATTAAAATACTAGAGATGACTTTGTAGTGTTTAATACAGTTCAGCTTTGAAGTCAAAAGGGCACAAAATCCACAACTGTCTGAGAAAATAAACAACAACAACAACAAAAAAAACAAATAAACCCAAAAAGAATCAAAATACAAACATGGATATATTTACGAATAAGGGTTCCAAAGCTCCGGTGGGTTTTTCTTTTGCCTAACTAGTAACCATAATCACGTCTGCTGGAGCCCACGGCGGGCTTCAGGAGTTTCTCAGGACTTAAGGACCTGGTCTTTAGCATTTTTTTATCGTTACTTTTTTTATTTTTGTGTTTTTTTTGTTTCTTTTTTTGGACAGCCATCTAGTACACGATTTAAATTGGGGGGCTGGGCCGTGGGGGTGGGTGGGGTTAAGAAAATGTTAGTGAGCGCGACCAGTCCAGTAGAAACATAAGGACTAGGGGAGGGTGGAGGAGGAGGAGGAGGAGAGTGGAACGAGAAAAGCTCAGCAACAGCCTCCTCCGGCCTGCTGTCCACCCTGTCCGCCGGTCAGCGTCGAGTTAGTGGCAGCATGCTGGGGTCCGATTTTGATCCCGTTCGCCTGCGAACACACACAGTAACACAAATGAGGGTGGCATGGCACTGACATTCAACTGAGGTGCTGTCTGAACCTCTACCTGTAGTCAAGGATGAGTTCAAAGAAATCCATGAACCCATTTTTTCCCCAGCTGGTCATTTTCTTGCTACAGATGAAGTTACCATCCATCTAAACGTTACCAGCATCTAAATGCTTGGTGGTTGATTCATGACTCATTACTTCAATGCAGGATCAACGATCATCACCATCAAGGGTCTCCATGCTGATGCTCACCAACCAAGATAGCTGTCGATAACAGAATCACAACCACTGGTCTCTGACTTCTACATGGTGCTGTAAGCACCTGTGTGTTATTACAGTAGCACCACAGAGGCAGGAAATCAGCCAAGAGTTTAAAACACACACACACACACACACACACACACACACCTCTCTCAGCAAACTACTCCTTTAAGTTCTTAAGCGGCTCTCAGTCTGGAGGTCGCACTGCTGTGGCGTTCTTAAGGAAACTCCACATCATCCTAAATCTGATTTATAGCGTCTGGGGGGTTTCTCCTGGCCGAGCTCAGGGGCTTCCTGGCCAAGATCTCCATCAGCTGATGCGGTTTGGACCTGGTGCCTTAATTTTTTCTTTTTTTCCCCCCTCCCCTCTTCCACTTTTCCTACTACTCCCATGAAAAAACAACGAAAGAGCGAGTGCTGCAGTGGGCCCGGCTCCATCCGAGCGGCTGTAACCTTATGGGATGTGAGGAATTTATGTGTTGGCGGGCCGCCAGCAGAGGGGCTGGAGGCCCAATATGGAAGCTCCGCTGCAAACAGCCCTTTGCTGCTTTTCCCCTTCAGTCCTCGCTTCTAAACGTGTTTATATCATTGCACAGGCATCCAGCACGGAGCGCTGTTAAATTCAGAAACCCTTTAACAGTGACTACAACATCTCCCCCAGTTTAAACACCAGTAACATAACTTTCCACCCACATGCTATACAGGATCTACTTATAGGACTGAAGTAGAGAGAACCAAAGTTCTGACTGCAGAGGGTCCAACACAGAATACAAACCGTCTTAGTATATAATATAAAAGGTCTGATTACAGAAACAAACACACTATAATACAAAAGGTCTAACTATAGAATATAAACACACTGTATAATATAAAAGGTCTAATTATAGATTATAAACACACTATAATACAAAAGGTCTAACTATAGAATATAAACACACTGTATAATATAAAAGGTCTAATTATAGATTATAAACACACTGTATAATATAAAAGGTCTGACTATAGAATATAAACACACTGTATAATATAAAAGGTCTGATTATAGAATATAAACACACTGTATAATATAAAAGGTCTGACTATAGAATATAAACACACTGTATAATATAAAAGGTCTGACTATAGAATATAAACACACTGTATAATATAAAAGGTCTGACTATGGAATATAAACACACTGTATAATATAAAAGGTCTGATTATATAATGTAAACGCACTGTATAATATAAAAGGTCTGACTATAGACTATAAACACACTGTATAATATAAAAGGTCTGACTATAGAAAATAAACACACTGTGTAATATAAAAGGTCTGATTATAGAATGTAAACACGCTGTATAATATAAAAGGTCTGACTATAGAATGTAAACACACTGTATAATAAAAAAGGTCTGATTATAGAATGTAAACACACTGTATAAAATAAAAGGTCTGATTATAGAATGTAAACACACTGTATAAAATAAACGGTCTGACTATAGAATATAAACACACTGTATAATATAAAAGGTCTGACTATAGAATATAAACACACTGTATAATATAAAAGGTCTGATTATAGAATATAAACACACTGTATAATATAAAAGGTCTGATTATAGAATATAAACACACTGTATAATATAAAAGGTCTGACTATAGAATATAAACACACTGTATAATATAAAAGGTCTGATTATAGAATATAAACACACTGTATAATATAAAAGGTCTTACTACAGAATATAAACACACTGTATAATATAAAAGGTCTGACTACATAATATGAACACACTGTATAATATAAAAGGTCTGACTACAGAATATAAACAAACTGTATAATATAAAAGGTCTAATTATAGATTATAAACACACTGTATAATATAAAAGGTCTGACTATAGAATATAAACACACTGTATAATATAAAAGGTCTGACTATAGAATATAAACACACTGTATAATATAAAAGGTCTGACTATGGAATATAAACACACTGTATAATATAAAAGGTCTGATTATATAATGTAAACGCACTGTATAATATAAAAGGTCTGACTATAGACTATAAACACACTGTATAATATAAAAGGTCTGACTATAGAAAATAAACACACTAATATAAAAGGTCTGATTATAGAATGTAAACACGCTGTATAATATAAAAGGTCTGACTATAGAATGTAAACACACTGTATAATATAAGAGGTCTGACTATAGAATGTAAACACACTGTATAATATAAAAGGTCTGATTATAGAATGTAAACACACTGTATAAAATAAAAGGTCTGATTATAGAATGTAAACACACTGTATAAAATAAACGGTCTGACTATAGAATATAAACACACTGTATAATATAAAAGGTCTGACTATAGAATATAAACACACTGTATAATATAAAAGGTCTGATTATAGAATATAAACACACTGTATAATATAAAAGGTCTGATTATAGAATATAAACACACTGTATAATATAAAAGGTCTGACTATAGAATATAAACACACTGTATAATATAAAAGGTCTGATTATAGAATATAAACACACTGTATAATATAAAAGGTCTTACTACAGAATATAAACACACTGTATAATATAAAAGGTCTGACTACAGAATATAAACAAACTGTATAATATAAAATGTCTGACTACAGAATATAAACACATTGTATATATAAAATGTCTAACTACAGAATATAAACACACTGTATACTATAAAAGGTCTGACTACAGAATATAAACAAACTAAAATATAAAACGTCTGACTACAGAATATAAAAACACTATATACTATAAAAGGTCTGACTACAGAATATAAACAAACTGTATAATATAAAAGGTCTGACTACAGAATATAAACAAACTGTATAATATAAAACGTCTGACTACAGAATATAAAAACACTATATACTATAAAAGGTCTGACTACAGAATATAAACAAACTGTATAATATAAAAGGTCTGGTTATAGAATATAAGCACGTTTTATATGATATAAATTGACCTACAGAATACACATGCATTGCATGCAGTATAAAGAATATAAAAGGTCTTAAATTATAAACAGATTACAGATTATTACATTATAATTATTAATACACTACATAATATTAACAATGTTACTGCACAGACTATATACACCTAGAACATAAAATATCTGATTATAAAATATAAACTGTACTACTACAGAATACTGAAAACAAAAATAAACAAATAATAAACAAAATATATATAAATATATATATTTTTCAAAAAATAAGTGACCTTTACATTTAACGTGTATACACCCCGAATGAGAGATGCTAACAGAACCTTGCTGGTCATTAATAAAATGTGCATTTCCTTCTACACGGAACAGTGATTACCTCTAACAATAACAGAAGAGCGTCTGGCTACTTGATTTAAACCCAGCTCACGAAGACCTGCACTATACAAATTTAAAGCGATTGCTCCAGGAAGTCCTCTTGACCCAATTCTTTAGTTAAACCAATAGAAACTCGAAGAAAAGTACAGCATATGCTCCTTCTTATGCTTTGTTACCTCGTTGTTGATATCGAAGACACCCTCCTGGATCTTTTCATAAATCTCCTTGGCTGTGTTGATAAATGCCTGAAACATAGAAAAGGATGCATGTGTTAAAACACGCAACTGCCAATGAAAGCTCTATCTGGCTATTAGCTTAGGTAGCTTAGACAGGTAAACTGTTTACTGACCTATTAATCAACAGATTTAGGTCTCCAGTGTTCAGAACAGACACAGTTGCTTAAACACTTGCATTCAAAGTGTTCTACAGTTGACACAGTTTTAATTCTATCGAGTAATATTTAAGACTTAATTCTGCTTTTGTTTTTGGTTTTTACATTTGTTTCATTGGCGACAGACCATTTCGGTCACTTTATTTGAGACCAAAGGAATAAAAGGAATAAAAAAACTTCACAAAGTTAACGGAAATAGAAAATAACGGCCTTTTTATTATCACTTAATAACTTCAGATTTTTTAAAATATTAAATAAACATCTAAATACATGCCTTAATTTTTAAATAATTAGCTATGTTTACATTTATTTTTATTATTTCTTTCAAATATATACAAACAATTGTATAAAAGGAATAAAAGAAAATAATAGGAATAAAAAACATGACAAAGTTAACAGAAATAGAAAATAACGGTCTCTTTATTATCACTTAACTTCAGATTTTTAAAAAATATTGAATAAACATCTAAATTTGTCCCTTAATTTTTAAAAATAATTAGCAATTTTTACATTAATTTGTATTATTTATTTCAAATATATACAAACTAGTGTAGGGCGTGTTAAACACATGCCAAATTGTGATGCATCTCAAGTAATATATTAATTACACTAACTATGTACTGTATGTCACCTATATTATATTTGGGAGCATTGACCTACTTTCTCATTTTCTACATTGTATTCATTTCTATTTAGTCCCTAATTCTCATTTTTGGGACTCAATTTAATTTAGTTGTGTTGGTTCGGCTACTGTGCTGCATCACTCTTGGTCACTCCTCTCACTCTTAAGCTTTAACGCTTCATTTTAGGCCAAAATAATCTAAAAAAAAGAGAACTAAGCTGCAACAAACCACTTCCTATACTGACAGATGCTGGATGAACTAAGAACTCCCACTGCAGGTCTATAAGTAACTATAGAAGTAACTATCTTTCGGAGCTTCTACTTATAAAAGTTGCTTTTGGAACCATTACTTAGATATTGCGCAACACACACCAAACATATCATGCAGTCAAATCCACAAATGTCACCATGACAGCATCATCAACTATTAATAAATTAGTCAGATAATACAGATTATCCTGACAGATGTTCAAGAATTAAGCAGGCACAGTGTTTACGGCTGAGGTTTGGCGCCCCCAAATGGCTGTAGGAGTAACTGCGGGTATTACTGGTATTACACAGTGCAGGTGAGCGTGAAAGAAGACTCATCTTGCATTTACCTGTTTAGACTTGGCTATTACTATTACTGGTCAGAGCAGTCAGCTGGTAGTTTCTGCAAATGATTAGTAAAAATGTTTTAAATTAAAGCTTTTTATACATTTTATGGGAGCTATGAGGTATAAAATAAACTTCTCTAGATTTTCAAGTTAAGTGCATTAGCTTGAGGCTATATTTCATTCATTGTTTAAGAATAAAATTAGAGAGCAATTCTTTAAAAATTGACTTCTTTAGCTAAATTCAATGTTTTTTAAAAAAAATAAAGAAAAAGCACCTATATAGAGTCATCAGAGCGAGGCTCTTATGACAGAGCTTATATGCGTGCGCAATGCGTGGTAGGAATTCTATGAATATGCATGAGCCTTAAATAGGAGACTGAAAAGTCATAAAAGGGCGGGGGGAGGGGTCAGGAGAATTCACACGACACTAATGAGACAAATTAATCATACAGGCTAAGCGGAGGGTGGGCGGAGGGAGGGGGAGGGGCATCCGCAAATTAACGCCTCCGCTTTCTTAAAGCAGTCTCTCGGCTCGGCTTCAGCTGCCTCCCACTGCGCACAATGAGGCTGTTTTCCCCACAGTTAGAGGAGCTTCCCCTGAGTACCGTCTCTATGCATGAGCGTATGTGTACGTGTGAGTGTTTGCATATCAACCGCAAATCACCACCCAAACACTCCGGACCCCTGGGCCACACAGGGCATGCCGTACCTCTTCTACGTTCGAAGCCGTCTTAGCTGAAGTCTCCATGAAGATAAGGCCGTGTTCCCTGGCAAAAGCCTCGCCCTCCTCCTTCTTCACCTCTCTCCGCGACTCCAAATCACTGCGCACAAAAACATTGGGCTCAGCGCGTCTCATCAGGGAGCTCAGGAGGAATAAATCTCACAATATCCAAACCAGCAGGAGCTAAAAGCAGCGCCCGGAAAAAGAAGCCCGGAATATCACCTCTTATTTCCGATAAGCATGATGACCATGTTGGAGTTGGAATGTTGACGAGCATCTTCTAACCAGGTTGTCAAATGATTAAAGGTGTCCCTTCTGCAGACACACAAACAAAGCACACAATAAATACTAACACAGCCTTTTAGTAACACATTCAATACACTGTACTTACGCTCACTGGCCACTTTATTAGAAACGCTTCCTTTGTGCTTTCACTGACTGGCTGCTTTATTAGAAACAGCTACCTTGTGCTTTTATTCATTGGCCACTTTATTAGAAACACTTACTGTGTACTTCCATTGACTGGCCACTTTATTAGAAACATTTGCTTTGTACTTCCACTAACTGGCCACTTTATTAGAAACACTTTGTACTTCCACTGACTGGCCACTTTATTAGAAACACCTACCATGTGCTTTTATTCACTGGCCACTTTACTAGAAACACTTTCTTTGTGCTTTCACTGACTGGCTGCTTTATTAGAAACAGCCACCTTGTGCTTTCACTGACTGGCCACTTTATTAGAAACACTTCGTACTTCCACTGACTGGCCACTTTATTAGAAACACCTACCTTGTGCTTACATTCACTGGCCATTTTATTAGAAACACCTACCATGTGCTTACATTCACTGGTCACTTTATTAAAAACACTTACCTAATGCTTTTATATTCACTGGCCACTTTATTAGAAACACCTACTTTGTGCTTCCACTGACTGGCCACTTCATTAGAAACACCTACTTTGTGCTTACATTCACTGGCCACTTTATTAAAAAACACTTACCTAATGCTTTTATTCACTGGCCACTTTATTAGAAACACCTACCGTGTGCTTTTATTCACTGGCCACTTTATAGGAAACACCCACCTTGTGCTTTTATTCACTGGCCACTTTATAGGAAACACCTACCTTGAGCTTCCACTGACTGGCCACTTTATTAGAAACACCGACCTTGTGCTTACATTCACTGGCCACTTTATTAAAAACACTTACCTAATGCTTTTATTCACTGGCCACTTTATTAGAAACACCTACCTTGTCTTTTCATTCACTGGCCACTTTCTTAGAGACAGTAAGTGTGCTTTCATTCACTGGCCACTTTATTGGAAACACATACAATGTGCTTCCACTATGTGGGTGTACAGTTACAGACTGCAGTCCACATGTTCAGAGTTAATTAGGCTTTAGTGCTTCATTACTTTTCAATGCACAGCTCCGTATTCAGCTCAAGCAGCGACACTGACACAGAGTTGGTGGTGCTGGCATGTCAGTGTCTACTAGGTTAACAGAGGACCACTGCCCGAAAGATATCCTCTTCTAATTCTTTGGTTAGAAACTGACCACTAACGAGGGAATAGAGGATCAAGAGGTGAGCTACAGCTATCAGCAAGAGAAGGGTGTAGTTTGAAAGTACTAGAAAAACATTAGAATAGAATGTTGGACTCGCCTTGTGATATCGTACACGAGCAGGGCTCCTGCAGCTCCTCTGTAATAAGACCTGGTGATGGAGCGGAAAGACTCCTGGCCAGCCTGAAAAGCAAACACAGCACAGAAATGACGCTCTCATTCACAGAATTCCTCCAACTTCAAACTCACTGAGGAGCTCCTTTGCCAGATACAGCTCAACGTTAAAATAAACCGGACTCCTGCCTCCACAGACTGGCTAGGGTGGATGATGTGATAATCGTGAGAAATATATGCTGCTCTGAGTATGTGATGTGTACGTTCAATACTTTGAGAACACTGCGGGTCACAAAAAGAACAGTTCTAGATCAATTTATAGAGACAAAACAGAAACTGGTGTACAGTAACTGTAGAAAGCACATAGCAACAAGACACTGACTGGACAGGAGCCCATAAACACATTTCTTTTTATTTTGTTAAGTTAGTTTTAACTTAGTTTTAACAAGTTTTTTTCCCTCTAAAGTCCACTTATAACATTGTCATACTTTTATGCATCTTAAACGATCATAACTTTTATCCATTATTATTACTGGGATGCTGGTATCAGTGAAGCTGATATTCTGTAAATATATTCTGGCAGATTAACTGATAGAGAGATATAAAACAGCAGGATGTGGTAGTGTGAAAAGTATGTTTCCTATATATCAGTAACCTTAAGTTTTAAAACTAAAAATCAAAAGTAAGATATTCACATGGGTTATATTAAGACTGACTTAAGGCATTAGGAGAGATATTTATACATATGTATAATACATAAATGTATAAAAACCATCACAGATTGAATTTCTATTGTGGAGTGTCTGTTCCAAACCCTATCCACTAATTTTTAAGTAATAAAAGTTTATTTAAAAATGCAGTTTCATGTTTATATCACTACTAAAACACAATAGAGGTTTAGTCTGTAGGCAGAGCCTTGTTTTAGCCACAGCCCGTATTTTAGAGCAGGGCGTATGACTGCATCCCAGCACCTCATGGCCACATGGTGAGCAGGTTGACCCACTGTACTGAAGTAAATGTGTCCCAAAGTCTTAAAATCAGAGTGCAACATTAGAAATACTCAATACTGAAACGGTGAAGTAAAATTTTCTAATGAATATAAATATGATTGTCTGAGTAAAACTGTTCAAAGCTGTGTTTGCTAGTCATGTTCTGGATAAGTGTTTTTAAGTTCTAGTGGAAATAAGCTTAAATCTGATAATCTCTGTAGGGTTTTCATTGTTTCAGTAGTGGTAAAATGGAATACTTCCAAAAGAAAAACTAGTTTTAATAAAATAAACATAATTAATGCACAGTGTCAGTCAGAGCTGGATAATATTAGTCAAATATAAATATATATTCTGCAGCACAGCAGGAACATGTCTACAAGTATCATGTATACATCTTGCAATACAGCACCACTCCTATACCATCTCAGACAGATACCGAGCAGCAGACGCTGTCACCGCATGCACACAAGGACCCTCTGTCTGTCCTGCGCTCCCACAATGCATCTCTCTCCAGCTAAACGTGACTGACCAATCAGCCGAGCCTTCAGCAGCCACCATTCAACAGCATCTTTGTCACGGCGTAAAATGGCCTCCCCAGCAGCGCTGTGGTCAAGTGGCCCCCTCTGGCAGAAGGCGAGTAAGCCAGGGGCGCACATTCGAATTCAATAAGCCAACTCCCCCCGGGGGCAGCTGTTAACATTAGAGTTAATGGAGCCCATTGTGAATAAATGATGAATGGCACTTTTATGCCTGCCATCTGCCCAAGTGAAAGGTTACAGCAAGGCCAGAAATGCTGATTTCTCTCGTTACATCACAAGCGCACACACACGATGTGCTGAAAAGCCTAGAGTTCTACCACAAAAACCTGATTATAAAAAAAAAGTGACCTCAGACGACAGTAAACATTTAGATCACATACAACGAAAAGGTGCTGCTTATGTGACAAAGCTTAAAAAACAAAAACAAAAAAAACAAAACAAAACAAAAAAACACCTATTTGCTGAGTCAGGCCTAATCCTCTCCACCATGTAAGAAGTGTGTGGAGTATCAAATTAACCCTGGACACAACTGAAGGAGCAGAAACAGCACACAAAATAAACAAATAAATAAACTGTAAGATTTTTTGGGGTACAACACAAAAATATAGACCCTAATATCTGATGCATCACTAATCAGAAAATTAAAACAAAAACATAAAAAAACACATTTATTATTTTTTATGTTCTGGCTCCACCTGCTGGCCAAGAAGCCTCAATGCAGGAGGCCCGGTAAATTCTTCAGGCCTGTACAGTAGCTCATGGCATCCTTAGTGCATGACTGAACGCTTCATTCAGCTCAAATCCCAGAGCACAGCCTGCGTAAAAGAAAAAAACTGTCTAGACGACTGTACAGCGCAGCTCAGACGAAGAGCAAAGGCTGAAAAACAAACACATTCCAGCCTCACAACTAGCCTACATACACTATCCAAAAGTATCTAGACAGTTCTCCTAACTATTCAGACTCTCACAGTTGACACATCTTGGATAATCGCCATAAAAAAAAACACACAACAAAAGAATGTGGTGCGTTGAGTCAGCCACATATGAGCCTAGGATCATAATACCAACACTAGCCAAACAATCTGGCGTGATGGAACAATAAATTCAGCACGAGCTGGAGAGATCCAGAACTGCTCATCCAACATCAGGACCTGACCTCTCTATTGCATCTCTGACTGAATGCAAGCAAATCCTCACAGCAATGTTCTAACCTCCAACGTAAAGCCTTCCAAAATAAGCAGAGGCTATTACTTCAGCAAACTCCCTATTAATGCCCCTCATTTCAGAAGAACCGCTGGAGACTTTTAATGCTCAACTTCTATGGATTTATAGTGTTTAATACAAATTGTAAGCGCTTTGGGTTTTAGTGACATCACAAAAACATCTGCAGCAAAAGGGGTAAATATCCCAGATGTACTGCAGGGACTGAGCACTGACTGGTACACTGACATGTTAACACATAGAAATGATTTGGGCTCTTTAAGGAACCCACTAGACTTGATTATGTTGCTTCTGGTTCTGTATGACACACTGTTATCTATAAACATAGACTGAGGTACATTAGCATAGCTTAGTAGCGTCAGTGCAAAGCCTGAATTGTCTGTATGTTTATAGAAAACAGTGTGACGTACGGTGCAGGTTTGGTCTCATCATAGGTAAGACCACAGTAACCCACCCCTTCACCCCCTCATCCCCACAACAATCACGTATTAAAACTGTTACAGTCGTCAGGAGGAGTACTTTTTCACCAGCGGCTGAGGTCTGTGGACTGACAACCTTGATAACTTACTGTAAGCACACTGATCGGCCCCGCCTCCTCCGTGTCTGGCAGTAAGAGCAATATTTGTCTTGACGTCCCCCTTTACATAGCCGACTCTAACCAGCCAATCATACGTTAACATGACTAAACTGATCGTCTCTGAGACTGCATTCCAACTGCCCCTTCCTAAATATTGATAGGGACACAATTGAGTCTTCCCAAACTATTGGTAGAGACACAACTCAGTCTAGCCAATATATTGGTAGGGACACAACTGCGTCTTCCCAAACTATTGGTAGAGACACAACTGCGTCTTCCCAAACTATTGGTAGAGACACAACTGCGTCTTCCCAAACTATTGGTAGAGACACAACTGCGTCTTCCCAAAATATTGGTAGGGACACAATTGCGTCTTCCCAAACTATTGGTAGAGACACAACTGCGTCTTCCCAAACTATTGGTAGAGACACAACTGCGTCTTCCCAAACTATTGGTAGAGACACAACTGCGTCTTCCCAAACTATTGGTAGAGACACAACTGCGTCTTCCCAAAATATTGGTAGGGACACAATTGCGTCTTCCCAAAATATTGGTAGGGACACAATTGCGTCTTCCCAAAATATTGGTAGGGACACAATTGTGTCTTCCCAAAATATACATACAGTGTTAATTTCTGGATATACTATTAGCTTACAGTGTTCTTAAAAGGGAAGCCCACTGTTTTTTTGTCCGAAATGTCTGTAATTCAAAGTAATTTTAGTGTTTTAACAGAATATGGTACACTTTTGAGAAACATAACCGCTATGGTGGTGCTCATAGGAAGCAGGGGTCTCAATACAAATAGGCATTTTATTTGCCCCACATTTTATTTAACCACCAGCACCAGCTACATGTATGTACCGCTCATTCATGAAAAGTCTGCATCACCACCACCACTGTGAACAATTCTCCAAGTTACTCTGGAATGGAGCATTTCACACCAAACCAAGTACAATGACTATTTACATCCCAACCACAGACCTTTTGAACAGAGAGGTGAAATTCAATGCTTCACTAAATGGTACAGGGTTCTAGTCCAGGAGAACCATAATACTGAGCAGGTTGTTTTTTTTCCCTGTTGTAACGACTAATTGCAATCTGATTGAACTCCAGCACTCTGTAATTATCTGATGAGCTGTACAGGGTGTGGTAGAGCAGGAAAAACAGCAAACTGCCCAACCCGCTGTGCAAAGAAACCTAAAAGGACAGATACGTCCTAATATACCGCGTATGGTCCTGATTCCATGGCCCACATTTTCATTTTGTTCTACAGGGTGGTGCACAGAGGAGGTAGACTAAACAAAGGAAAGCTGATGTGATTTCTATCATTAATAATGAGTCTGGCCGCCTTTTGTCTTCGCGGCAGTTCTAATCCTGCCTGGAATGCCGCTACACACGTTCTGAACAATCTGTGTTCAGGAAACGACCCATTTGTCAAGTAAGACGACCTCAGTAGCTCACTGCAGGTTGATGGCTGATGCAGGGAGAGCAAAATAAAGAGTTAATTTAGTGCTCATTACATCAAATTTGTGTTCACCACTGATTGCAAGTGGCTCCTAAATTGCACATCTACAAGAAAACGGCAGCTTTGTGAGGCTAATAATACTAAAGGCTGGATTTAGGAGGTCTAAAACGAGGCCTGCAGTCATTGGAAGCCGTTTGTTGTTGTTTTTGGCATCTATCCCAACTTTCACCTGCCGTATCTCTTTCGTTAGCTGGTGTTCCCCCGTTCCTCTCTACTGGCACATGCACATTTGCTCATGCGACTGACACACCTGGAATTTGAGCAGTCAGCTATTTACTTTTACAGCAAGACTACGAAACAACGGACTGGTTACTGATTGGTTACTTTTGATTGGTTACAAGAGAAGAAATAAGCGGCTATGTAATGTTTGTTAAAGGGCCGATACCAAGCTTTATTCTATGTTTTTTGTGATGTCATATAAAAACGTATTTATTATATATGGCTGTCTACAGCAGTTTAGTTAATGGCTTATAAAGAGTGTTTCAGCCTAGACTGTTGTTTCAGTAAGGGCAGCAAATGAGAAGAGAACTGATCTACATATAACCATCTTAAAGGCACAGTAACAGCATAGTCAGGATTTAGAGAATATTAGGGGTATAAGAAAATATCGAGGATATAACGTTCCGTGATACTGTATCGATTCTCAAAAACACAGTATCGATACACAGAATCCTGGCAGACAGTGAATCACTGTGTGTTGGGTTTAAACCTCTGACCACTAGATGGCAGTGTTGTAATCCATTTCCAGCTCCACTCCAACATCAACAAGCAGCACAAGGATGCAATGCTGTTGTAAACATTGGCAAAACTGTTCATATAGTGTTGTGTTTTAATAGTCATATTTAAAAAAATCACAAAATATCACTTTGCTTGCAGTATCGCAATATATTGAATCTTGACCGCTGTATCATGATATGTATTGTATCGCCAGGTTCCTGCCAATACACAGCCATAGAGAATATTAGAATTTTATAAACATAAAAATAAACAAAGCTGCATACATGACCTTTAAAATGTTTATGCTATTTTTATTTACAGACAAGAGCCTATAATCTGCTGTTTCCACTATTCTGCACTTCTCCTTCATAAGAGCACTGCAGCTGCTGACCTCAACAATTACTGCCCCACATCACAGCTGACATGTTTCAGTTACTTCTTCAATATTTGTTTTTTTTTTTCAACTTCTCTTTCGATAGAGATCTGCCAAGACTGTGTCTATTACCACACCACTTAGCCAAAGTGCAGTTCTTAGAAATGACCTAACATTTGGGTTATTTATATCCTTTATTCGAGCATTTTCCACAGTTACATTTCTAATGCAATCTTTTAATGCCATTTATTTGGACGACAGTATAAACGCCTGTATAACTGACCGAGTCCTACATACCCAGGGTGACTACTCTGGGTGGCAAAACATTTTATTAACACTGTTTGATTTTCTTTTTGCCAATTTTACCTGCGACAAAACTCACTGACCAATCACAACCATCTTTGGCTTTGGCATGATGACAACAGAGATGCCGGAGCAGCTGTGTTCCCGCAAATAGAACAATGCTAAAATGGCTATAAAAGATCAGAATCTCCAAAAGCAGCTCAAACTAAATTATATCCTGTGTGGAAGCGCCCGGAGTTTCGTCCTCTGGGTGAATCGATGAGTGTATAGAATGGACAGTAATGGCCAGGAGTAAAGAACTGGATCTTATTTGCACTTTGTTTTGCGCTTCATTTAGTAGAGCTGCATCTCCAAAATCATCCCAAACGTAGCAGAGATCCCAGCTGTGAGTGAAAGAGCTCCTGAGATGAGCTCCTACTGCTTTTCCACAGTGGGAATCCTGCACACAGTCACAGTTACTCCATTCTATGAGGAGCAAGTGAGATTTTATTGGCACTTGAAGACTGAGATCACAGTTGTGTGTGGAAGAGTTCTGCTCCTGAAATAAGGTGGAGAAACGTTTCTTTTTTCCTTTAGCTCCTCCCAAGTGTTTTCTTTTTATTCAAACTGTTCGATATGCAACAAAGTGCAATGCAATGTGTACAAATACAATAATTTGTTAATAAGAGCGGCGACTGACTGCATGTCTCAAAAAGGGAACTTGTGTCTGTCCTCACAAGCTGGCGGCTACTGCACATGACCGAGACAGGAGATCATTCGGGGTTCTCTCTAGACTGTTGCTTTTACTTTAATTGATTAATCTAACGATTGTTTTTCCGATTAGTCAATTAATCTAACAACTAATTTTTATATTACTCTAATATGAGTGTGTTAGGAATTATTTTTTTATTATTTTGATTCTGTGCATATACATATATATACACACACACACACATATATTTATATGTGTGTGTGTGTGTGTGTGTGTGTGTGTGTGTGTGTGTGTGTGTATGTATGTATATATATATATATATAGAGAGAGAGAGAGAGAGAGAGCGCAAAACAAGCAAAACACCTTAAACCAACGTGATCTATAACTGGTTAAAGGCTAAGAGTCTACGCTCTAACTCGAATTTTAGAGGCACAAATGACACGTAGCCTACACGCCTCATGCACAAGAACTCAGACAGTTTGTGGACTACATATTTTGGCAGAGAGTTGTTTGAGAAGCAGCTACGAGTGTTTTAAAGCTCCCGCGGTATCTAGAACAGTCATAGGTTCTACACTGGACAATTAAGAAACGGTTAGCAATGAGACTTTTCAAATGACTCTACTAAAAGAAATATCTTAATAATCTTAATCTTAATAATCTTAAAATAATATGCTAACATAAGATAAACAAGTAAACAGGTGCTGTCCTGCTGCTGTGTTGATGAAGCTCTACGGGATGTTTGATCTTCAAGGTCTCGTGTATAGCAGTTGTACTGTTGTGATCATCTCCACTGTGCAGAGCTGACAGAGCACCACACTGTTGTGTTTCTGTGTGAAACACTTCCACAACTTTAGATACACGCGAGTGATTGTTTGTAGCTGCAGTAGAAACGGCCATCTTTGAGACGCATCGATGCAAATTACGGTGTAATTTAGTAATCGATTATGTTGATGGGTCGCCGCAGCCCTATTTTTAACCCGGAGAAAAAAAAGAGCTGGATACAGAAATTCAATACATTTCATAGCCTGTCCTGAGAAATCAGTGAGCCAATAAGCATGGTGCCCCTTAAAATCTTGACTTCTGATAGGCTGTCTACAGGGTGTTTAGTATACCTGTTATTAATGTCAGCTTCTTGTTTAGTCTGCAGCTCGTTGTAATCACTCAGTATTAAAGTAAAGGTTTCCAAATTGGTGGCAGTATCAATTCTATATCAAATCCTTTTTATGACCACAGCTCAGCAAACTCCCAACGGTCTGGCCAATTAGCTAATGAGTTTAATTAGTGGTGTTAAATGAGGAGGAACAATGTTTATACTCTAAAACTGAACTTGTGTATGTGTTTCAATAGAAAGCCTGCTCGCTTTGTGTGTGTAAAGAGAGCGAATGCAGGTGTTGTAACCGCTCTAAATCCTCGTAGCACTTACCGTATCCCAGATCTGAAGCTTTATCTGTTTGCCATCTATAGTGATCATTCGTGCTCCGAATTCTACACCTGCAAGACGAGAAGAATGACAGCACATGATAAGAAACTCATCCGTGCGGAGTGTGAATGGAATGCAGTTTAACTTCTTTTTTGCATTTAGAAATATTTGCTTTGTAAAATACATACATACGAACAGAAGGTACAAAAGAAAACGATATACTTAAAACTATTGAGACTACTGCACTGCTAAATGGGATCATTATAGCATAAAAACTCATGGTATAGTAGCAAATAACAACAGTTGAATGCTTTTCTGGTGCTACATAGAACAATTTAACAAGCTTACGTTAGAGAACCATAAATATTAGTGTTGCACGGATACCGATACCGTATTGGTGCCGATACGGGCACTTACACTCTGTATCGGTATCGGCAATAGAGAGCGCCGATACCATGAAGCTTATTGATTACATGGCTGCACGTGTTTCTGCATTGTGGCAATTATTTTTTTTTCATAGCTCTGTGCAGTTACTCAACCAGTAAATGATGTTCTTTCATGGTTATTATATCTTATTCAGGATAAGACATAAAAAATACAACATATAAAAAGTGGAACACTAGAAATATCAGGATTTATAGCCATATATCAAGCATTTAAGTCAGAGTTGGTATCGGTATTGGTATCGGTAAGGAAAAAGTGGTATCGATGCATCTTTTTACATAAATATGAAGAAAAAACCAAGCAAAGACGTATTTATGCATTGGAATTAGTTCTTTGATTGTTCATGGTTCCACAGTCTTTAAGAATCACTTAAAAACTATTGACTAATAACAATAATAATATCCGCTCCATGGTTTCTAAAGATTTAAATACTTACTAATACTTATTACCATGTGTCTTATATATACACAAACCTTACCATTTAACATTGCACTAACTGCACGCCAAAATCCAGCAAGCTATTAATTCCCTAATACACTTGCTTATGTGATTTCTGTTGCTGGATCACACACACACACACACACACACACACACACACACACACACACACACACACACACACACACACACACTTTATCTCAATACTTGTGCACTGAAGGGATGATGGGGGCTTTGTGTAGAGTTTTATAATCACAAAGATCTTTTATAAAAATACATTGCTAGTCCAGTGTCTGTGCAATGCAAGTCTATAACTTCATATCAATATCATATTAAATATTAATAGCAATATCAATATAAAAACTATTATTCAGCAGCCATGACAAATCAGATTTTTCCTTTAAAGTATAACTTCAGGGCTGAAAACGTTTCACTAACAGAGCTAGTCGGCACTGTGGGCTAAACAAACAGAACAAGGCGCTTGAAGAAACCAGTTTTACTGCACACTGTGTAAACCGCGCTGAAATACAGGCTTCAGAGCCAGAAAAGGTGGATTTTCATTGAGGGCCATTGTGACTGACACATTAAACATCCAATCATGGACCAGTTATGCTTTGACCAAGATACATAAATTTAGTCTGACACTGACATGATTTTATTGTATACGACAAATTTGAAGCATCAGACCTGAACAGGAGTGTGCGTGGGTGGTGTAACTTCACATAATCCAAGACGAGTGATGCCACAAATACAATAACATGCTGAATACTGTTGGAGGTCCAACCACCAGGGCCTCCTTGTCACCTAGCACCAACGAGCTCTCCTCTTTCTGCTGCACCTCGACTTCATTACTGTATCCTCCAGATGTAGCACCTGTGTGTAGTTCACTCTGTTTATAATCAGATCTGCCAGAGTCGCAGATCCATAGTGCTCTCCAGCACACTTGTGTAAACATGGAGGAGAGGGAGGTGATGCTGCTGTTACAACTGTCAGATGGAACAACGAGCCACAGATCACATGCATCACAACAACATCCGCTCAGAGGAAAACATCTAAAAACTAATTAGCGCTATAAACATGCTACCGAAATGCTGACGGCTAAGCGCTAATCACAGCAGCTACGAAATAATCTCTCACTACAACCACAGCTTAACCCGCATCTGTGAAAGTGAAACTGTTCTTAGCACATCTGTTACGTCAGGTTGTCTCTGAAGGATATGCTGCTCATACTGTCCTCTTAAGGAAGGTTGTTTATTCTTTCTTTTAAAAATACAAAACCACCAGCATCACACACAAGACTGTCTCTATGACATACATACATACATACATATCTAGATGTTCTCTCACTCTTCTTTCTCTGTAATGTCCTTTTATTAATCTGATAGTGTCAGAACACTCTGTACCACCGTCTCCACCAGTGACTCTTCTGTTCCTCATATTTATATCTATTTAATTCAGTCTGCACTGTCCTTCACTGCTGCGCTCAGCACTTTACTCTAAATATACAACTCTGCACATGTTTACAGGTGTGTCTGTGTGTGTATGTCACTGTGTGTGTGTGTTTGTGTCTTCTGTAACAAACAAAGGTTTTGTGCACTACTGTAACCAAAAACAAATTCCTTGGCCAATAAAGTCTGATTCTGACTCTGACTCAGATATGACTGTTTCTCGATCCTCCTTCCAATAACCTCTAAACTGTATGATGTACAGCAGTAACTATATGATGACTGGTTGGCGTCAAACACGTGGCATTGCCAGTCTTGCAACTAACACACGGTACAAACTTACAGCACTATGATGGTCTAATCTGTCATAGTGAACCGCATTGGCGTGGCATGCACAATGAAAACAAACTTGGAGAACCAGACAGCAAAAACATGAGGATATCTCGTTTACTTACTACCCACAGCTTCATATATAAATCAGGTACAATGTTTAAAAATAGGATATAAACATCTCCTGGTTCAGGCCGGTAGGCTACTACCTGATATTAGCATTTAGCTTAATAAACAGCCGTTGTTTACTAAGGAACAGGTAACATTTCTAAGAGAGGTGGTGTTTCTTTTCTTTTTTTTGGAAATCCGAATGCACTGATGTACCAAACATATTTGCTTTTACAAGAACAGCTCTATAGGTTTCTATAGCCTATTCTTGTTAATATTTGTATTTTAATTTAATTTATTTATTTATTCAGCCAGACCTGACAGGCAGTAAAGGAGAGGAAAAAGAGGAGAGAGAGAGAAAGAAAGAAGAAAAAAGAACAAAAAAAAGAAGAAAATAAAACAAGTAAACAATAATAATATGAATAAATAAATAAACAACTAAATAAACAAACAAATGAAAGAAAAGAGAAAAAAGAACAAAAAAGGAATATATATATATATATATATATATTCATTCAGAGTGCCTGAGACTGAAACTAACTATATATATTTCTTTTTTCTTCTTTTTTTTCTCTTTTCTTTCATTTGCATCTACCCTCTACACTGAAGTCTTCATACGCACAAATACCACCAGCCCATATTTATCAAACTTCAGAGAACAGACAGTGCTGATCTAGAGTCAGTGGTTGCCCTTTGTGCTCTAATAAACTCAGTTGAAAAAGGCAGAGTGGAGCCGATCCCTGACTGTGAATCCGCTGGTAAATACAGGCTAAACACGGAAGTAATAAAGTGCAAACTCACTCACTGTTTAAAAACAACAGGTCACACTCACAGACACACTTCTTTACCCAGGCTAGGCCATTGGGTCAAAAGAATAAGAATACTGCCTGTGTGGTACTGATAAAACTCTTCAATATAAGATTTTTAATAACACAATATATTAATGTTTAAGTTAGCAAGTTGGTATTAATGAAGATAATGCGTTTTCATAGACAAACCCTGGCAGTTTGTTTAATTTGATTTTGTTTTTTAGCAGAGGTGTCATGTGGTTGGGGGGCCGGGTGGGTGTCTAATCTTCTATAAGAAAGCCAAACGCACACTCAGTATGTGCACATTTTGTGCAAGGCCTTATCGGCACCCATGATGCGCTAGACGACAGATAAGTAACCAGCTAGCCTTGTGTGGTGCACTAAAGGATGACATACGATAGGATACACGATGACATCATTCATCCAGACCAGCCTTATGGGAGTATGAGGATGTACTGGCCTATGAAGTTCACTGCAGTAGCCAAATACATTATATGCTCAAAAATGTGTAGACTCCAGCGTTTCTTCTGAAATGATGGGTATTAATAGGGCCTCATATCTACTAACAGCCTCTACTCTTCTGGGAAGGCTCTACACTAGACACTAGAACATTGCATTCAGCCAAATGAGCATTAGCAAGGTCAGTTGCTGATGCTGGGATCAGTTCTGGACACTCCAACTCATTCCAGAGGAACTGGAAGTCCACTCATAACTCATTAGAAGGGCTGTCCAGATACTTTTGGACATGCACCGTACCATGACTCTCTAGTTATAAGAAATAGTACAAAACTCTGCGCAAGCAGTTTTCGTCCACTGGTGTCCGTTAGGTACGCTGCATTGCTTACTGCCATCATACTATATCCACTAGAGGGCAGTCCAGAGCCAAAGGTTTATGAACAACAAGAAGCAGGGTGACGGTGGAGGAGGTTGTGGACACCAGTGGCTTGTGACGCCATTAAATACTTCACAATGTGTAGACGGAGTATTCTTTTCACGCATTTTACCAACGAGAGCAAACCCTGAAACTATTTGCTACACCGACCCCACGATTTCCGGGGGGTACCACTTCGTTTTCATAGACTTTCAGAGAACGTGTACAAATACAGATGAAGGAGTACAGACAGAAGGCTCCACCTGTATCTGTATATGACGCAGAGTATAAATGAGCCTTTTGTGGCAAAGTTTAAGAGGGAAATTTAAAGTAATTCAGATGCTTCAGCAACTGCCCATACATTTCTACTGTAAGTGGGCTTTGGGTCACTGAGTGCTCCATGCCCTCAGTAAGCAGCAGGATACTGGACTACTCCAGTTAATCATTCTATAAAGAATAAAAAAAAAAACATTGGCAACTGTTTGTTATGTTTATTTCTTATGCAGGACCAATTTTAAGCTTTCTTTATCTCTTACAGTTAAACAGGCTGTTTTATTAGTGTACAGTTTAAGACCAGTATATGTACACTAGTTCGGTTTTGATTGGCCCCCCTGTGTTACGCCTTATTCAAAAAGTAATCAGAGCTGAAGGGGCAGGGCTAAACCGCTGTAGGCTGAAGGGGCAGGGCTAAACTGCTGTAGGCTGAATGGACGGTGCTAAACTGCTGTAGGCTGAAGGGGCAGGGCTAAACTGCTGTATGGTGAACACATATGTAAATGTATAGGCTCACAACTGGTTGCTTTTAAGCATAGTTTCCATATTCAGACTCTACTGACTGGGAAATGAGAAGCAAAAATGAAGAAAATTCAGTTTAAAGGCCATTTCAAGGCATTGTGCAGTGCATTTCCTCACCAACATCAGTAGCAGAAAGCTAGACTGCCAGCTGACTTCACCTCACAATCAACTGCAGGCTTAAAAGGAAGTGCATGCTAATGTACCACCACCAGTCAGTTTTTGTTTATAAACAGTCCTTTCTGGAATATTTCTACATTAAATTAAAAGTCTACTATGTTTAATAGTCAGAATAACAGTATGTGAAAGAAACTGAAATTAGATTTCTGCCAAACTTTTCTTTTAAACTGCTTTCAAACGCTTTTACCTCCTTAAACACAAAAACCCCTCCCAGTATCTGTGTGGTGCCAAGCTATGTTTCCTGAACTAACAGGCTTACTGCCATCTGTGATAATTAAGAGGATATGATGAGTTTGGCTGAAAGCTGCTTACCGATAGTGAGATCGTGCACTGGCTGGAAGCGTTTGTCTGTGAACTGTAATAATAGGCATGATTTCCCCACACCTGCAAAACAAACACAGAGAGAGGAGAGATGAATGCACACATTCAGGCGTTCAGTTCCATATCCCATTACAAAAGGAAACACCACCTACAACGAAAAATCTGGAAAGGACATAACAGCTATAATAGTTATACTACTACTACAACTAATAATAATACTAATAATAATACTACTAATAATAATAAAAATAGAGAAAGACATAACAGCTATAATGGTTATACCACTACAATAACTAATAATAATAATCAAAATAAAAAAAAGAGAAAAATACATAACAGCTATAATAGTTATACTACTACTACTACTACAACTACTACTACTAATAATAATACTACTACTACTAATAATAATAATAATAGTGAAAAAGACAACAGCTATAATAGTTATACTACTACTACAACTAATAATAAAACTACTAATACTAATAGTGAAAAAAGACATACCTGCTATAATAGTTATACTACTACAAGTAAAAATACTACTACTACTACTACTACTAATAATAATAATAATAGTGAAAAAGACATAACAGCTATAATAGTTATACTACTACTACTATAACTAATAATACTGCTACTACTACTAATAATAATAATAATAATAAGAGTGAAAAAGACAACAGCTATAATAGTTATACTACTACTACAACTAATAATAAAACTACTACTAATACTAATAATAATAGTGAAAGACATAACAGCTATAAGTTATACTACTACAAGTTAAAATACTAATAATACTAATAATACTACTACTACTACTAATAATAATAATAATAATAAGAGTGAAAAAGACAACAGCTATAATAGTTATACTACTACTACAACTAATAATAAAACTACTACTAATACTAATAATAATAGTGAAAGACATAACAGCTATAAGTTATACTACTACAAGTTAAAATACTAATAATACTAATAATACTACTACTACTACTACTAATAATAATAATAAGAGTGAAAAAGACAACAGCTATAATAGTTATACTACTACTACAACTAATAATAAAACTACTACTAATACTAATAATAATAGTGAAAGACATAACAGCTATAAGTTATACTACTACAAGTTAAAATACTAATAATACTAATAATACTACTACTACTACTACTAATAATAATAATAATAATAGAGAAAAAGACATAACAGCTATAATAGTTATACTACAACTAATAATAATAACGATAATAGTGAAAAAGACATAACAGCTATAATAGTTATACTACTACAACTATTAATAATAACGATAATAGTGAAAAAGACATAACAGCTATAATAGTTATACTACAACTAATAATAATAATAATAATAATAATAATAATAATAATAATAACAACAACAACAACAACAATGATAATAGTGAAAAATACAAAAAAGCTATAATACGTTATACTACTACAACAACTAATACTAATAACAATAATAATAACAACGATAATAGTGAAAAGACAAAACAGCTTTAATAGTTATACTACTACTACTACTACTAATAATAATAATAATAATAATAACAAAAATAAATTTATTTTTCAGTGTCACTTAAAAATAAGACAGATGAGAGAGACAAGAAGGTCAGGAGGAAAGGAAATCATTTTCAAAAAACAAAAACAAAAAAAATACAACTTCATAAACATATCATGAACAATGCGGCCCAATGACAGCATGTATGAAAATGCTTTGTTTAATGCTTTTCTAATTCTCCACAAATGTATTATTAAGTTTATCTGCGTATCAATTTGAGTGAAAAGCAGATTTCAGAATTTTAGCACTTTCAGTATTTGGGGGCACGCTCCCCAAATACTTATAACTTATAAAGCCCAAAGTTCATGCTAGCGGGAGAAACTTTCTCCAATAGAAACCTCTTTTCTAAGCTGCCTGAAACACCTCATTGGAATTCAAGCTCTTTTCTCTGTTACAAGGTGACATCATCTGCTAACACTATCCTTATTGCCCGCCTACTGGCAAGCTTTACACCTGTTTAAAGAAGGATTGATCAGATAAAGCAGGCATAGTAACTGGACTTCCTCCAGAAGAGGAAGTCAGTCAACGCAACCAAGACAAAACATTTGTCAATCTGAGCTAATGTGTTTTAAATAAGTTAATGCTTTACAAACAGCTTTACTTATCATGTACTCTTAGGCACAATACTCAATATGTGTTGTCTCTGACTGAACTAAACTTTAAATGTCCTAAAAAGTGACCCTACAGGAGAAGAAAAAGGTTCTTAACTTTTAAAGTTCACAAAACCAGTTTTACTGTCGTAAGTTAATATTTAATAGTCTATACATTGTGAAAGCTAATTGATTTTAAATGACATGAAAAAACTTGATCAACTTGAACTAAATCTGAGCTTCTACATTTCAAACAACAAAATCCCCTCACAATGAAAAACCCTACACTATAAACTACTCCTGGCTCGTCTCCAGGACTTGTGGTCCACTGCTCAGCTTCGCCTTTATGTACTTTGGTCTGAGGACAAAGGCCACGAACAAAATGGAGTCTCTCAGCTCGACGGTCACTCGCTTAATCAAACGATTTACACGAGCTGAGCGTTTCGTCAGAATTAGAGCGATGGACATCAATGAACATCGCTAATGAAATCAGCGGGGTCCGCTTCCTAATGAGAGAGGGGGGGGGAGAGAAAGCTCTGCTGAAACAAACAGGTTTCGCCCATAGGAGTGTGCGCGTTTCCAACAGCAACAGTGGTTGCTAAGCGAGGGAGGTACGCTGAAGAAGCACTCACAGGGGAGATGTATGGAGTCAACGTTATCAATGACACGCACTCGAGCGTACTACAAACTAATAATACACAATATCAGCTCATACCAGCCAATATCAGGGGCCAGGAAGAAAAGAAAAAACTAACTGAGGTACTAACCGTAACAGATTTGGTCTGTATGTTTATGCACAAATGTAAAGAATTATTATTATTTTTTTTTTTACTGATCAAAGTACGGTTTTACATTCTTTGATGTAAAACCATGCTTCATACCCTGTGTGTGTGTGTGTGTGTGTGTGTGTGTGTGTGTGTATATGTGTATATATATATATATATATATATATATATATATATATATATATATATATATATATATATATATATATATATATATATCTCACTTTTTCCTTACCAATACCAGCTTTTCAGGTATTTACCAATACCAACTCTGACTTAAATGCTCAATATATGGCTATAAATCCTGATATTTATAGTGGTCCACATTTTATATGTGGTATTTTTTATGTCTTATCCTGAATATAATAACCTTAAAAGAACACCATTTACTGGTTGAGTCACTGCACATTAAGAAGTTTCAGAGTTATGAAAAAATAAAAATTGTCACAATGCAGAAACATGTGCAGCCATTTAATCAATAAGCTTCATGGTATCTCTATTGCCGATACCAATACTGTGTGTAAGTGCCAGTATCGGCGCAACATTAATGAATATATATGTGTGTAAGTAGATTCAAATAAGTAACTATACAAAATTCACAACTATTCTAAATTCATGCACTACTGATCATCAAAACAACAAATATATTACATTATATCATTTATTTGTGAATTAAAGTAAGTAAATCACATGTAAACCCATAAACAATGAATGACAGATACTCGCCTATGGTATAACTATAACTACCAAACTTCCTTTCACATTATACCAATCAGATGGAACCTCTGTACACTGTTTTTCATATTATAACACATTTAGATGAACATAACAGGATAAACACATGTACTTCATCTAATCATTCACAAAAGACAGGATCTGATACCTAATTACCAGCTTTGCATCACAATACAAATCATTTTTACTACTACAGAACACTAATCTTGGGTTAACCATTTGTTTAAAGTGTTTATCAAAACTTGTGTTAAGAGACAAATGCATTCGAATACACCTAAAGTGTAAATGTTTTTCGGGTGCAGAGCACGGGGCTGCTTTTTCTTATCTACAGTTCTCTCCTCGGAATATCAGGCAGTGCTTTTTAACACTGGAAAGCATACGGTATGTTTCATATCTCAGATATAAACTGTTAAGTGTATTCATTTCACAAGGCTTGTTGTCTTGCACCTCCTTAAAATAAATAAATAAAAAATAAAAACAATATTAAAATGCATATCATAACAATTATAGCCCTGAATGGCATTAGCATAGAGTTTAAACAGCGGAATATTCTGCACCTCTAGCCAGAAAAATCAGCGCCAAATGTGAGGAGGATTATGGGGGCTGTGTTACTCAAAACAAATCAGGCCTGCAGTGATGCCTGATCACATTAGATAACTAAAACCTAATTTCTCAGCCTGGAAAAGTGCACTGCATCGCGTAGATTTAGAATACACTTTAAAAAGGCTGAGCGTCACAGATGGAAGGAGTAATTTCTCGTTAACCTACATGCTACGCTAGTGGGACAGATTTCAATCAGGATAAACTAGGACTTTTACTAACACTTCACAACAAAGTTTTCTTAAAGGGGCCATAATACACACAAGAACAATAAAACTCATGTGTGAATGCCCTATCTTCATCTCTTAGATTATGTAAATGAGCTCTGTTCTAATCTCCAGTCTCCCACACCTTCAGCATGCATGGCTGGGGTGAACCTGTGGTACACTGAATAGGCAGGTATATACAAATGAAGCCATGAACAATGGGGAGTATGTAATGTTTACATACTTTTAATTGGGTTTTCAATGACATGGGCCCTTTAAGCAACATGGTTTTATCTTGCCTTTAGTAATGGGCAAAGTCTGAACACAGTAAGAGTGCGGTAATGTAGGCCTGGTGGGGCAATATCAGAACGCTATGTGAGTAGATTGGGTTTCGGTTAGCATCACTGGAGCAAACCCGGTTGAGCAACACGTAACTACTCACTACTGTTTATAGCCCTGTTTACTCTTCGCAACAAACACCATCCAAGCACTGATGCTGAAAGGCTGCAGCAAGTACACACCATCCCGACAGAGGCCTGTGGTGGTTTTGTAAACGACTAAACTAATCTCAAACACATTCAGGCCTATGAGTCAAAGGTGAGAAGAATCTCAGGCGGACTTACTTTGAGTGTTCCTGCAGAGATCAGGCTGTTAAAACACATGGGTTTAACTGCATATTCAGTAGTCTGTAGGCTACACTTGAGGAAAACAAACATTTTAGGCCTAAGCGATGTCAACAAACCTAAAAACTATGAGACAACAGACTGCATTCCTGCTTAATAGGGAATATTCATTCTCATCCACCCATCTGTAGAGGAAAAAGTGGTTTTTGATGCTTTCTGGTGGAGGGTGAGGATCAGGTAGCCTGTTAGGGTCAATATGCTGGTCTATGGAAATATTTTGCTGCTAGCAGAAAAACACCACCCAAGAAGTGTCAAGTTTCAAGGAGGACAAGTCAGTAAGGATGATCATTAAACGGTCTGCCAGTTCAATACATCTGTGTTCGGTCATTAAACCTGATTTATAGAACAGAGACCAACACTAATCAGCATGAGTTTTCTAAATGATGAGCCTGAAATGAATCTGCTTAAATGACAAGCAAACACAGAATCATTACTGCCCGTAAACTGCAAGGTAAGAAGACACTGACTCTTAGCTATGGCTACCGCAGCAATGCAGATAAACAAGCTTTTAATCAGCTCATAAATTGGCTAATGTGTTGAAGCATGTACAGGAGCCGACACTGCATGTCTAAGGTTGTGTTCAGACTGCAAGCAAATTAGATCATTTTAGATGACTGTTTTAGGCAATCAAATCGGATTTGTGTGTCCAGACAACACCAAACAAACTGCAAGGACTATTGTGATAATTAGCACTTGTTATTGGTGGCATTGCGAGTGATGCAAAAGACACTTTAAAATCCTATTTGAGCGCCCAGACCAAGATACAGCTCAAAACACCTCCAAATGTGGTTTTCTTTGTTGTTCAGACTATCAAAAATGGATCTGGATTCAATCATGACATGCCAAAAAAATGAATATGGGCTGGCAGTTTGAAAAAGGCCATCACCAGATGTTTTTCAAGGTAACAGAGACCCAAAACAGACTTTTAGAGACTTTAACAATGTTTACAAAGACTAGAAGAGGGGTTTAAAGCCTCTGATAGCAAACTAATGGCTACCCTAGATGCCAAAAGTGATATGACTGTGTAGTATACATTTTGGTATGAATAAACATTTACTTTGGTCAACAAAAAAATAAAATGAAACTCAATTAAGTTGCTTTTCCATGTTTTTCTCATCACGTAAGCATCACCTACCTTACAGCCAGTATAGCCTACAAATAGTGATCAGAGCACTGACTATATCAGGATCCCTGGCTCCCACTGCTGTCATTGCAGATCAGTTTAAATAGTTTTTTTTCTGGACCAATGTATTTAACAAACTCTCCATGGATGTGTTTGCTTCTGAACAAAATGTCTTGGGCTGAAATTCTGAAACCATCCATGCATAGCGGGTTCAAGACAGGATGCATTAGAGTTGGTGCCATGCAGCCCAGTGCCAGTCCAGGCTGGCAGGGCCTGCCTGGCATTTCCTATCAGATCCTTCACATCTGAGAACCTGCTGGATCAACATTTTCACAGTCCAACTAAGTCTGCTCTGCACCTCCACAACATAAACCTCCCCTAAATAAAGCATTATAGCCGCTGACACATCATCTGGACAGTCAAAATTCGCTGAACGCCATTTTCAGAAACATCTGCTGACAGCTAAGCTAAGCTAGCGCTGTGGCCTAGCGTTCAGCGGTTACAGGATGCTAACGTTAGCTTAGCATAACAAACGAAACCACAACCAGCCGCAGGACTTTAAATACACGTAAGCACACTTAACAACACCTGGCTGACTGAAAATGGTCTTTAAAGCGTCTGAACGATTTAACAGTTATATATTTTCCATATCTTTTTAGACCGCTAACGGAGACGCTAGCGTTAGCCACTACAGCTAACTTGCTAAGTCCTCCCCCCACCCAGTCTGAAACAAACCGTAAAGAAAATAAGTGTTTTTCACAAACGTTTTTATAAAAATAACACCATGACAGCCACGTGTTTTACTGAAACATGTGTTTTGTGTTTAAAAAGCGCCATCTAAGCCAAGCGGCGCCGATTATTTTCCATCGTACAGCCAATTTTTCCAAACGAAGCTGAAGTCGGCTTCAGATTCGCCAGCTTCTTGATCGAATTCGCCGGTCCACCTTAAATCGTGCAGCAGTTCCATGTAGGTGACTCAGGCGGCTGAACGTTACTGCCGCACCGTTTAAGGTGGAACGGGAAGATTCGAATAAGAAGCTGGGCGAATAGGAAACCAGGCAAACTGGACGTTAGCTTTACCTTCCCCCATCGGGTCAAGCACAGCACTGACCCCAGCACTGCGGGAAGAAAGGGTTAAAACAGGGTTAAAGCCCCTCCAGCCCGGCTGTGAGGGTTCAGCGGGCCGCTTCTTACCCGTGTCCCCGATGATGATGTACTTAAACAGGTACGCGTACGCCATCGCCCTCCGTTAAACCACCACAGCAGCTATGTACACAGCTTTATAACTACTATCAGCAGCTCCGGTGAAGGCAGAGCTGTTATTCGGAAACCCTGCCTGTTTCTCTGCTCTCTCTCTCTTTTCTCTTCTCCTTCTTTTTCAGTCTCTCTATTTTTCTCTCTCTTCGATGCGTAAAGGAACAATAAAAACAGCCCAACAGCCCGGAGCCTCCAGCAGCTGCTGCGTCACACAGACCGCCTCCGCCACGCAACCGGAACTGCACGAGCACAAGCGCGAGCGCGCACGCACGCATACACACACATGCACGCGCACGGCCGTACACGTTTTTTTTCTTGGGGATGGGCGATACAGTTCATTTTCTATTCGATTCGATTTTCTCACATTTAAACTCTCGACTTTACAGAATAACGTGATCACCATGAGTTAAAGGGGAATCCCACCCAGTGTTTAAAAATTTGTGATTTTGTGTGAAATGCTCTGTTCCAAAGAAGCTTCCTGAGTCGTAATTGTCCAGAAGTGGTGACGATAGACATCTGGGCCATTTAATGTGTCTAAAAGCTCCTGCTCAGGATGTTGGTTGCAGTGCACTTTGGAGATAGTGTTGGCCTTGCAGTTGATTAAAGGGCAATTCCACGAAAATTTCCAAATTCCTGCATAATTAAAAGATACACATGTAAATGAAGTCATTTCAGAGTGGTTTGGTGTGAAATGCTATAGTCAGAATTGTTCACAGTGGTGGTGATCGACATCTAATGCATCTAAATACCTTCACAGGAAGGTCACAGTATGCTGCCTGATTTCATTATTAGACATTAGATTAGATATAGGCCCTTTAATTACTTAAAAAGAAATTTCACATTCTATATTTCTGCATAGTTAAATGGTTAAGATGTAAGCGAAATCATTCAGATTTGTTTGCTTCTAAAACTAAACTTTGAGTCAGAGCTGTTCACAGTGGTGGTGAATGGAACCAGATGTCCACCTCTAAAAACTCCCTCACATAAAAGTTATAAGATGAAATGAACCTTTAGATCATGAATGCCACACTTTAATATGAGCTGAAGGGCTAAAACATTTTTTGAAACCAGTTCATGGTGGAGGCATACCTGCAGATAAATGTGTTTCCACTATTTGATCATCATTAACATTCCAGATAAATACTCATGTGTAGGCTCACTGGTGGGTAAATCAAATTTCTATATTTGTGTATATAGATATGGTGACCCCCAGTTACCATCACGGCCACTGTAAAGAAATCTACTCTGTAAAGAGTCTCTAAAATCAACCATTTATCACAAAACCCACTCTGAATCACTCTGTTTACACCTGAAGGACTGAATTCTACATACATTTTGAGAAAATGACAGAATCCGTCTTTGGCTGAGTGACACCCCAACTTTACTGTGCATTAAGTATAACCTTTTCCAGTTTTATTGGTTTTGTCGCAAAAGCCTGGCCTAAATCATTAAACACACACTAATGATTCATAGGAATCCAATACTATTTAAACACAAATTTTTAAAGAAGCTTACAAAGCAGTACTAACTCCAGAATAATTCAGCTTTATAACACTGAAATAGATAAAGCCACTTACTGGTCAACATATGTGTATAAGTAATGTTTTCACTTGGGAACAGTGGAAAGAGAACCATCAACTTTTGAAAGTAAAGGCTTTTCCACACGACCAGAACTCACAGGACTGGGACTAAACCGCCGAACGGAAATAAGAAAAACACTCGTTAGTGAGCATTAACACTGGCTCTATGGAGTGATGGAAAAAGGTCATGTGGTCTTGACCCTATTCCAGAGTGACGGAAGCAAATTCAGAGAACATGAGGAATCTATGCACATGAACTGACCACAGAGTCCTGACCTTCACCTGACTGAAAGTCTTCAGGATGGGCAGAGTGGACTCTCCTGACCCCAGTGCAAGAATCAACACAACGCTGAATGAAAATAGATGCTGTCATGTTGTCGAAACAATGCCACATCAAAACAAAATAAGGACATACTTTAAAGAAGAACTCAAAAAATGGCCTTCTTAAACCTGAGAAGACTCATAAATCCAGTTTTTAATCTAATAGACGTCTTTAAGGATGACTGAACTGTGTAGGAGTAGTAAGTAGTAACCTTAGCTTCAGCATCGAACTAGAGTTGTACATGCATTCTGTGGCAGGATATGTACCTATCATTTTAGTTCAATTTAGTTATTGGGATAAGGCGAATTATAAGTTTAGCTAATATAAGCAGGAGGGTTATAAGAGCAGCAGTGGACTGAAGCAGATGATAAGACCCAAAATAACTAAAATCATTTTGTATATAGTTTTTGTATTAATTTGAGTAAATTATTGTTTCTTATTGACTATTACACCGATTTCCTCCCACAGTCCAAAGACATGCATGTTAGGTTGATCGGTCACTCGAAATTCCACGTAGGTGTGAACGTGTGTTGGCCATGCAATGGACTGGGGACCTGTCCATCGCATGTCCACCCCCCTCGACTCCCCTGTGACCCTGCCTAGCGGGATAAAGTGGAAGATAATGGATGGATGGACTTTTGTTCATTTATGCTCAATCAAAATTAATTTAAACCTTTAATTTAATTTTATCCTGGTATCTACACTGTTGGTCCATTGTATCAGCTCCATTTACCATATAGAAGCACTTTGTAGTTCTACACTTACAGACTGTAGTTCACCTGATTCTTTGTATACTTTGTTACTCTGTTCTTTAATGGGCAGGACCCCCACAGGACCACCACAGAGTAGGTATTATTAGGGAGGTGGGTCATTCTCAGCACTGCAGTGACACTGACGTGGTGCTGGTGTGAGCAGATCAGACACAGCAGTGCTGCTGGAGTGTTTAAACACTGTGTCCACTCACTGTCCACTCTATTAGACACTCCTAGTCTGCTGGTCCACCTTGTAGATGTAAAGTCAGAGACGATAGCTCACCTGCTGCTTCAGAGTGTGTGCTGGTCGTTCTCTAGTCCTTCTGCAGTGGTCACAGGACGCTGCCCACTGGAAGATGTTGGTTGAATAGTTTTGCTTGGTAGACTATTCTCAGTCCAGCACCCAGATAGGACCTACTGTGTGGTGGTCCTGAGGGGGTTCTGACCATTGAAGAACAGGGTAGTGAAGTATACAGAGAAACAGATGGACTACAGTCTGTAAGTGTAGAACTACAAGGTGCTCCTTTCTGGTCAGTAGAGCTGATTAATGGACAAACAGGGTTAGATAGAAGGAGGTGTAGCTGATGAAGAGGCTGATGGGTGCATTCAGAGTATATTTAAAATCAAGTATACAGAGAAACTGATGGACTGCAGGCTGTAATTGTAGAAGTACAAAATGATGGTCTGTGGTAAGTGGAGCTGATAAAATGAACTAAGAGTGTAAAAATATATTGTACTAAAGACGTTCTATTACTGCTACTTAGTATTGAGGAACTTTTTGACCTGATCCTTTACTACTTCTGCTCAAGTCTTTTTAGAATGGTGCGCTCACACTTGTCTGACAACGGACACCAACATCACGTATGGACCACTGAGCCTGTGCAGAACTCTGTTCTCCCTATGTTTGTGTTTTTCTGCTACACTTGGACAACTTTAATTATCCCTCTCAACACAGAACATCACACTGAAGTGTCCTCTCCAGAATGTAGATTATCAGCTAATTACACTGTTTACACCAGCCTGTCTTCACAGAGCTGTATCATCATGTTACATCATGGAGTAGTCCATTATATCCATGACTTTTAAAAAGGGGTTATAATGGGCTGCACTGACTGTCTTGAAAGTACATTATACTATTGTATATAGCAGTTCTATGTAAAGATGTATACATATATTGGTATACATACAGTATCCCTAACTTGTTCTCAGGGGGGCTTCACATGGCTGCCTACCTTTGCCTTTTATCTGGAGTAACCCTGAAATCCGAGTGCTGCTAAATTTCCTTTTTCTGGTGTTATACATTGCATTTGCTTTAGTGTAGATTATAAAATATGCAATATGTTTCATGTACAGTATTTTCACACCATTCATATTATCCAATGTTCATGCTCTTTAACATTAATTCATTCGGTGGACTCCACTACACCACTACACTACACCTCCTCTTTTTGTATTTTCTCCACAATTGTATATGTATATGCTTATTTATGTACTCTGTAGCCACCAGTCAGAGTGAAACTCTATAGGTGTAGCAGGTGTGCAGCCACTGGTGGGAGTTCATGAGGACGACCGCCCTCCTAAAAAGGGACTATTCATGTTGTTTATAGTTGTTTATGTTGATGTTTATTGAGTAGGCATATGGGCATGTTTACAATGTCATTGCATCACACCCATTTTGCATTGGGGGCTGGTCATCATGAGGGTGAAGCCTTTGGTTAACGATGAACTCTTCCATGAGTTTGATGCTCTGTATTTACCTTTCCTGCTGGTGTTTAATAAAAGAGCACTTCAACAGAATCATGGATTCCCCCGCGTTTTACTCCATGCTAACGCTGCAGTGGTGTCAGAAGTGGGCCAGCAAAACTTTGGGGAGAGAGTCAGAAATGTTAAAATGGAGGAAAGAGGCTACAAGACTCTATGGAGAAGATGGAGAGCATGGCAAGACCTAATAGCAGAGCCAGCACAGGGAGGTTAGATGACAAAGCTGGTACAGCAAGGCTTGATGGCTATGTTGGTACAAATGAGGCAGCAAATGAGAAGCCATTGATGGCTCGAGGTGTGGGAGTGCTGTGGCAAGCAGCAGAGCTATAAAAACTATACTATACACATACATAATATATATGTACAGTGGCAAGAAAAAGTATGTGAACCCTTTTAAATGACCTGGTTTTCTGCATTAAGTGGTTATATAACATGATCTGATGTACATCTCAGTCCCAAGTATAGACAAACTCTATGTGTTTAACCTAATACCACACAAACAGTTATAATATTTCATATCTGTATTGGACACATCCATTAACCATTGACAGTGCTGGTGGAAAAAATAAGTGAACCCTTATCCTAATGACTTCAACAAAAGCTAATTAGAGTCAGGAGTTGAAAACAAGACTCAATGAAACAAGACTGGAGTGAGGTGTAGAGCTACTTTGACTTATAAAAGACACTCAAACATTTTGAGTTTTTATTCACAAGAAGCATCTGCCTCGTAAAAAGAGATCTCCGAAGACGTACAATTAAGAATTATTGATTTGCATAAAACTGGAAAGAGTTACAAAGCAATCTCCAAGACTTTAGGTATTAACCATCCACAGTTAGACCAAAGGTCTACAATTGGAGATGATTTAGTACCGTGGCTACTCTTCTTAGCAGTGGGTGCACCGCCAAGTTGACTCGAAAGACACAAGGCAGAATGCTCAGAGAGGTAAAACAGAACCCTAGTGTAACAGCTAACAGCTTGAGGGAATCATTGGAACTAGTTAACATCTCTGTTCATGTGTCTACCATACGCAAACTATTGAACAGGCATGGTTTCCATGGCAGGACACTACGGAGGAAGCTGTGGCTTTCCAAAAAAAACATCACTGCACGCCTGAAGTTTGCGAAAGAGTACCATGACCCTCCACAACACTACTGGGAAAATGTTTTGTGGATGGATGAAACCAAGGTTAAATTGTTCGGAAAGAACACGCAGCACTACGTATGGCGTTTAAAGGGCATTGCATAACAGCATGAAAACATCATCACAACGGTGAAGTATGGTGGTGGTAGCATCATGATTTGGGGCTGCTTTGCTGCTTCAGGGCCTGGACTGCTTGCCATTATCAAGGTATCCTACAAATAATATCAGTGGCTGTCCGCCAGCTGAAGCTCAGTAGAGTCCAGACCTGAATCCAATAGAGATGCTGTGGAATGACCTCAAAAGAGCTGTTTACACCAGATATCCTATAAATATGGCTGAGCTGCAGCAGTTCTGTAAGGAGGAAGGGTCCAAAATTGCTCCTGAACGTTGTGCAGGTCTGATCAGCAGCTACTGGGAACACTTGTTTAAGGTTATTGCTGCCAAAGGAGGTTCAACCAGTTACTAAATTCAAGAGTTCACTTACTTTTTCCACCAGCATTGTGAATGTTTAATGGATGTGTCCAATACAGACATGAAATATTATAACTGATTGTGTGATATTAGGCTAAACACATTGGGTTTATCTATAATTGGGACCTAGATGTAGATCAGATCACGTTTTATGACCAATTCATTCACCTTTTACTGCCCCTGCATCAGCCGTACTGTGTTAAGTCTAATGAGTCAGAAAGACACAGGGCTGTGGTCCGTGCACTGGTTTTTGGTCTTTTATTAACGGCTACATCATACTATCAATCCATGTGTTCATTAAAGGGTCCTTACATATTTGTCTGTATTGTATTTTTCCTTTATGATCCACTTATAACACTTGTATAGTTTTGTATAGCCATAATCTAATTTTGCAACCTCTCTTTATCCACTATGATTTTGTTACCGTGCCTTGTACTCTGCTCTGATTGGTCGTCCTGTATTGTGATTCATTTAATAAGCACTCAGAAGTAAAACACTGCTTTGAACTTTGTTGTAAATGTGCAAAGCTGCTGTAGGCTGGATAAGAAGTATATATGCAAATTATTATTTATGACATCACAAGGATAATGGATGTAATATGAGCTGTTTTTGTAGTGTGATGGCATACATGGACTGTGTGGTCTGCAAAGGACAGATCACAACTTAAAACTTTTAAAATGTTCACATATAATCTCATAAAATTAAGGAAATGCATTCTCCCTGGATACGGGCTCTTTAATATCCCCAACAGCCGGACTTCATAAGCTTTGCCATGTCCTGTAATGTCCACTAGAGGACAGTGCTGGATTTTCAGATGAATTTCGACCCCTTTCATCATGTGAGCTGTGAACATCTTTTCAATGAAAACACAATTAACAATGTGAAATATTATTTTTATGTGTTTATAATGTGAAAACTGATCCATGGTATTGTTTATCAGTGATGTTCCTGCAGATTGGTGTCAGTTACCTGGTTATAAAGTAAAGGTCGCTCTGTTTCTGTAGTGTAATCTGTAAGCTTTAGGGAGGGAAGTAACCTAATTAGAGTTAATGAGAGACGTGCAGCTCATTTATACAATTAGAAGGTTTTAATTTTAGTAAATGATGTGGGTCAGAACACAGAGCAGCACTGACACACATCCCTGACCTCATCTGGGTGTTACTATTTCATCTGAAAGAAAAACACAGAGAGAGAGAGAGAGAGAGAGAGAGAGGGAGAGAGAGAGAGAGAGAGAGAGAGCCCACTAGCTCAGTTTAAGAGTGATAGTTCAAACATATATAATATATATATTAAATGTACCCAATATACTTCTTTACTGTTGGCACTGCAGACACCCCACCCCTTACCGTATGCTTAAATCATCACACGTCGCATTGAGTTAAAGGGGAATTCCATCAATATTTCATAATTTCTCCATAATTCAGTGTTTCAGATGGTAACAGAGGTTTGGTGTGAAATGGTTGGTTGTAGAGACTCATATGTCTTTACAGTGGTGGTGAAAGTAACCAGGGGTCTCCAGGTGCCTTTACAGTGCCCTATATATATATATATATATATATATATATATATACCACTGTAAACAATTCTGACGCAGTAATTTTCTCCTGAACAGAGCATTTCACACAAAATGACTCTGAATGACTTTGTTTACATCTTAACTGTTTAATTACTCTTACAAAAAAGAAGTTTATTCAAGTGTAGCATTAGTTTACTTCTTTTAAACTAAAAGGAAGTGAGTATACTTTCAGTTTACTTTTTATGTACTTCTCAGTGATATACTAAACACAGTTATACTCAGTATACTGGGTATAGAGTATAGAAGTATAGAACAGTCTAAGTATATTTGGCCTTTACTTGTACTTAGTATTTTGATTGAGATAGTAGAAGTAAATATTCTTGCTCTGCACAAAAACACATCCAGTACAATATTTATTTAAAATTTGATTTATAAAGATTTATAAAGATACAGATATGTTTTGTAATCTGAGTGTGTCTTGTTTATTTTATGTGTGTCCACTGGTGAGTAAGTAAACGCTGTTAAGTTTTATTTTAAGTAGAAAAAAACCTGTAAAGCTAGTCATATACTTTAAAGGACAATAGTATAAGCAGTAAATTATAAGTATTGTGTTAAGTTCACTTAAAGAAAACATACAAGCTAGTAAACTAACAGTAAACCCTTAAGTTTACTTTTAGTGTAGTTGCAGTACAAAAGATGTAAACTAGTATACTTGGTTTACTACTCTTAGAGTGTACTTAAAAGTATACTTTTAAAAACTAGAAAGTGGCCAATTTAGTCCCAAGAAGTATTAAAATAGTACATATACGAGTGTACTACTAGTACAATGACATTAGTATAGTAACTGCATAAAGTATACTTAATAAAATGAACTTTAAGTATACTTATTTAAGGGTATGCAGACATGTAGAAATTTCAGAAGCCTTCTTTTATTTTGGTTGACCCTTAAATCTGGCCGTGAAGACAGCAAGCAAACGTATTAGCAAGTCAAATATGATACAATAAACCAAATAAAGTAATATAGGTTTAAATGACTATTCCAACATGTTGTAGTTGTTGCATCTCTTTTTTCAGTGACTGTGAACATTTTAGTGCAGAACCTAAAAGAACAGAAAACCTGTGACACGCTTATAATAGAAACTAATGGGCAGACACTTCAGATAGTCTGTCTCTGCAGGTTCAGAGAAAGGTGTTGAAATAACTGTCTCTGGTAATCCGCCGTACAGACGCACCTGATGGGGAGAATGTTGTCTGACAGAGAAGGAAGTATGAAGGCTTACTTTCAGTTGCTTGTTCTGAGTTGATGAAACACTGTCACTGAAACCTGCCTGACTAATTCAGTCTACAGTCCTGAAGCTCATTATGAACCACAGCTCCATTTACACACCCATTAGTATAACGTTGATCAGTTACAGATACTGTTTCCAAATACCTTCTAGTTTTGCATATTTGTCTCATCTGAATGTTTCAGATCATCAAAGTACTTTTAATGTTATTAATTAATATAAAAAATTAGGATGTAAGTACACACACAATGCTGTTTGTAAATAATAATTTCATTAAATGGATGGAAGTAACGTTGTTACTGTGGAAAAGTGTGAGGTACTCGGGATATTATATTATGTTACCACCACTTTGTTTAAAGACAGAAAGCTTTTATTTGCTCAAGAAAACTCGTTATTTTCTAATAACAGTATTAATACAGTAAGTAGTGCTTTTACATACAGGCTAAAATAATAATAGCATCTTCCATCAGTAACACCAGGAACACACAAAACTAACAATAGCAGCACATAAACCACCCACACCTCTCTCCTTCTCCCTCTCTCTCTCTTCTCTCTCTCTCCCTACTCTCTACACTGTCTCTCTTTCTTCTCCCTCTCTCTCTCTTCTCCCTCTCTCTCTTCTCTCTCTCTCCCTACTCTTTATACTGTCTCTCTCTCCTTCTCCCTCTCTCTCTCCTTCTCCCTCTCTCTCTCCTCTCTCTCTCTCTCCCTACTCTCTATACTGTCTCTCTTTCTTCTCCCTCTCTCTCTACTTTCTATACTATCTCTCTCATTTTACTCTCTGTACTCTCTCTCTTCTCCCTCTCTCTCTACTCTTTATACTATCTCTCACATTCTACTCTCTGTACTCTCTTCTCCCTCTCTCTCTCTCTACTCTCCATACTATCTCTCTCTACTCTCTATACTTTCTCTCTCTACTCTCCATACTATCTCTCTCATTCTACTCTCTGTACTCTCTTCTCCCTCTCTCTCTACTCTCTATACTATCTCTCTCATTCTACTCTCTGTACTCTCTTTCTTCTCCCTCTCTCTCTACTCTCTTTACTATCTCTCTCATTCTACTCTCTGTACTCTCTTTCTTCTCCCTCTCTCTCTACTCACTATACTGTCTCTCTCATTCTACTCTCTGTACTCTCTCTCTTCTCCCTCTCTCTCTACTCTCTGTGCTGTCTGCCTCTCCCTCTTTCTCCCTACTCTCTCTCTCTTTCTACTCTCCCTCTCCCTACTCTGTATACTGTCTCTTATTCTACTCTCTGTGCTCTCTCTTTCTCTCTACTCTTTCTCTCCTTACTCTCTGCGCTCTCTCTCTCTCCTCTCTTTCTCTCTACTATCTGTACTGTCTCTCTCTCTCTCTCTACACTCTACTTTCTCTCTCTTTCTCTCTTCACTTTACTTTCTCTTTATCTCTCTATAGTGTTAATGATAATAATAAATATATTGAAAATAATAATAGACAGTTGTGAGTCTGTGGGCTCAGTGGGGTTGGTGGGCTCAGCGGGGTCAGGGTGTGTCCCTCAGGTGTTGCAACATATTTAGCGGTGAAAGATGCTGTTTTTTTTTCACTAAGAAAATCAAATGAATTATACTTGAGCCAGTTTAAGTCTCACAGTGACTGCTCTCTCTGCATGTTCTCTCTTTCTCTCTCAGTCTTTCTCTCTTTACTCTCTCTCTCTCTCTCTGTGCACCCTCTGCGCGGTGGGTGTTATTGCAACCGCGCCTGTTTCCTCTCTGGCTGGACAAATGGGGGGTCGTTGAGTTTAAGATAAAACTAATAATTAAAACAGCGTCTAAAAGTATTAACTCACTTTTATCTGTTGATTGATTTATATGTGAAAACTTTCAGTCACTTGTCTCTGTCTGAAAAAGTCCAGCACACTTATTAATATTAACCTCAGCTTGGGCCTCCAACATCATCACTAGCTCTGTGTCCAGCGCGTGTGGCCAGACTGTTAACCAGGCTGAACTATGATCCACTTCTTATAAAGTCACTGCCTTCAGCCAATCAAAACATGAGATGTAGTTGGAAAAGAAGGCAGTGGACATTTGGTATTAGGCTGAGTAAGAAAGAAAGCAAGAAAGAAAGAAAGAAAGAAAGAAAGAAAGAAAGAAAGAAAGAAAAGGACATACAAGAGTCATTGAGATAGAAAGAGTGAGAAGGGAGAAAAAGACAGAAAAGATAGAAAAAAAGTGGGAGAGGGAGAGAAGAAAGGAAGAATGCAGAAAGACGGAATACAGAGAGAAAAAGAGTGGGAAGGGAGAGAAAAAAAATGTGAAAAAGCTGGAGCGAGAGTGAGAAAATAGAGAGAGAGTGAGAAAAAAGATAGAGGGGTAGTGCGAGAAGGGAGAAAGAAAGAGGTGGAGTGAGAAAGTAGAGAGAAAGATGTAGAGTAAGAAGTAAGATAGAGAGGTAGAGTGAGAAGGGAGAGAGAGAGAGAGAGAGAGAGACAGAGAGAGAAGGGGGAGAAGAGGGGCCAGAGAGAGGTAGAGTGAGAAGGGAGAGAGAGAGAGAGAGAGAGAGAGAGAGACAGAGAGAGAAGGGGGAGAAGAGGGGCCAGAGAGAGGTAGAGTGAGAAGGGAGACAGAGAGAAAGTGGGAAGGGAAAGAAAGGGAGAGTGAGATGAAAGAGAGAATGGGAAGGGGTGAGAGAGAGTGAGAGAAGGGGTGAGAGAGTGGCCAGAGAAAGGTAGAGTGAGAAGGGAGAGAAAGCTAGAGTGACAAGGGAGAGAGAGACAGTAGGAAGGGAGAGAGAGATGGGGAGAGTGAAAGAGGTGAGAGAGGTAGAGTGAGAAGGGAGTGAGAGTGAAAAGGAAGAAAGAGTGAGGGAGAGAGAGGTGAAGTGAGAAGGGAGAGAGAGAGAGAGTAGGAAGGGAGAGCGAGAGAGAGAGTGGCAAGAGAGAGAGGGAGGGTGGAGAGAGAGAGTAGGAAGGGGGAGAGAGAGGTATAGTGAGAAGGGAGAGAGATAGAGGTAGGGAGAGAGAGAGAGAGAGAGAGAGAGAGAGAGAGAAGGGGGAGAAGAGGGGCCAGAGAGAGGTAGAGTGAGAAGGGAGACAGAGAGAAAATGGGAAGAGAAAGAAAGGGAGAGTGAGAAGAAAGAGAGAATGGGAAGGGGTGAGAGAGAGTGAGAGAAGGGGTGAGAGAGGGGCCAGAGAAAGCTAGAGTGAGAAGGGAGAGAGAGAGGGTAGGAAGGGAGAGAGAGAGACGGGGAGAGTGAAAGAGGTGAGAGAGGTAGAGTGAGAAGGGAGAGAGAGTGAAAAGGAAGAAAGAGAGAGGGAGAGAGAGGTGAAGTGAGAAGGAAGAGAGAGAGAGAGTAGGAAGGGAGAGCGAGAGAGAGAGAGAGTGGCAAGAGAGAGAGGGAGGGAAACAGAGAGTGGGAGGGTGGAGAGAGAGAGTAGGAAGGGGGAGAGAGAGGTATAGTGAGAAGGGAGAGAGATAGAGGTAGGGAGAGAGAGAGAGAGAGAGTGAAAGTGAGTAAAGAGCAGGACAGTGTATGTGATCAGACTGTAGCTGTGAGGCAGTGAGTTCGTGCGGGCTGCAGCAGATCTGGAGGAGTTTGTGGTTTTGCTCTTCCTGCTGGTCTCAGGCTGCATGTTTAATGGGTTTAGAGTGAACACTGACGAAGACGAGGAGAACAAAACTGGACTTTCCTTTCAACCTCAGCCAAAAGGAGACCCATAAACGTCCTGGTGTTCCCTCCGGGGGGAGGAGTGTGATTTTCCGGAAAAGTTTTGGCCCACCGGCTCCATCACCATGGCCGACAGCGTGATTGAGGAGTCTGATTACCTGCCGGGAAAGGACGAGCTGGACTGGGGCTACGAGGAAGGTAAGGCACTCATTCATTCACCCACGCTGCCTTTTCTCTGAGAGAAACATGAGCCTGCACTGTCCCACCCAGAGCCACTGAACACTGCAGCACACACACACTGTTCTTAAGCACTGTCATCAGCCTAAAGGGGAATTCCACCAACTTTTGTGTAAATTTTTGTGCCATGGTGACCTCTGGTTTCATTCACTGCCACTGTGAAGACATCTGAGTCTCTATGATCAACCATTTCAAACCACTCTGAATGAGTCGGTTCACATCTCAACCCCTGAATTATGGAGAAATTCTAAAAAATGATTTCCACTTTAAACCAACACATTAAGCACACTTACGTTTTTACATCATTTAAAGGGGAAGTCCACTAATTTGTCCAAATTTCTGCACAGTGTCCGAGTGTGCTGTACAGATAAGCTAAGCACTGTAATGGGAGTTGTTTTCTGAGCTGTGCTTTAGCCTGTTTGTTCTACTGTTTTACATTAAAAGCCACAGTTTCCCTTTAATTGGTTCCCTTATTCTGTTCCTGTGGAATTACTGGGCTGCACGATTGCTTTCCCTCCTCCAGCACGCCAGAGGCAGCTGATCAAATACCTGCATTAGCAGATTCAGGTAGTAAGATTAGGAAAACTAGACTGAAATAGAAATAGACAGTATATTCCTGTAGCCCCGGCTTAAAAAGAACAGGATCAAATGGAAATTTCATTGTTTTTTTTTAAATTTTAGTATCTTTCACAGTGTAATGAGTGAAAGAGTGTGTTGGGGAAGATAGCAGGGAAAGCACACTAGTCCCTGACTTCCCTGGAGGCACACACACAGGACACAGTCCGTGCGAGGTAGAAGATGTGTTTAATGGCACAAAGTTACCATCACATCTCACCATTACTGCCCGGATAACTTAGGCTGGTCATAACACAGCTAGCTCACCATCCCACACAGAGAACTACAACACCAGTGTGCATGTGCAGTAGTACAGAACACATAAAACCACCGTTACAGCAGTCATTTAGAGACTCAGAATTCTTTACAGTGTTGGTGATGGTAACCAGGGGTCACCATGTCTACAACACAGATATAGACTTTATAGTTACCATTCAAAATCACCAGTAACCCTCTCAGTGTTCATATATGCAACGCTGATGATGGTAAAATGGTGTGAAATGTAAAATAATTGATTTCTCTTTAAAGACCTGCTCAGATTTATCATAAAATGACGTCTCAGGCGCCAGGCAGTGTATTCATAACCTGTTATAACCTATTTCATGTAATAACTGTCTGTGAGAGAGCTTTTAGAGGTGGACGGCTGGTTCCATTCACCACCACTGTAAACAATTCTGACTCTACTTTCTCTACAGCGGAGCATTTCACACCAAACCACTGGGAGTGACTCTGTTTACGTCTCAACTACTTTACTACACAGAGAAATTGGAAAATCAGTAGAATCAGTGTCCAGTCGGGAACTTTTAACTGTGAGCGCTGGATGGACGTTTAAAGGTGCTATAAAATAGAAAACGGTGGAGAGTTCAGTGCACAGATCTGATATACCTGGAACACTATCCTTCCTCCTTTATATACAAATCCCGCACGGTCAAACGGGCTGATTCCAAAATGCTCAACTGTTAAATAACACACTATTTAATATTTACACCCCATCACTTACATATCACACAGAAACAATAGCAACCAAAATCGTTCCCAGCTGTGAAGGAGATGTTGGCACTTCTTATCGACTTTTCAAAAAACCTGATTTCCATCTTTAAATGAGGCTGAAGCTGCTTTCTGTTCACCAGCTTTCTAATTAAACGTTCAGTTCCACCTTAAATACTAACTCCTCAGTTTCTACAGGCGCCTTGAACAGAAAACTCACAAAACGAGCTGAAGAACAGGAAAGCCAACTTCAGCTCCCACATCTTTAACAGAATCCTGAACAACTTTAACTCTGCAGTCTGTACATTTCACTCCGGACAGTTTCTCCAACACTCGGAGCAGCTTCAGCTCAGCGTTCAACACTGAAGAGACTGAAGAGACGAGCAGCTCCACCTTTATTAGCACCACAACCACAACAGTGACTGTAAGTAGCAGCCATGCTGTGTGAGTGGATCACTGTGTGCTGGTTGAAGCAGATCATTTTAAACTGAAAGTTTCACAGAGACACCTTTAATCTACTTTGTGTTTGATGTCCAGATGAAAGAACGTAATTCAATCTCCGCATTTAACCCATCTGTACAGTGAAACACCCACATATAAAGACGCTAGTGAATACACACACTAGGGGGCAGTGAGCACACTTGCCTGGGCGCCCGGGGAGCTGTTAGGGGTTAGGTGTCTTGCTCAAGGGCACTTCAGTGGTGTGCTGTTGGTCCAGGGGATCGAACCGACGACCTTCCCTAACCTTCAGCCCACGACTGCCCCAAAAGAGAGTAGCTAGTATAGGTAACGTTAGACACTGGCAGCTCCAAGTAACCAGCATAGCTAACTAAATAGAAGGGGGCGGAGCTTATTTACACAGAGGCTCATTTTATTTAGTCTATTTTGGAAAGTTGTGTCTGTGTGTTGTGGCGTCTCACTGTAAACCGGCCAATCAGAGCAGAGCTCATTACACTATTCATGAGCTCACCAACAAAGGCAAACAGCTAATTTGATTCTAGGATCAAATCATAGGGTGTAAATAGGTGTGTAAAACACGTCTAGGTATTTTTCACAATGGTAAGTTCTAGAGATGGAAGGATCGATCGGCTATGTATCGGTATCGGCCGATTTTTAGTCAAATTTCTGTATTTCCAGCTAGCGTTTCGTTGAGACCCCCTCCGGCCAGACCCTGCAATTCCTATCTGAACCACTAGGTGGAAACACATACCCTTTCATTTTCCACAGACTGACTAAAGCGGCGCCTCGCGAGAACAGTTTGCATTGCGTTTGTGTTGCGTCCGTCTGGCAGCTTGTTACCGTATGTGATACAGACTCATCCAGAGTGTTTTTAAAATCTGTAAAATTAACCGTGTCTGGTTGGGGAACCAAGACAAAGACATTTAACACTTCTAATCTGATACGACACTGCATGCGGCTGAATACAGTGAGTATCAGCAAACAGCAGAGCTAGCACGCACAGCTAACACAAAACAAACAACCCAGAACACCATACAGACCAGATCTGACCAGTACTAACAGAACAGCAGCTACAATTCAAGATCTACATTTAATGATTACAGATTTAGTTTAAAATAACAGAGTCTGCATTTAATGACTGCAGATTTTACTGCATTTATTTAATTAGCTTTTTTAGTTTTAAATTAAGGGTCTACATGTAATGATTGCAGTATTTGCAGATTTACTTTGTTTATTTACTGTTAATTATGTTAAAAATATTATGCTGTTTCATATGAGCTCATTAAAAATGGTAATAAAACAGTTTAGACCATGTTTCATGACTTGCTTGTGCTAATAACCACATGTAGCCCTGCCGTGGGATATAGCCCCACCCTCGATCAGTATCGGCTATCGGCCAATCGCGTTAAAAGGTGATCTGCGATCGGAATCGGCCTTAAAAACGCTGATCGGTCCATCTCTAGTTAGTTCATATCCTGAATAAATGTTTCTATAGCAGCTTTAAAAGAGTGCTAGATAGCAGAAATGATAACCTGACAGCTCGTTTAAGTTAAAAAAGCCCGGCAAGTGAAGCCCAGGCAAAAACAGACTGCTGTTCTAAACTGAAGGCTGAACACTTGGTTTTTACAGCGCGCGGTGTCTGTCTCTGTTTGTCGTGCAGGGCACTAAAAGTAGTTTGAATCTGCTTGAAACCTGTCGTCTTTACAGCCCGTGTGTTTACATCTCATATGGGTCAGTTCACAGTGCGCTGGGCAAGTTTCTGTGAGCGGAGTTTGTCACCGAGTTGGTCGCAGGAACAGCAGATAATGGGCCGTGTTTGATTTACTGTTAAAAAATAGAACTGTTCATGTTCAGTCACTTCAGGTGAGCCAAGACAAGCACGAATTCTGAGAAAAACAGGAAAACCAACAATAGACACAAAGAATCTGTTCAAGACGAAAAAATCCCCCACATTTTCTTACAGGAAAGCCCGGCTGTCTGTGTTTATATGACACAGCAGTATCACCATGCACGTGTTCATAGGGAATGAAATGAATATGAAATGTCTAAATCAGAGGTGCCCACGCTTTTTTGACTTTAGGGCCACAGTGCAGTGCTTGTGGGGAGCCAAGGGCCGGAAGGAAAGACAGTAAGTAGGTTTCAAATGCAGAGTCGGAAGTTAAAGTAAAGGTAGTAGTATAAATAGAGAAAAAGGTAATGGCAGTTGAAGTACTAGTGATCATAGCAGTACACATAAGGATATAAGTAGTGGCTGTAGAAGTAGAGGAAGAAGTAGTAGTCATAGAATTAGAAGTAGAATAGTAAAATTAGAGGTACAGGTAGAGTTAGAATTAGAATTAGAGATAATAATGTAATAGTGGTCATGCAAGCCGAGGTAGTACTGGTCAGAAAAGTAATATTGAAAGTATAAGTACTGGTCATAGAACTGGAGTAGAAGTGGAGGTAGTGGTAGTGGTCATAAAGAAGGAGTAGAAGTAGAGGTAGTAGTAGTGGTTGTAGAAACAGAGCTAGTAGTAGCCTTTACAGAGTTAGGAGATGTGGAGGTAGTAGCAGAGGTGTAGAAGTAAAAGTAGAGGTGGTAGAAGTGGTTGTAGAAGTAGGAGTAGAAGTAGAGGTAGCAGTAGTTGTTGTAAAAGTAGGAGGAGAAGTAGAGGTAGAAGTATTGGTTGTAGTAGTAGAACTACCGGTAGAAGTAGCAGTAGAGGTTGTAGAAGTAGGAGTAAAGGTAGAGGTAGCAGTAGAGTTTGTGGAAGTAGAAGGAGAAGTAGAGGTAGCAGTAATGGTTGTAGAAGTAGGAGGGTAAGTAGAGGTAGTAGTAGTGGTTGTAGAAGTAGGAGGAGAAGTAGAGGTAGCAGTAGTGGTTGTAGAAGTAGGAGGAGAAGTAGAGGTATCAGTAGTGATTGTTAAGGTAGGAGGAGAAGTAGCGGTAGTATTAGTGGTTGTACAAGTAGGAGAAGTAGAGGTAGCAGTAGTTGTAGAAGTAGAAGTACAGGTAGCAGTAGTGGTTGTAGAAGAAGGAGGGTAAGTAGAGGTAGCAGTAGTGGTTGTAGAAGTAGAAGGAGAAGTAGAGGTAGCAGTAGTGGTTGTAGAAGTAGGAGGGAAAGTAGAGGTAGCAGTAGTGGTTGTAGAAGTAGAAGGAGAAGTAGAGGTAGCAGTAGTGGTTGTAGAAGACTGAGGAGAAGTAGAGGTAGCAGTAGTGGTTGTAGAAGACTGAGGAGAAGTAGAGGTAGCAGTAGTGGTTGTAGAAGTAGAAGGAGAAGTAGAGGTAGCAGTAGTGGTTGTAGAAGTAGAAGGAGAAGTAGAGGTAGCAGTAGTGGTTGTAGAAGTAGGAGGAGAAGTAGAGGTAGCAGTAGTGGTTGTAGAAGTAGGAGGAGAAGTAGAGGTAGTAGTAGTGGTTGTAGAAGTAGAAGGAGAAGTAGAGGTAGCAGTAGTGGTTGTAGAAGTAGGAGGAGAAGTAGAGGTAGCAGTAGTGGTTGTAGAAGTAGGAGGGTAAGTAGAGGTAGCAGTAGTGGTTGTAGAAGTAGGAGGAGAAGTAGAGGTAGCAGTAGTGGTTGTAGAAGTAGGAGGGAAAGTAGAGGTAGCAGTAGTGGTTGTAGAAGTAGAAGGAGAAGTAGAGGTAGCAGTAGTGGTTGTAGAAGACTGAGGAGAAGTAGAGGTAGCAGTAGTGGTTGTAGAAGTAGAAGGAGAAGTAGAGGTAGCAGTAGTGGTTGTAGAAGACTGAGGAGAAGTAGAGGTAGCAGTAGTGGTTGTAGAAGTAGAAGGAGAAGTAGAGGTAGCAGTAGTGGTTGTAGAAGTAGGAGGAGAAGTACAGGTAGCAGTAGTGGTTGTAGAAGTAGAAGGAGAAGTAGAGGTAGCAGTAGTGGTTGTAGAAGTAGGAAGAGAAGTAGAGGTAGTAGTAGTGGTTGTAGAAGTAGAAGGAGAAGTAGAGGTAGCAGTAGTGGTTGTAGAAGTAGGAGGAGAAGTACAGGTAGCAGTAGTGGTTGTAGAAGACTGAGGAGAAGTAGAGGTAGTAGTAGTGGTTGTAGAAGTAGAAGGAGAAGTAGAGGTAGCAGTAGTGGTTGTAGAAGACTGAGGAGAAGTAGAGGTAGCAGTAGTGGTTGTAGAAGACTGAGGAGAAGTAGAGGTAGCAGTAGTGGTTGTAGAAGTAGAAGGAGAAGTAGAGGTAGCAGTAGTGGTTGTAGAAGTAGGAGGGAAAGTAGAGGTAGCAGTAGTGGTTGTAGAAGTAGGAGGAGAAGTAGAGGTAGCAGTAGTGGTTGTAGAAGACTGAGGAGAAGTAAAGGTAGCAGTAGTGGTTGTAGAAGTAGAAGGAGAAGTAGAGGTAGCAGTAGTGGTTGTAGAAGTAGGAGGAGAAGTACAGGTAGCAGTAGTGGTTGTAGAAGTAGAAGGAGAAGTAGAGGTAGCAGTAGTGGTTGTAGAAGTAGGAGGAGAAGTAGAGGTAGTAGTAGTGGTTGTAGAAGTAGAAGGAGAAGTAGAGGTAGCAGTAGTGGTTGTAGAAGTAGGAGGAGAAGTACAGGTAGCAGTAGTGGTTGTAGAAGACTGAGGAGAAGTAGAGGTAGTAGTAGTGGTTGTAGAAGTAGACGGAGAAGTAGAGGTAGCAGTAGTGGTTGTAGAAGACTGAGGAGAAGTAGAGGTAGCAGTAGTGGTTGTAGAAGACTGAGGGGAAGTAGAGGTAGCAGTAGTGGTTGTAGAAGTAGAAGGAGAAGTAGAGGTAGCAGTAGTGGTTGTAGAAGACTGAGGAGAAGTAGAGGTAGCAGTAGTGGTTGTAGAAGTAGAAGGAGAAGTAGAGGTAGCAGTAGTGGTTGTAGAAGTAGAAGGAGAAGTAGAGGTAGCAGTAGTGGTTGTAGAAGTAGGAGGAGAAGTACAGGTAGCAGTAGTGGTTGTAGAAGTAGAAGGAGAAGTAGAGGTAGCAGTAGTGGTTGTAGAAGTAGAAGGAGAAGTAGAGGTAGCAGTAGTGGTTGTAGAAGTAGGAGGAGAAGTAGAGGTAGTAGTAGTGGTTGTAGAAGTAGAAGGAGAAGTAGAGGTAGCAGTAGTGGTTGTAGAAGTAGGAGGAGAAGTAGAGGTAGTAGTAGTGGTTGTAGAAGTAGAAGGAGAAGTAGAGGTAGCAGTAGTGGTTGTAGAAGTAGAAGGAGAAGTAGAGGTAGCAGTAGTGGTTGTAGAAGTAGGAGGAGAAGTACAGGTAGCAGTAGTGGTTGTAGAAGTTGAAGGAGAAGTAGAGGTAGCAGTAGTGGTTGTAGAAGTAGGAGGAGAAGTAGAGGTAGTAGTAGTGGTTGTAGAAGTAGAAGGAGAAGTAGAGGTAGCAGTAGTGGTTGTAGAAGTAGGAGGAGAAGTACAGGTAGCAGTAGTGGTTGTAGAAGACTGAGGAGAAGTAGAGGTAGCAGTAGTGGTTGTAGAAGTAGAAGTAGAAGTAAATGTTAACAGTGGTCAGAGTAGTGCTGTAGCATGAACAGAGCAGGAAAGAATGAACAGAAGAAGGAGGAGGAGGGAGGGGAAGGGAGGGAGAAGGAGAGAGGGGGAAATGAGCACATCCTGAATTCCCCCGGAGTTCTCCCAGTCCTGCAGGACCCCCAGCTCTAATGACTAAGAGACCCTCGAGCACATGAGCCTTTATTTAGTTCCTGCATTAGAGCTGCGAAATGAACTAAACCCAACATCAGACCCACATTTCCTACTTTAGCACAGAGCAGTCCAGCGTTACTGTCTCAGGGTCTAATGCTCTGACACCGACCTTCAAACCTAAACATCAGACACAAGGCTGAGCCACACAGAGCAGTCCAGCGTTACTGTCTCAGGGTCAAACGCTCTGACACCGACCTTCAAACCTAAACATCAGACACAAGGCTGAGCCACCTAGAGCAGTCCAGCGTTACTGTCTCAGGGTCTAACGCTCTGACACCGACCTTCAAACCTAAACATCAGACACGAGGCTGAGCCACACAGAGCAGTCCAGCGTTACTGTCTCAGGGTCTAACGCTCTGACACCGACCTTCAAACCTAAACATCAGACACAAGGCTGAGCCACACAGAGCAGTCCAGCGTTACTGTCTCAGGATCTAATGCTCTGACACCGACCTTCAAACCTAAACATCAGACACGAGGCTGAGCCACACAGAGCAGTCCAGCGTTACTGTCTCAGGGTCTAATGCTCTGACACCAACCTTCAAACCTAAACATCAGACACGAGGCTGAGCCACCTAGAGCAGTCCAGCGTTACTGTCTCAGGATCTAATGCTCTGACACCGACCTTCAAACCTAAACATCAGACACAAGGCTGAGCCACACAGAGCAGTCCAGCGTTACTGTCTCAGGGTCTAATGCTCTGACACCGACCTTCAAACCTAAACATCAGACACAAGGCTGAGCCACACAGAGCGAGGACGGCCGAGTGATCACTACAGACATGTAACAGCCACAGTCATCATTAGATTCTAATACTAAACAGCATACTAATATTAAACCTCAGCAAAAACACAGCAGGAGAACCGCAGAGGAACCGAGTCGAGTATCTATCAGCAAAGCAAGAGAAGTTTGTTAGACTCAGTTCTCAAAAGCTCCAAAGGAAGACATGATCAACAGTAAAGAAGTCCAGAAGCTGAACCAACACAAAATAATAAAACAGTCACATAACTAATTCCAGCTCTCCTCTCAAGAACTTTAAAGCTTTAAAGCTCCCACAGAAGTTTTATTCAGTGTTTTAAACTCTTCTCTGATGTTCTATGTAGAAGGTATGTGAAGGTCAGGGTGAAGAAAATACCCAGATGTGGTTTTACACCCTATGATTTGGTGCTTGAAATAAAACGAGCTCCTTTCCTGTTTTTGCTGAGCTCACCAATAATTTGATTGAGCTCTTCTCTGATTGGCTGGTTCGCAGTGAGACACCACGATGATCACATAGACACAGAATTCCGAAATAGACTAAATAAAACGAACCTCTGTGTAAATAAGCTCCACCCTCACACTAGTTAGATATTTAGACACTAGCTATACTAGGAGCTGCTAGTATCTAATGTTACTATATTAGCTACTCACTTTTAATCTCAACATCAAACACAAAGTAGATTAAAGGTGTCTCTGTGAAACTTTCAGTTTAAGATGATCTGCTTCAACCAGCACACAGTGATACATTCACACAGCATGGCTGCTACTTACAGCTCACTGTTGGGGTTGTGATGCTGCAGGATGGTGCCATAGTTACACTCTGGCTTCTGTACAAGCTGTAGCATTTAAGGTGGAACCAAATATTCTATTAAAAAGCTGGTGAATAGGTAACCAACTTCAGCTTGGTTTAAAGTTAGACACCGGGTTTGTTGAGAAGGGAATGAAAAGTGCGCACATAGCCTTCACAGGCTGAAACAATTTTTGATGCTGTTGCTCAGCAGTCGTATATGAATATTAGGGGTGTAGATATTAATTAGGGGTGTAAGAAAATATCGAAATATTGAATATTGGGAAATTATATCAAGATACTATATCGATTCTCAAAAACACAGTATCGATACACAGATTCCTGGCAGACAGTGAATCAGTGTGTGTTGTGTTTAAACCTCTGACCACTAGATGTCAGTGTTTTAATCCATTTTCAGCTCCACTCCAACATTAACAAGTAGCACAAGGGCGCAATGCTATTATAAGCATTAGCAAACCTGTTGGTTGTTTTAATGGTAGGATTTGGAAAATCGTAATACATCACTTCACTTGCAGTATCGCAATATATTGTGATATATATTGCGATATGTATTGTATCGCCAGGTTCTTGTCAATACACAGCTCTAATAATAATGAAGCTATTACATAACAGTTGGGGATTTAAGCTCAGCCTGTTTTATCGTCTCACTTTGTAAATGCAGGATTTGTATTTGAAGGAGGTTCATACTATATACTGTAGTTCTATGTACTGTAGATAATGCGGATGCGGAGGCACCTTTATGTATAACTGTATTAAACCTAGTGTAGCTAATCAGTACTACGTTCAGGTGTGCTGCTGAAGGAGAAATCTGGAAGCCGACGTCTATATAGACTTGCAAGTATATATATAGTTTTATGATCTTTGTCTTCGGACAAGCTCATCTCAGCAATTAGGAACACTTCAATAGTCAGGAATTACTGAAGTACTAAGGCCAAAGAGGCGAGAGCTGTATCCCCTTGGTATTTATTAAAGCATGTCCAAGTTTGGACGTGTAGTGTATATTTTATTGATGTGGAAATTTAGTTACCAGCAAGTGGAGTGTGACAGGTGAAGTAAGGAGTGATAAACGAGCTGGCCGACACACGTTTTGGTAGAACATTGCAATTACAGGACAAATGACAGTCAATGAGTAAAGTGCAGATGTTCAGTGACCTTATGTGGTAATGGCGTGTCATCAGAATCCTGAAATTCCCTGAATTATTATGTGTGTGTAGGTGCAGAGTGGGGGCTACTCTTTCCAGAGGCCAATGGAGAGAACCAGTCCCCCATTAACCTCAACTCTAGAGAGGCCCGGTATGACCCACGCCTGCTGGAGGTCGGCCTGACCCCCAACTATGTGGTCTGCAGGGACTGCGAGGTCATAAACGATGGACATACTGTCAGGATCATGCTCAAATCCAAATCAGGTACAAGTACTGCCCGGCATCAGACTGTAATTGACCTGCGGTTGGGTTTAGATGCTGCTGAATTTTGTCTGCACTGCATTTCCCGGTTATTTGTACGAGAACAGAATAGATGAAGAAATATATAAGAAATATTGTCCTTTTGAATCTTGGTTCCTCTCAGTGGTTCTTCTTCATGCTGTTGGGGAGTTTCCCTTTTTGGGTCTTGCTTCCTCTCTTAGTCCTTTTTGACCAATGTGGAACAATGTGGTTCAGTTCCAGTTCTTTCAGCTAATTTTAAACTGTTCAGCACATGTTGATACAGGTTAATACATGTTGATACATGTTGATACAGGTTGATACATGTTGATACATGTTGATACAGGTTGATACATGTTGATACAGGTTGATACATGTTGATACAGGTTGATACATGTTGATACAGGTTGAAACGTTTGTTCCCAGCTGGAACCAAAGAATAGTAGGTACGGACCATGACGACATCCGTGGGCAAGGCAACAATGGCGACACCAAAAGGTGTGCAGAGGTCTGTTGATGACGTGCCTTTTTGATGTACCTTGGTTCCAATAAAAACTGGTGGAAACGTTGGCCAGTTCCCTGAACAGCACCAATGTTCCAGAAAGAAGGAAGGAACCAGTGCAAGACTGAAAGGGGCTAACTGTGGTTCTTTCCCTATTTTCTTTAAGGACGTTCTTGGTTCTACTCAGTGGGTTTTTTCTATATTCTTTGTGATTTTTTGAGTCTTGGTTCTACTCAGTAGTTCTTATCCATGTTTCTTGTGATTTTTTTGCATCCTGGTTCTACCCAGTGGTTCTTACCCATGTTCCTTGGGATTTTATTTGCATCTTGGTTCTACTCAGTGGTTCCTACCCATGTTCTTTAGGATTTGTTTGCATCTTGGTTCTACTCAGTGGTTCCTACCCATGTTCTTTAGGATTTGTTTGCATCTTGGTTTCTACTCAGTGGTTCTTACCCATGTTCCTTGTGATTTTTTTGCATCCTTTGTTCTAATCAGTGGTCCTTACCCATGTTCCTTGGGATTTGTTTGCATCTTGGTTTCTACTCAGTGGTTCTTACCCATGCTCCTTGGGATTTTTTAAGTTTTGGGTCTTCTCAGTGGGTCTTTCCCATGCTCTTAAGAACATTCACATTCTGAGTCTTGGTTTCTCTCAGTGTTTTTCCTCCTCCTCTTAGGGGGTTTTTAAGTCTCGGGTCCTCTCAGTGGCTCTTTTGATGATCTTAGAGAGTCTTTGATTCTTGGTTTCACTGCAGCTCATATTCACAGTCAGTGACGCATCTAGAACTTCCAGTAGAGTTTCAGTAGAGTAGAGAGATTTTTCTACATTATTTGAACATGACAGCTGCCGTTTATATCCTGTACAAATTTCATAATGTATAAACCAATAGAAATGCTCCAAAATCACTTTGAAAAATATCTGGTTCCATTGACTTACATTGAAAGTTAAGAAGGTAGATAATTATTAGGTAGATAATTGTTTTCTTTGGACAGTGCAGATATATTTTGGGGGTCTGTCAGAAGCCTCTGTTTACACTTGTCCTGCTCTCATTTATTTCCTCCCACTCCAGTGGTGACTGGCGGTCCTCTCCCAAGTGACCACGAGTACGAGCTGCATGAGGTGCGTTTTCACTGGGGCAAGGAGAACCAGCGGGGGTCCGAACACACCGTCAACTTCAAGGCCTTCCCCATGGAGGTCAGTTAGACTGTTACTTTTCTCAACCTTGCAGTGTTCAAGGCCATATTGACATAAAGCAGGATCTCTCAGTTAGCTGACTTAAAGTGATAGTTCAGTGAAAAATACGGTGTACTGATTTCTCTTCTCAGCCCATATGCAGTAGATCAAACGTTTTAGTTTCAGCACTGGACTATTTACATTTATGATTTTACACCAGTGTTCATAACTGTATGCCTAAATCATGTTAAACCGTTAAAGGGCCCAAATCAGTGCTTCATTTGTAAAACATCAGGTATTGAAACACTAAAGGTGAGGTGATCCAGCAAGTGGCAGTGAAGGAAAAGGTCCTGGAACGCATAGACACAACAGTGCTTCAAGTGTCCATCTAACATAGAAATCTATACAATAAAATAACGTTAGCTTTAATGAATGCACTAAGGAGAGATGCCACTGGACGAATAGCGATTGGTGTCCTACAAAAAAAAAGATGTTAAAGAGGTGGTGGATCCACATAAATAAGTTCTGTACCTGAAATATGAGAGGTAATTAAGCGCTGGCCCTAATCATGAAAAAAACATTCATTGCTTGTTTCCAATAAAAAAAAAACTTTGATGTGGAATGTAAACACTGTCCAAATGTCAAGACATACCATTCAAACATATCAATATAGCCCACACATGGGAATAAAGCTGCTTGTTTTGAGTTCAAGTTTTTGTAATGTCACAAAATGCGTTCACATATATCCACATTTTCAGCTTACCAAAGTTTAGGTCTGTCCAGACCTCTTTTTGAATATGGCACAACACATGGCGGCCAATCAGAAAAGAGATCATTTACATTTATCTGTCTTAAAGACAGGCTATCTGTTACGTTTTAAGGCATTAAAAGGTTGAAAATGTACCAACAAGTTATGACTGATTTCAGTTGTAAATGTCCCACACTTGACTTCCTCCGTCATTGAACAGGCTGAATTAGGGCTAACGCTATCTGGCTAACTGAAAAAAAGAAAATGCTTTGTGAAAAGCACTCCAGGAGCGGAGCGCTATGTGAAGGTCAGCCTGTGTGTGAAAGATGTAAACACTGAAGTTCCTGGAGGAAAAGAAAACACACTAACCGCTACTAACCGTAACCCAAACAAGCCGAGTCTGAGAAGGATGTTTACCTCAGCAGGCTTATCTCTTCTTTAACCAAACCTAGAGGATCGGTTTCAGTTCCCATGATGCATAGCTTAAAGATTAGTGTCATATTAGTTACTGAATAATTCAAAATAGCTGTTGATTCATTTATTCACAGAAGTTAATGTATAATATATAATAGTTATACAATTCATGATAAATACTGGATATTTTATAGACACTGAATAATTCATAGTGGATACTGATAGTAGATGTTGAATAATTTAAACTGGACATTGAGTGATTTATAGTAGATGGTGAATATTTCATAGTATTTACTGAATAATTAATATTAAATACTAAATAATTCATACTGGTTAATGAATCATTAATAGAGCATACTGTACAAGTCATAGTGGTTACTGAATTATTCCTATTAGATACTAAATAATTCACACTGGTTACTGAATAATTAATAGTGGAGCATGTATAAGTCATAGTGGTTACTGAGTAATTCATAATATATGCTGAATGATTCATAGTGGTTACAGAGTAATTTATATTAGTTACTGAATAATTAATAGAAGTTACTGAATAATTCATAGTAGATGTTTTATAATTCTTAGTGCTTGCTGAGTAATTTCTAGTAGATACTGAATAATTCATAGTGGTCACTGAGTAGTTTTGTAGTAAATGCTGAAAAACTTACAGTAGTTACTGAATAATTCATAGTGGTCACTGAGTAGTTTTGTAGTAAATGCTGAAAAACTTACAGTAGTTACTGAATAATTCATAGTGGTTACTGAGTAGTTTTGTAGTTAATGCTGAATAACTTACAGTAGTTACTGAATAATTCATAGTGGTTACTGGGTAGTTTTGTAGTTAATGCTGAATAACTTACAGTAGTTACTGAATAATTCATAGTGGTTATTGAGTAGTTTTGTAGTTAATGCTGAATAACTTACAGTAGTTACTGAATAATTCATAGTGGTTATTGAGTAGTGTTGTAGTTAATGCTGAATAACTTACAGTAGTTACTGAATAATTCATAGTGGTTATTGAGTAGTTTTGTAATTAATGCTGAATAACTTACAGTAGTTACTGAATAATTCATAGTGGTTACTGAGTAGTTTTGTAGTTAATGCTGAATAACTTACAGTAGTTACTGAATAATTCATAGTGGTTACTGAGTAGTTTTGTAGTAAATGCTGAATAACTTACAGTAGTTACTGAATAATTAATAGTGGTTACTGAGTAGTTTTGTAATAAATGCTGAATAACTCACAGTAGTTACTAAATAATTCATAGTGGTTTCTGAGTAGTTTTGTAGTAAATGCTGAATAACTCACAGTAGTTACTGAATAATTCATAGTGGTTATTGAGTAGTGTTGTAGTTAATGCTGAATAACTCACAGTAGTTACTGAATAATTCATAGTGGTTACTGAGTAGTTTTGTAGTTAATGCTGAATAACTTACAAAAGTTACTGAATAATTCATAGTGGTTACTGAGTAGTTTGTATTAAATGCTGAATCATTCATAGTAGTTACAGAATAATTAGTAGCAGACACTGAATAATTAATAGCTAATGATATAAATAATTTATAGACTATATTTGATAATCTATAGTACAGTAAATGAGTAGTGAAACTGAATATTACATGGTAGTTACTGAATAGTTCCTCGATGTTGAATAATCTTTAGGAACACTTGATAGTAGAATTTTTCTTTCATATGCTGTTTTGTGTAGGTCTAAACTCACACACCCCTGTGTTATTTTAACCATCTGAGGTCACACGATTGTGTGACCTGACCTCAGTGATGGTCCTCAGTAACCAGTGAAGTAAACATGGTACTGAAGGCTGCGCAGCGGTGAATGAAACAATAGCAATGGCTCTTTAAACAGTGCTGAGGGCCCTATTTCAAAGCCCTGAGTACACACCTGTCCCCTGCACCTGCTCTCTCTCTCTCACATACACACACCTGCTACTGTCTGCTCCGGCCTGGCAGGAAGATAAGAGCCTCACAGCGCATCACCTGCTGATACAGATCTTTACACACACACACACACACACACACTCACAAACTCACACACACTCACACACACACACACACACACACACACACACTCACAGAGGTAAATACTGAAGCTTTTCAAGGAAACAATGGAACTGTACACAACAGTCCGCGCCGCCCACAAAATAAATAACAATCAAGGTCTCTTTACTTTAATGCTGCTGGAACTACTTCTTTGGTGGTGTTTCAAGTCTGTTTGTGTTGTTTTATATTTTTCTTTTGCTAAAGGCTTATATATAAGATGTCCATGAAATCTATCAGATACACAGTTGAGTCTCATTATTATGACCTACTTATGTCCGACTTTCGACAGCGTCATCACGTAAATAAAGTGGCCAGTTAGTGGAAGTACACGGTAGGTGTTTCTAATATAGTGGCCAGTTAGTGGAAGTACAAGGTAGGTGTTTCCAATAAAGTGGCCATTTAGTGGAAGTACAAGGTAGGGGTTTCCAATAAAGTGGCCAGTGAGTGAAAGTACAAGGTAGGGATTTCCAATAAAGTGGCCAGTTAGTGGAAGTACAAGGTAGGTGTTTCCAATAAAGTGGCCAGTTAGTGGAAGTACAAGGTAGGGGTTTCCAATAAAGTGGCCAGTTAGTGGAAGTACAAGGTAGGGGTTTCCAATAAAGTGGCCAGTGAGTGAAAGTACAAGGTAGGGATTTCCAATAAAGTGGCCAGTTAGTGGAAGTACAAGGTAGGGGTTTCCAATAAAGTGGCCAGTTAGTGGGAGTACAAGGTAGGGGTTTCCAATAAAGTGGCCAGTTAGTGGAAGTACAAGGTAGGCGTTTCTAATAAAGTGGCCAGATAGTGAAAGTACAAGGTAGGTGTTTCTAATAAAGTGGCCAGTGAGTGAAAGTACAAGGTAGGTGTTTCTAATAAAGTGGCCAGATAATGAAAGTACAAGGTAGGTGTTTCTAATAAAGTGGCCAGATAGTGAAAGTACAAGGTAGGGGTTTCCAATAAAGTGGCCAGTTAGTGGAAGTACAAGGTAGGGGTTTCCAATAAAGTGGCCAGTGAGTAGAAGTACAAGATAGGCACTACTGTAGAGCGGGAGCTTATTTAAAGTATAAGGAAATATTAAATAAATTGCGTAACTTTAGAGTTACACCTGAGTTAAAGCATTTGAGGATGACGTTGACTTTCTGCTTGGAGTGAATGATTTGTGTCATGTTTTGTAGCTGCATCTGATCCACTGGAACAGTACGCTGTTCAGCAGCTTGGAGGAGGCCATGGGGAAGAAGAACGGCATCCTCATCATCGCACTATTCGTACAGGTACGGTCAGCAAGTTCCTCAACAGCACCAGCAACACTAACCTGTATAGATATCTATATAGAAAGTCTGTGTTGTGTTACTGTGACTGTGAGAGGTGTTTCACACAGTTTCTAAAAAGGGTGCTGAAAAAAAAATAAGTGTTCTTAACTTCAGCGTAATGACATTTCATTCCAAGACAGTTCGAGCTGTTATTGTTACAGTGAAATGTGCTGACTGTGCTGCTGTGCTGAATGTGCAGGTTGGGAAGGAGCATCTGGGACTGAAGGCTGTAACTGAGGTGCTGCAGGACCTGCAATACAAAGTGAGAAACAGACACGGACGAGGCCACATCCAGCAAAAACACACCACTGAACACATGAATAGGTGTTTGTGTAGTACACACTGCTATAGTACACAGCTTAACATGTTACTGACCTATTACTGTTTAATGGTCCCGCCCAAAATCTCCTACTGGGACAGTATGTACTAGACTGGACCCAGGGGTCACTGTGGACCAGTTGAACTCTTTCAGTCTGTTAGTGTTTAGTATCCACACAACCTTGAACACACCACGTCCACCATCATACCAACAACCTTGAATTCAAGACCACCACTGTAAACATCCTGTTATTCATTAAAAACTTCAGCCTGATGTTGTTTTAGATATTTTTTTGTGAGACGGAACTGCTTTTTTATCACATATCCTGAATCTGTACTCTGTCTACGCTGTCAAGCTGTCTAGTTGAATCATGGGATAGAATCACAGTGTGCTGCAGTCAAATTCTTCACAATGTCAGGAGGTCATCCAGGGAATTTTCACACACTGCTTGATGAATGCTGTGTACTAACTAGCTGTTCTCGCCGACTGCTTTCACGCACTGTGTAGTACAGGAGTGGGTGATTTTGGACGCAGCTAATGTCTTTGGTTTGTATGTTCTCTGAGCTCTGAGCACAAATCCGATGACCTTTTTCAGAATCATGTCCCTAAAAAGTGAAACTTTATCATAAGATTTATCCAGGAATTTAGGCTTTTGGGCACACAAGAGTAGCGATTTGTACAAAAATAGGAAAACAGTCCAAATGTGATGAAACATAAGCATGAAAACGGTTTTAGAATGGCTTAGAAAGTCATATTTAACAACTTGACAGTTTATAGTTTCACTAAGAAGTTATCCAGAAAATGTGGGGTACCACAAAGGTCAGTTCTAGGGCCTTTGCTTTTCTCATTGTACATGTTACCTCTTGGTAACATGTACAATGTCACTAAAGTATCTGCCACTGGTATAGTGCTCTATAAATAAAAATTATGATTATTATTATTATATTATTACTATACTACTATAGCATATTTCTCATCATGTTGGACATGAATGGGTGAAGGAGAATATTTTTAAAAATCCATAAACCAGAAAAGAACAACATAGTTTGAAGAAATTGGTTGCTGTGGATTTCTATAGTTGGTATATGTTCATTCATTTGGAGACTTTTATCCAAAATACAGCCAGCATTGTGTGCTTTCAGCACCAATCCTGGTGAATTCTGTTTGTAATGGAATGTTTTGTTTTTACAGGGGAAGACAAAAATAATACCGTGTTTCAATCCTAACACATTACTACCGGGTAAGTTTTCCTAGTATTTGACCTCACTGTGAGATTTGCTTTAAGATGTTTGTATGATTCTGTTGTTCAGACTGATTAAAGTATTATTTCTGAATAAGGAGCATAAACACAGGCTAATATATGGTGAGTGTGCACTATAATCATAATCATAGTCAGAAGTGTTGCGTCGAGAGGTTTTCACACACGTCTTTATGTATTAACATCACATAAAGAGGGTCTGACTCAGTGCTTAGGCCTCAAATGACCTGAAAATCAAATTCATACTGATAAAGATATGATGACTGTAGTAGATAATTTACTCACATTCTCAGGAGACACGTCCTTTACCAAGTTTTAACTGAGTTCTCTTTTAATCGTCAGAGTCATCTTCTTAGGCCGAAGCACAACACAAGAGTTCATGGACATGCTGCATGCAGTTACACATTTCCACCAGAGAGGTCTCCAAATCCTCTAAACATGCAAAGTGCAGATTTAATATATTAACTGGGTGTCTTTAAAATTGGGCTCAAAGTTTTAATGACATTTTAGAGACAAAATACAGTTTCATGTCACGTTAAACACATTACTAAAACCTGCTGAAAGGGAAACTCCACCGACTTGCAGAATTTCAGCATAATTAAACAGTTAGAAACTTTGCCAGTCAGAACTGTTCACAGTGGTGGTGAATGGAACCAGACATCCTCTAAAAGCTCCCTCACAGAAAGCTATTGCATAAAATGGTTATGACTGCCCTTCTTATTGACTGAGATGTTGTTTATGGTTATTTGTGAAAAATGTGTGGTGTAAAGTGTATTTTTAATCAAGATATTTTAAGAATTTAGGGTGGAGGGGCTAAAAAAGTTTTTTTTTAAATTTTCACTATTTCTTAATCATCAGCATTACACATAAATTCAGAAGACTGGGTTCACTGTTGTAGACATGGTTACCCCTGGTTACCATAATCACCACTGTTAAGAAATCAGACTCTACAATCAAACATTTCACACAAAAGCCACTCTCACCTCACACATCAAACACTGTTTTTTAAAATATTTTTTTATATTTAAGATTAATATTTGAAATGTGCCTGTCTTCCTTTATTATATGTTGTTTTTTGTCTTTTTGGCCCTCATATATATATATCTATCTAAAGAAAAACACACACACACACATATATATATATATATATATATATATATATATATATATATATATATATATATATATATATATATATATATATATATATACTGACTGTATCTGTATGTGTTTTTCTTTAGATCCGTTATTAAGAGATTACTGGGTGTATGAAGGCTCTCTAACCACGCCTCCCTGCAGTGAGAAGGTCACCTGGATCCTCTACCGCTACCCGCTCACCATCTCTCAGATGCAGGTAAACGTCCAAAGATTTTATTTCAGCCAAAAACAACATAGCACATTATTTAATGGAGGTTATTAAATGAAATGAATTTATTCTAACAATCCAAAATTTAATTACTACATTCATTTCAATACATTTTTACCCCGAGTTACCACTATTTACTTTTTAAAACCCCATTCTTACACGTCATGACTGGATTTGATCTGGTCAGATCTAGTGATACAGGGCAGTAGGATGGCTAAAATCAATTCAGCATTAAAGGGCCCATATCATGGAAGACTCCTTTTTGCTTCCCAGTACATGTGAAAACTAGGCCAATTAAGAAAAACTAAGCAAAAACAGCTTGCTTGGAATTCATAGTTTTTGTGATGTCACAAAAGCCAACACTTTTACATATATGTCACTTTTTGCATATATTTGTTTTACAGCAGGTTAGGCCCACCTGACATTATAACAAGCGTTTTAGCACAGACGGCTTTGAAATTCATTGTTTTGTGATGTCACAAAAGTCAACACATTAACACATGGCAGTTTTTTGTAGAGCAAAAGTTAAAAGAGATGCTTCAGTGTAAAGTGTCTTTTAAATAAGGCACAGTGCAGGACATCCAGTCAGAACAAAGCTCATTTACATATACCAGTCTTAAAGACACAGTACACAAAACATTTAGATATAAAGAGAAAACGAAGGATATGAGCCCTTTAATAGATGGACTATACTCTCTAATGATGTATTATTTGATGGCTGGCTTTCAAGCCTTTACTTTGAAAATGTTAAGCATGTGTTCTGTGTAGAAACCATTTGACCTATGAAGAAGCCATAAGTGTCCAGGGTCCTGGTCAACAAACTTCTAAAGGATTTTTGATCTGTTGATTATTGATCCTTCAGGCAAAGGGCAGACTTTAAAGCATTCCATGCAGACTTTGATGATCCTATAGGAAAGATTTTTACTCATGGATTTGTGCTGCAGCTGCTGAAACTCAGTCTCACATAAAGAACTATCAGCTGGGACAGTGACCGTGATAAATAAAGCTCTGTTCATATCTGATACCAAGCTGTTATCTCACTCTGCTTCATCAGTTAGTGCATAATGAGCAGATTCCTTTTGGAACTGTATGTCTATGTACATCAAGTAATCTAAGGGAAAGTCCACAGTGCTCTACATCTTTCTTGGCCTGTACTCCTTAAAATGACGTATCTCTGATTTACGATCCAGATCACATCTGTGTTTGGAGGTAGAAAAGGAGACAGAGAGTAAATTAAGTGTTCACATAAATAACTATGTAATTAATTATGTGACCACATATTAATAATACTTAATCAACTGTATAGCTAAATGATGATAATAATAGCTCTAGAAATCGAGGGTTAAAGAGCCCATATACCACATCTCGTCTATTTTTGTTTCCAGAGTTTTACTTAAAACGTTTATGTGGTTTTATATACCAAAAAACAGCCATAACTCATTTGTACATGACCATTTAACACCCTTAACATTAAACAGGCTGTTGTTTTTGTGCCTTTAAGACTAATATATGTATACAAGCTCTGTTCTGAACACTCATTTAACACTTTTACTTTAATAAGGCCATGAAAATTCAGTTGTTTATGAAATGAGCTCTTTAATGCATGTAAAAAAAGAATTTGGGAAAATGACTCTGCATGACTATTAGAGTCATCAGTATTATAAGGTCATCACATGTTGAGTTATCTGTTAGATTTGTGTGTTATGTTTTTGTTTGTGCTGCAGATTGAAGAGTTTCGGAGGCTCAGATCACATGTCAAAGGGGCGGAGCTATCAGAAGGTAATGATGGGATGCTAGGGGACAACTTCCGCCCGACACAGCCCCTCAGTGACCGGGTAGTTAAGGCAGCCTTCCAGTAGACCCTCAACATCAGGGCCCATCATTATCCTCTAACGGTAAATTTGTTTCACAACAAAATGTCTTCAAATACTACCTGCCTTGTAACTCCACTAACGGGCCACTTTATTAGAAACATCTGTCTTGTACTTTCACTATCTGGCTACATTATTAGAAACACCTACCTTGTGTTTTTACTAACTGGCCACATTATTAGAAACACCCACCTTGTACTTTTATGTGTGGCCACATTATTAGAAACACCTATCTTGTACTTCCACTCAGTGGCCACTTTATTAGAAATATATACCTTGTACTTCAACTAACTGGCCACTTTATTAGAAACACCCACCTTGTACTTTCACTATCTGGCCACTTTATTTAAAACACCCACCTTGTTGTCTAACCACATTATTAGAAACACCTATCTCGTACTTCCACTAACTGGCCACATTATTAGAAACACCCAGCTTGTACTTTTACTAACAGGCCACTTTATTAGAAACACCCAGCTTTTACTTTCACTATCTGACCACATTATTAGAAACACCTACGCTGTGTTTCCACCCACTGGCCACTTTATCAGAAACACCCACCTTGTATGTCCACTTACTGACCACTTTATTAGAAACATATACCTTGTACTTTCACTCACTGGCCACATTATTAGAAACACCCAGCCTGTACTTTTACTTGTTGGCCACTTTGTAACAAACACCCAGCTTGTACTTTTACTGACTGGCCACTTTATTAGAAACACCTATGTTGTACATCCACTAACTGGCCACTTTATTAGAAACATATATCTTGTACTTTCACTCACTGGCCACATTATTAGAAACATCCAGCCTGTACTTTTACTAGCTGGCCACTTTATTAAAAACACCCAGCTTGTACTTTCACTATCTGGCCACTTTATTAGAAACACCCACCTTGTATGTACACTTACTGATAACTTTATAAGAAACATACACCTTGTACTTTTAGTCACTGGCCATATTATTAGAAACACTTGTCTTGTATTTCCACTTACTGGCCACTTTATTAGAAACACCTGTCACTGACGAGATAAAGAATGGCCAACACACCAGCAAAGTGATTTCAAATAAAGTGGCCCTTCACAATATGTCTCAGGTAGATGCATGGACTTCAGGTCAGATGTCCAGCTCTAATCATCTATTAATAATCATATAATTTTAATGAAATTGGGCCAAATGCTCCCAGTGGTCTGTGGCTCCGCTAAACAATGGCACGCTGGTGGGGGTTGGAGTAATGAAATAACCCAGTTCGCTTTAATCTAGGACTAGCTGTGGTATTGTGTGGAGAACTATCTATTTTAGTTCTCCCTGGGGTGCACCTGGGCTTACTCATTACTCATTCTGAAATGAGGCTTTAAGAGAACCTGATTTAGGCCACAGTGATGCAGGGCAATAACTGCAACCCAAGCATCTGGGGTATGGTGGTGTGCAGCGTTTTTAATTCAAATGAGCATGTTTTCTTTAAGGAGATGGTATATTTGATACCATTTGAACTACATAGGTAACACTTTTTAATCATTTAGACTGTGTGGGTGGAGCTAACTGCTATTTTATGATATATTATATGCCATATTATGGAAAACTCACATTTTCAGTCCTTCATTTTCCATTGGGGTATCTACCAACCCACAAACAAGGCAACCCAGTTTTTGTGAGCTGTCTACATCGCGAAACATGGAATTCAGAGGGGTCTTCATAGCATAATACTGCCCCAGCTCTGCCCATGGCTTCAGAACTGCTCTTAATAACAGGGTGCCTTTTTCATTCACAAGCATTGAAGCCACAGGCATGTGGTAGCTAAAACCTGGTCACAGGACCTGCTCTGTTGTTGGCTGCACCTGAGTACATAAGGGTAACTTCCAGCTACACCTGTGTGTGTGTGCTGACCACCCTGTGTGTAATACAAAGCTGAGTCACTTCTTAATTGGTGGCTTCTTGTTTGATTTATCCCCATAAACCTAAAATGGCAATCCTGGATTAACCTGTTTGCTTACTACAATATAGAGTTTAATCATAAAGGCATGATGACTCTATTAGACCATTAGACCTTTACTGAAGGCCTAGTATGCCTTGAAAGCCCTCCCTTAGGAAACCGCCATGAGAACAGAAGGTGTTCCCAAACTTGTGATGGGCAGTGTATAATAGCTGGACATGTACATTTAATGTGTATTAATGTAAACACAATTTATTTGTAATTATTAGTAAGTAATTATTAATAATGTCTATATGTGCAAGCTGTGCACTGCAAAGGCATCTTAAATAGCATAATGTATGTAAATGTATTCAATTCAGTGCAATGCCATGCAATCAAGTCCAGGTCAGTGTTCTGGAAGTGTTGAGGTAAGCGAAGGTCAGTGCAGGTTCTCCTGAAATGAAGTGTCTGCTGGGAAAAATGTGCTGACCTTTTGCCCGAAGCTAAATCAGGAGTTGCTGAAATGGTGCCGCCTCGTAACCAGCACCAAGTTTACTGGTGGGGAATCATATCACCCACTACAGCTGTGGAGAGCTAACGAGGATCATAATACAGAAAACCAGCTTCTCCCAGATGTGAGTGGTAGCCTACTCAGGCACACAGCTGATGCCGGCTGTAACATAATGAGATGATTTACGTGAAATATTTAAGTGTGTCACTGGATCCTCTAAGTTTCAGAGTAGTTAAGCAGTCAAAATGCTATGTGTATCATTGCTGTCCAAAGTAAATCAAGTATCTTCAAAATAGTAACTTTACAGGAGTCGACCAAAAACTTCATTTTCTTTTAATGTAAAGAGGTTTGCATCCATGATTTTTTGTAATTGAGTTTCTCAAGGAATCGTTTCAGCTCTAGTTTTATCCCATTGTTTGTAAGTAAATGTGTCCCAAAGTCTAAAAAATCAGGGATCATTAAAAACTGTTACTACTGAAACTCATATTTTCTTTATTTAAGTAAGCTTTTATTGTGTTTTAATAATAATATGAGTGCATGTGTGTACAACTGTTCACAACTGTGTTTGCTACTCGAGTTGTAGTCAAAATTAGGTAAAACTGTCACCACTGAAACAGTCACTACTGAAACCCATGGCAAAGTTTGGCAAGTGTTATGATTGTTTTTGAGTGTTCAATCAATTGCTTTAATAATAAAATACTCATAATTAAGCTATGTTACCGTTATGTTACTGATTCTAGTACGTGCATGTGTATATACGTAGTAAACTAAATCTAACTCTTCCAATCAAATGTTTTTGCTCTTTCAGTTGGTAAAAAGAGCTTTAGACACTTCCTCCTCCTCACTGTTCGAGTAAGTGCCTTTCATTCTTAGGGAAAACACAGGCACAGAGAGATATTGTGTGGGTGTAATGGATATATAATGGTCCCGTGGTCAGATCGGAGGGGGTGGGGTGATAGAGCTGGGTGGGTATTAGAGTTGATACAGCTCAGACTCCTCAGATCAGCAGCTGGAGGTATTCCCTGCTGCTCAGAGGAGAAAACACACCCCTGTGAATGTAACTCGACACTCTGAAACACTCGACACAGAAAAATACCTTTCCAGTCAAACCCTGAGGCTGTTTTTGACTGATTTCCTTCTGATCTGACACAGCTAAACAAGTTTACATGCGACTTTCATCCAGCACGCTTGCCGTTTAACTTCCCCTAAAGCAACAGTTCTGCAAAAAAAAAAATAAAAAATCATTCACAAAACACGAATGTAGCAAATCAGGTCTTTAGTTTTACACTGGAGCTACGACGCTAACACAACTAACAAGTAATGGAAGCTACTAATATATACTGCAACTAATTACTGGTACTGAGTGCTAATTGGTTGGCATTACTGCTAGCGAGGGCTGATTAGATAGTATTACTGCTAATAAGTGCTAATTGGTTGGCATTACGGCTACTGACTGCTGATTGGTTAGGATTACTGCTACTGAGTGCTAATTGGTTAGTATAAGTGCTAATAAGTGCTAATTGGTTGGCATTACTGCTGCTAAGTGCTGATTGGTTGGCATTACTGCTACTAAGTGCTGATTGGTTTGCATTACTGCTCCTAAATGTTGATTAGTTGGTATTACTGCTAATAAGTGCTAATTGGTTGGCATTATAGCTACTGACTGCTGATTGGTTAGGATTACTGTTACTGAGTGCTAATTGGTTAGTATAAGTGCTAATAAGTGCTAATTGGTTGGTATATGGCTACTGACTGCTGATTGGTTATGATTACCTTTATTGAGTACTAATTGGTTAGTATAAGTGCTAATAAGTGCTGATTGGTTGGTATATGGCTACTGACTGCTGATTGGTTATGATTACCTTTATTGAGTACTAATTGGTTAGTATAAGTGCTAATAAGTGCTGATTGGTTGGTATATGGCTACTGACTGCTGATTGGTTATGATTACCTTTATTGAGTACTAATTGGTTAGTATAAGTGCTAATAAGTGCTGATTGGTTGGCATTACTGCTCCTGAGTGTTTATTGGTTGGCATCTCTGCTACTGAGTGCTGCTTGATTAGCATTACTGCTACTGAGTGTTGATTGATTAGCGTTACCGCTACTGAATTTTGATTGGTTGTCATTGCTGCTAATGAGCACTGATTGGTTGGCATCACTGCTAATAAGTGCACTGATGAACAAACAGTGATTTTTTAAATCCATTGGCGGCACGTTGGTGTGGGGGTTAGCTCTGTGTCCTCACAGTAAGATGATCTGGGTTGGATTTCCTGGTCTGGGTGGTTCTGTGTGGAGTGTGTATGTTCTCCACGTGCTTGAGTGGGTTCCTCCAGGTACTCCGGTTTCCTCCCACAGTCCAAACACATGTATGTTAGGTTGATCAGTCACTCTAAACTGCCTGTAGGTGTAAGTGTATGTTGGCCATGCATTGCACTGGCAACCTGTCCATGGTGTACCCCACCTTTGCCAGATGACGCTGGGATTGGCCTAAGCACCCCCGTGCCCACGACTAAAGGGATATAGCGGAAGATAATGGATGAATGGATTTTAAAGCCTTATTAGGTGGCGATCCTCCTCACTAGATATTCTCTGAGAAAAGGATGTACAAGTTTTACCCTTACAGAAAATAAGTATACTTAAAGTTCATTTTATTAAGTATACTTTATGCAGTTACTATACTAATGTCATTGTACTAGTAGTACACTCGTATATGTACTATTTTAATACTTCTTGGGACTAAATTGGCCCACTTTCTAGTTTTTAAAAGTATACTTTTAAGTACACTTTAAGTGTAAGAGTAGTAAACCAAGTATAAAACTAGTTTACATCTTTTGTACTGTAACTACACTAAAAGTAAACTTAAGGGTTACTGTTAGTTTACTAGCTCGTACGTTTTCTTTAAGTGAACTTAATACTTATAATTTACTGCTTATATTATTGTTGTACTTTAAAGTATATGACTAGGTTTAAGGGTTTTTTTTCTACTTAAAATAGAACTTAACAGCGTTTACTTACTCACCAGTGGACACACGTAAAAAAAAAAAAAACCTGCTCAGATTAAGAAACATATTTGTATCTTTATAAATTTTTATAAATCAAATTTTAAATCAATATTGTACTGGATGTGTTTTTGTGCAGAGCAAGAATACTTACTTCTACTATCTCAATCAAAATACTAAGTACAAGTAAAGACCAAATATACTTAGTCTGTTCTATACTTCTATACTCTATACCCAGTATACTTAAGTATAACTGTGTTTAGTATATCACTGAGAAGTACATAAAAAGTAAACTGAAAACATACTCACTTCCTTTTAGTTTAAAAGAAGTAAACTAATGGCACACTTGAATAAACTTTTTTTTTGTAAGGGTAGAGCTCAGAGTTTAATCAAACCTAGAGATTACTTAGCTGCCCAACCTGTATAGGCAATATTTTCAATAGAATTCTCTACAATCCACATACATTTCACTTCTTGTGTAACTCTGACATGTAAAGTTGTGAACTGATGCTTTGGCTTTGTTGAGTCCTGAAGTAGCGCAGCTTCATAGCAGCACTGAATGTCCAAAATGAAGAAACCGCTCATTTCAGCACAAAACCTTAAAGCATTTCTTTCCCTTTGCCTGTACACGACCACATGAAAGAGCGACTGCGTGATACGGTGTTAGACTTTATTTTCACTTTTGTGGCTTTACTGTTTGTGGCAGACACATTAGCCAGCTTGCTAACTGCTTTGTTAGCGTATTGGCTCACCACAACTGTACACCACACCAGTTTTCACACCTTTTTAGCTACAGATCAGCGCGCAGTGGTGACAATACAATTATCTGCTAAAATCATGTTTGCATGTTTTGTGGCTCTCTTGTTTATCGTAGGCGGGTTAACCAGCTTGCAAACTGCTATGTTAGCTCTTTGGCTAACCGCAGCTGCACCAACCTGGAGGATGTTTCCTGTCGCCAGTTTTCCGCCCAGCTTCGGCCGTGTCCGCTTTGCAAGACACCACAAACTGCAAATATCTTGTGTCTCTAGGTAGGCAGTGTGGAGGGCTGCACTCGAGTGTACTGCACTGTGCTGTGACTGTATCAACTTTTTACACAATACCGAGCGCTGCACTATTTTCAGCCCACCTCAATCAGCTCACAGTGACCAAAACCACATCTCGTAAAGCTGAGCTGCAGCGTCCCATAAGCAGGGGTTTAATTGAGACCTTGAAAGTGAGGGAGCCCTTTTTTTTGCTATGGTTGGCTGTAGTATAGGAATCTCAGATCATATGGCGTGAAAATGAGATTAAAACTTATAAAACCTGCTTCTCAAACTAGTACTACTGTAAACTATGGCCTATGTTTACTATAAACTATAAGCTTTGCTTTTCACATCAGGCTTTTTTGTTATTGTGCCTTTAAAGGAGCCGTATGCAAGATTTTTTTGTTTAAAAATGCTTTAAAATGAACTCGAATTAATAACAGAATGTGAAGAAATTGCAGTTTTGACAGTACAGCGAAGACGTCTATGTAGAGTGAAAGACTAAAGGAGCGGTAAATGTATTCATGGTTGCGAGATCATAAAACTTGTGAATTGATATTCATTAGGCAAGTTTCTATAGACTAACTGTATAGGTTTACAATATGTTATGAAATCAACAATATTTACAAATCAAATCCCCACAGATCATAAACCCCACAGATCATATATATATATATATATATATATATATATATATATATATATATATATATATATATATATATATATACATATATATATATATATATATATATATATATATATATATATATATATATATATATATATATATATATATATATATTAGAGATGGAAGGATCAATCGGCTATGTATCGTTATCGGCCGATTTTTAATCAAAATATGTGATCAGTGATCGGCCAATATTTCTCCAATTTAGATCGATGGCGTTAAACAAATTAGCCTAATTTCTGTATTTCCAGCTAGTGTTTCGTTAAAACCCCCTCCAGCCAGCTCTCTGCAATTCCTATCTGAACCGCTAGGTGGAAACACATACACTTTTATTTTCCACAGAATGACTGAAGTGGCGGCCTCGAGAGAACAGTTTGCGTTCATGGCATGTGCGGATAGAAAACATCGTCCGTCTGGCAGTTTGTTACCGTATGTGACGTAGACTCATCCAGGGCATTTTTAAAATTAGTAAAAAAAGTCTTGTTGGGAAACCAAGACAAAAACTTTTAACACTAATCTGATACGCCTTAAGAGAACACCACGCAGTATCAGCAAACACGCACAGCTAGCACAAAACAAACAACCCAGAACACCTACAGACCAGATCTGACCGGTACTAACAGAACAGCAGCAACAATTCAAGATCTACATTTAATGATTACAGTTTTTTGTTTAAAATAATAGAGTCTGCATTTAAGGGCTGCAGTTTTTACTGCATTTATTAAATTATGTTTTTCCGTTTTAAATTAAGGGTCTAATTGGGGACATTTGTTTGATTTCCTTTTTTATTTACTTTTAACTTTGTGAAAAATATTATGCTGTTTTAGACGAGCTTGTAAAAAATGGTAATAAACCAGTTTAGACCATGTTTCATGACTTGCTTGCGCTAATAACTACATGTAGCTCTGCCGTGACGCATACCCCGCCCTCGATCAGTATCGGCTATCGGCTGATCGCACTGAAAGGTGATCGGAATCTGCCTCAAAAACACTGATCGGTCCATCTCTAATATATATATATATATATATATATATATTAGAGACCAAGGCTACATATTTAGCACACATATGCTGGTTTCATCACGGTGAATATTGTCTTTCTGTCTTTCAGCATGAGAAGCAAAGCTGGATAAGGGATACGGAGTGTCCTCTCTGAGGCCTGGTTGATGTAAACGAGGATCAAATGGATCACAAACAGCTCCTGCTTTCAACTTCACAGCGAGCAACAGCAGCGCTGGGTTCAAATCAGCCAGCAGGACTGAGTGGAAGAGACACCCAATAACATCTAACTTAACATCTCACAGTCACAGATTAATATGGACCTGCAGGAGCCTGTTCTGAATGAGACTGTGGAAAGTGTGAGGTTTAGGCTGTGGAGAGCATTGGTAGCTTATTTTATTAAGTTTTTAATCAGATTTCTTTTAATTTTAGCTTATTTTGCATTTTTATGTCATTTCATTCGCATTACGTAAAGTATGTGAGGCAGATATGTAGCAGTCGTACCCAGCTGAGCAAGGAGACCCACTGGAAGATGAAGATTTTGTTTAGAACTGGAAGATGAAGATTTTGTTTAGAACTGGAAGATGAAGGCTTTGTTTAGAACTGGAAGATGAAGGCTTTGTTTAGAACTGGAAGATGAAGGCTTTGTTTAGAACTGAAAGAAGATGGTTTGGTTTAGACCTGGAAGAAGATGGTTTGGTTTAGAACTGGAAGATGAAGATTTTGTTTAGAACTGGAAGATGAAGATTTTGTTTAGAACTGGAAGATGAAGATTTTGTTTAGAACTGGAAGATGAAGGCTTTGTTTAGAACTGGAAGATGAAGGCTTTGTTTAGAACTGGAAGATGAAGATTTTGTTTAGAACTGGAAGATGAAGATTTTGTTTAGAACTGGAAGATGATGGTTTGGTTTAGAACTGGAAGATGAAGGCTTTGTTTAGAACTGAAAGAAGATGGTTTGGTTTAGACCTGGAAGAAGATGGTTTGGTTTAGAACTGGAAGATGAAGATTTTGTTTAGAACTGGAAGATGAAGATTTTGTTTAGAACTGGAAGATGAAGATTTTGTTTAGAACTGGAAGATGAAGGCTTTGTTTAGAACTGGAAGATGAAGGCTTTGTTTAGAACTGAAAGAAGATGGTTTGGTTTAGACCTGGAAGAAGATGGTTTGGTTTAGAACTGGAAGATGAAGATTTTGTTTAGAACTGGAAGATGATGATTTTGTTCAGAACTGGAAGATGAAGGCTTTGTTTAGATTGGAAGATGATGGTTTTGTTTAGAACTGGAAGATGAAGGATTTGTTTAGAACTGAAAGAAGATGATTTGGTTTAGACCGTGAAGAAGATGGTTTGGTTTAGACCTGGAAGAAGATGGTTTTGCTTTGACTTGGAAGATGATGATTTTGTTCAGAACTGGAAGATGATGGTTTTGTTTAGAACTGGAAGATGAAGGATTTGTTTAGAACAGAAAGAAGATGATTTGGTTTAGACCGTGAAGAAGATGGTTTTGCTTTGACTTGGAAGATGATGGTTTGGTTTAGAACTGGAAGATGAAGGTTTGGTTTAGAACTGGAAGATGATGGTTTGGTTTAGAACTGGAAGATGATGGTTTGGTTTAGAACTGGAAGATGAAGGTTTGGTTTAGAACTGAAAGAAGATGATTTGGTTTAGACCGTGAAGAAGATGGTTTGGTTTAGACCTGGAAGAAGATGGTTTTGCTTTGACTTGGAAGATGATGATTTTGTTCAGAACTGGAAGATGATGGTTTTGTTTAGAACTGGAAGATGAAGGATTTGTTTAGAACTGAAAGAAGATGATTTGGTTTAGACCGTGAAGAAGATGGTTTTGCTTTGACTTGGAAGATGATGGTTTGGTTTAGAACTGGAAGATGAAGGTTTGGTTTAGAACTGAAAGAAGATGGTTTGGTTTAGACCTGGAAGAAGATGGTTTTGCTTTGACTTGGAAGATGATAGTTTTGTTTTAAATTGGAAGATGATGGTTTTGTTTAGAACTGGAAGGTGAAGGTTACTTTTAGGACACTTTAATTAATGAAGTATTGAACAAACTCATATGCAGTGAGAGAAGCATGTGCACAAGCATACCACTGTGGCTTTACTCCATCCTTGTCATGTACTACAGAGATATTGTATGATTTAATGTTATAAATAAAAAACTAAATTTTTACCTCCAAATCCCATGTGGTATTGTGCTTTACGCCAGGGATTCTTAACCTCTCAGGTACACAGAAATCATCTGCTGTTTTCTTTTTCTTTTCTTAAGTGCAGACACTGAAAACCTGAAAATCAGGGACAGTAAAAGATCAGATCATCCATTTTTGTTTTTATCACAAAAACAAAAATTGGCAGTGATGTTTTAAAAAGAGATTAAAAACATAGAAATGTAGGAGGTACATGTGACCTGGAGCTGTAGTCCATCATGTTTTTACTGAAAATGCTGGCTTTCCCACTAGGGTCACTGCTTGGTCTCCAGATGTCTGTTTAGTTTGGAGGGTTTGTGTGATTGGTTTCAAAACAGGTCGCCCACTGTGCTTTGTTACAGTTTGGAATAATAATAAATCTGATATCTGCTTATTTGTCCGATTGTCAGATTGAGTTTAACCGCTCGGGTCGCTGATGCTCGGCCAAAAATACAATCCGAGATCCAGGAGCCCAACTCAAACGCAGATCTTCACTTTTATTTTAAGGCTTCTTTGGTTTTTAGGACCGATATGAGAGTCTGTAAAGAGTTGGACGATAAAACAAGCAGATTATGCTGTGGTACCGACATGCTGCAGGAAGAAGAAGAAAAAGAGAGATCTACTGATCAATCTCCCTCGTATGATCATGAAATGTGTTCCACTAGCAGAAAACTGAACAAGAGTTAGGCTGGAAGTGTGTAGAGATCTCTGGCTAGCTAACTGAGTACCTGCAGCTGTGTGTTTCAGACTGATGTTTATTACTTGTAGCGATGGTTTTATTTGTAGGTCTCTGTTCCGACTGATATTGATTATAATGTAAAATGTGTGATTTTTAATTAGTAAGTTAAAAATTGTTACCAGCAATTTTACTTTTAATGTAAGTCTGTGGAACCAGGTTGGTTTCCAAGCTATTTTGGAGCATTTCTATTTGTCCTTTCATCAAAAAAAATAAAATTGGCCATGCTCTTCTTTGAACAGTGATGATATGGTATATGTTGATAGCAGCTGCCTCTGCCTGTCCAGAACTGGAGCTAGTCCAGGGGTGTGTTTAGGGTCTGGCTATTGGACTATAGACACAGGTTTTCTTTTTATACTGCCAACATATTTAACATGAATATAAATTATGGGTTCAATCAGACATTGAGTGTTTTGTGTTATCCTAGTTGTCCTTCACCACCGTTTATTACAGTATGGTGGTCCCTGGTTTACATTTTAGAAATATGGTCACCTTACAGTTTGCTCCCCGCACCCTTACTTTAAATGTAGTCAATCAACCAAATCATGTTGGGTATCTGATAGCAGCTGCCTCTGTCTGTCCAGGAGTGGAGCTAGTCCAGGGGTGTGCTTAGGGTCTGGCTAATGGACTTTAGCCACAGGTCTTTTTTATACTAATTTATACTAAAAATAAATTGTATAAATAGTAATACTATTTAACATGAATATAAATGGTGGGCTCAATCAGACACTGAGTGTTTTGTGTGAAACGTATCCTAGTTGGCCTTCACCACCGTGTATTACGGTGTAACAGTTAGCTAGTTAACCTGAAAGTGACGTTATCAGTCCATTACAAACTTGTGTGCAGCTGCTCAGCCTTGAAAACCCATTTCATGAAGATGTTGTTGCCTTCAGAGGCAGATAGTAAGCGATGCAACAGGAGACAGGTCATTTGTACATAACTCCGAAGTCGGCTTACCCGCTCAGTGAGTTTGCGAGAGTTACTGTTTCATGCCTGAGCTGCTCAGAGGCAGATCTAGTTTCACAAATTGGCTTTGAGATTAGGCCTTGAATAAACAATTGACATACAAAAGGCTGCTGTTACTTTTAGCTGTGCTAACAGACTTTAGTCCATATTTATAGGTAACAGTGTGTCATACATTGGCAGAAACCATACACGGAAGTCTAGTAGTGATCCTGAACACCTCCAGTGATATAATAATAATTGGAGATGATATGCTTCTATTAAACTTGTTAATTACACAAGCCTGATAACTCCATTGGCAAAAAAAACGTAGACATCAAATATATTTTAACTGATTGACTATTTTTGTGGCGGGAAGGGAAGCTTTTCAGTTGGCAGATGCATGCCAGCGTCAATGGGTACTAAACACTCAAGGTTACTCGACATGTAGCAAAAAAGAAGCTCAGTATAAAAGACTGCAGTGAGTAAAATGCTGTATAGATTCATGCAATGGACACAGTGAGTCTATAACGTTGCCGTGATATCATCTCCAGCCTCCAGGCTGCGTGTGCTCTCTGATAGGCGTGTCGTCTTTTTATGTCTCTCTGAGAGAACCTTTTGAGCCGCGCCATAGACAACGTGTGAAACAGAGAAAGGAAATGTGGCACATCATCACATTTATCTGAGTCTGTCATCGAGCAGTTATATTTGTGTGATGTCTCTGGCCACAGAGCTCTAGAGCTGCTGATAGGAAGTGGTTAAGAAGTAGGCCAAGGGTGCTATTGCACATTAGAGATGAAAGACAGCAGCACTAATGTTAAAGTTTAAGGGTGAAAGCTGGTGGCTTAAATCTGTTGTAGTGCAAAAATCGTTATTAGTTGATTTGTTTCGTTGATTTGGTTCTTGATTTGGATGGATGATTCCTGTAATTGCAATATCTACATAAGTTCAAGATATTTATTTTATTTTAGGAAGAAAAGCAGGAACTATATCTTTAGCAGGACATTACACAGAAGAGTCTCTGAAGTTTCTGCTTCTCACCACCCACATAATCCCAAACACATCCAGTGGACTCTGGAGTGCTCAGTCTGTTGTCTGTATCTTCTTTCCTCAGTGAGGAGCTTCTTGAACAGCTACAAGTCCTTTCAGACCCGTAGCCTTGAGGTGCCTTCTCACAGTGGAAGGATGGACAGAAACACCTACTGATGTTTTCAGATCTGAAGGTGGAACTTGATGTTCTTCTGTTCATCTGATGAGGGGAACTGGTGGTCTACCAGGTCTTCCAGTAGATGTTTTCTCTGTATCTTTTAATCCTTTATTGAACTCCCAGTTTTGGAGTTTGGAAAGATGTCCTCTGATTTTTACATTTTCTCTTTAATGAAATCGTTCATAAGGGAGTAGCGTCATTCAGAGTGGTCAGAGTGGCTCTATACAGGGGTGGTGATGGGATGCAGGGGTCACCACGTCTACAACACAAATGTAGTCATTTTATTTACTATCCAAAACCATCAGTGAAACTACACGTGTCTACTGAGTTTATATATGGGATGTTTGTGATGATAAAATAGCATAAAATCTGAAACAAAAGGTTTTCTTTGGAACTCTTTTGCCTCATAATGCCTTGCCTGTACTCATCCGTCATGGGTTTTAAAAGGTCTATGTTTTAGGCTAATCATAAAACAATGTCTCAGACATCAGGCGGTGTATTCATAACAATTTCATGCAATAACTTTCTGTGAGGGACCACACACCACCACTGTGAACAGTTCTTCCCTAGGACAGAGCATTTCACACCAGAGCACTCTGAATGACTCAGATTTCATTTGAACTACTTTATCTTAGGCGGATATAAAAAGAAATGTGTGGAATTCACCTTTAACACACTGGCAAGTGTGTATAGTGACTTTTTCTTTTAAAAGAAAAAATTAAAGGTATCATCGGACACATTGTGCTCATTTCGGCCTACAGAGATGGCTACTGCTGCTATCTACTAACCACCTCTTCCACCTGCTGGCCTAGTTTAGAGAACACTGCAGCACAAGAACTAGCAAATGTACCATTTACAAATAGAGCATCATTTTTTAAACTCACTTTTTCAGCCTTCCAAAGTATCTTACACGTCCATTTTACTTTTAATGTAAGTCAGTGGAACCAGGTTTGTTTCCAAGCTATTTTGATGCATTTATATTTGTCCTTTCATCATAAAACTCAGACTATATAGAAAAATGTAATTGACCATGCTCTTCTTTGGACAGTGATGATATGGTATATGTTGATAGCAGCTGCCTCTGCCTGTCCAGAACTGGAGCTAGTCCAGGGGTGTGTTAAGGGTCTGGCTATTGGACTATAGACACAGGTTTTCTTTTTATACTGCCAACATATTTAACATGAATATAAATTATGGGCTCAATCAGACATTGAGTGTTTTGTGTTATCCTAGTTGTCCTTCACCACCGTTTATTACAGTATAACAGTTAGTAAGGTCAACCTGGAACTGTCCCACTTTTTTATTTCACAGATAAACACTTTAGATATTTTGATGTTATATTGACTGTGAACTGGAAATGGTCCCTGGTTTACATTTTAGAAATATGGTCACCTTACAGTTTGCTCCCCGCACCCTTACTTTAAATGTAGTCAATCAACCAAATCATCTCGGGTATCTGAAATTCCCTTCCTTAGTTTTTCACACTACAGCCCACACATGTGTATCATTAGCGTTAAACTGCATGTCTAAATTATAAGGTTCTTGAATAATTTCTAATAAATTAGATCATGTGGTTTGTGACCCTGTATGACACACATCTATAAACATGGACTGAAGTTTAGCTAAAAACCTTGTTAAATGCAAAATTTGGGGGTAAAAGTATCAACTACATTTGATCTTCTCCATTTACAGTGGCCATTAACAACTACTGCTAAGGTGTCTCATCTGTTTGTTCTGTGGCTTTAGTATCTATCCAATCAGCGCACAGATACTGGGTCATGTGACTGCTTCTCTCCGGCTTCAGCCTGGATGAAATGCCCAATTATAACTGTACTGCGGTCAGATTAAGCCCTACACTGCCCTCTTATGGACACATAATGAATGACGAGTAGAGCATCCAGCTGTGACACAGATGTGCCAAAAACTCCAGCAACAGAGTGCCTGATACACTCGTGCCAGCGCCACACACACTACCATGTCAGTGTCACATCTGGACAACAGTCCTGTGTTCAGAGATTGACCACCGATGAATGGTGGACAGGAAGACTACAGCCTGTAATACATCGATGGCAACACTGTTTCTAATAAAGTGGCCAGTAAGTGGAAGTACAAGGTAGTTGTTTCTAATAAAGTGGCCAGTGAGTGGAAGGACAAGGTAGGTGTTTCTAATAAAGTGGCCAGTGAGTGGAAGTACAAGCTGGGTGTTTCTAATAAAGTGGCCAGTGAGTGGAAGGACAAGGTATGTGTTTCTGATAAAGTGGCCAGTTAGTGGAAGTACAACGTAAGTGTTTCTAATAAAATGGTCAGTTAGTGGAAGCACAAAGTAGGTGTTTCTAATAAAGTGTCCAGTGAGTGGAAGGACAAGGTAGGTGTTTCTAATAAAGTGGCCAGTGAGTGGAGGGACAAGCAGGGTGTTTCTAATAAAGTGGCCAGTGAGTGGAGGGACAAGGTAGGTGTTTCTTATAAAGTGGCTAGTAAGTAGAAGTACAAGGTGGGTGTTCCTAATGAAGTGGCCAGTGATTGGAAGTACAAGGTAGGTGTTTCTAATAAAGTGGCCAGTAAATGGAAGTACAAGAGATAGAAGCAGCTTTTTGTTTTCATGTGTAAGGATTTGAAACACATTACCAGTAGATATTCGTCAAGCTCCATCTGTCACTGTGTTTAAGAAACAATTAAAATTGTATTTATTACTTTGCCATTCAGTTATCTTCTATGATTATCTTTTTATTGTCCCTATTTATTTGTTGTATTTCTTTTATTCACTTAATTTTTCTGGTTGTTTTTTTATTTTAATCTGTAACTTATTAATTTCATTTTTTTATTTGTTTTGTTTTACCTGGTTGTCTCTGTCTTTGTACAGCACTTTGAGCTGCTACATAAATAAAGTGTACTATTATTATTATTATTATTATTATTATTATTATTATTATTATTATTATTATTATAAAGTGTCCAGTTAGTGAAGGCATGAGGCAGGTGTTTCTAATAAAGTGGCCAGTCAGTGGTATGCATTTCAAGTGGCAGAATTAATGCAAAAGACAGATTTGGGTTATTTCATTTTTAATTGATGTGGAAAAAGTGCGGGGGCATAGAAAATAGTAGTAAGACCCTTTTAGCAGTCAGTAATGGAAACTAGAGAACAGTGACACGTTCAAAGATATTTAAAGCGTATCTGTTATTAAACGTCATACACGATTCTGAGTGGTTCAGTTTTAAATGTGGATAAAGTGCTTTGACCTCTTTAAAGTGCTCATGTTCATAGACATCAAAGACCTAATTCTAAAAAAGAAGACATGAAAGGGAGAGTGGAGGCAAATTAGATATCGAAATAAATTAATAAACCCATTTAGGCAATCAATAATGGAAAACAGACAGCAGTGACACATTTAAACATGAAACTCATCTGATCTTTAAAATGAAATATGCAACTGTGCTGAGCTGTGTGTGTGTGTGGTGGGGCGGGGGTCCTAAATTATGATCACAGATGAATTTTTCATCCTAAAGATCAGATGATTTTGCTGAGAAGCGGCCGAGTTTGGTCTTTCATCTCCAAATCCGAAGTGTCATGCTTCAACATCACAGGGAATGGCTAATTGGGCCAGTCAAGTTAACGCTTCCTCGGCGTGTGTCGCGCTAAATGAAGTGTTTCTCTTCACTAATCAGCAGCAAGATTTACACAATGCTCATCAGTCCCGGCTAATTCCTCAAATCCTCTTATCGTTATTAAGTCTTGATTAGAGGCAAATTATGGCACGGCAGATAAACAAGCTACAGATGTTAATATGCTAATAGCTCTCCTTTGGGCCGGAGGAGGAATGATTATAGTAATCGTTTACAATGACAGCGCAATGAATCAGAACAATGAACCAACGATACACACAAACACAGACAGTAAACATCTCCCAACACGTCATGGCTGGACATGGCTAAACCCTTTAAAGGGCCCATCTGACCAAAGAAACAAACTCCTGGCTCATTTCAAAGTGAAACGTAAGGTTAAGGTCCGAAAACATACACATGTGAACACTTTATGTTTTATTTTTGTGATGTCACAAACCCCAGCACATTTACATATCATCACTGACCAAAGAAAAACAGGCATCTCAAAAATGGGAACTTCACAGGAGAGACCAAAAACAGACTTTACTTTCAATGCAAGTCAATGGAACCAGAATTATTTCCAAGCTAATTTGAAGCATTTCCATTGGTCCGTTCATCATAACATTTTTAAAGGACGTAAACGGCAGCTGCTGCATTCAAACGATGCAGAAAAATGAAAATCGTTCTTCTTTGGACAGCCACGATATACTTTTTCAGCCTAGAGCAGGGGTGTTTAATTAGAGTTCAGTAAGGTCCAGTTAGAGGAGATCTCCTCAGGCCGGTCCGGACCATCATCATTTCTAACTAGTGTTATAATTCGGTGCTATATCCTGTATTTTTAAGTTACCTAGTATCAGCATCTTATACCATCAGCTACTGAAAGACCAACACATCACACATACCGTCCAGTATATTTCAGTATATTTACTGTTTAAATGCTGAACTGAGTGAATTATTTATAAAGCTCTAAATAAATGTTTTTTTCCTCAATTAAAAAAAAGAGCATCTTAAAGTGTTTATTTATAGAGAAAGTAAATAAAACCTGCGTCTTCTTGTTAACTCAGCTTCACAGATTAACATGTTGGTTTTACAGAGCAGTATTCTCCAAAACCAAGTCAAGTCAAGTCAAGTGGGTTTTATTGTCATTTCAACTACATACAGAGTACACAGTGAAACGAAACAACGTTCCTCCAGGACCATGGTGCAACATAGACAGTGCATACAAGACACAAGTGCAACACGAACAAACAAGTGCGGACAGACAACACAACACAACACAGTACAGACAGAGAATAATAAATAATTGCTGGTAGTGTGCAAATTGTGCAATGTGTAATAAATAGAGTCCAGTGAGGTAGTAGAGTTATTAGTGCAATGCTTTGTGCAAAAATGCTTCCCTTTTTTTTCTGGGGTAAATGGTTGGAGAGAGAGAGAGAGAGAGAGAGAGAGGGAGAGAGAGAGAGAGAGGGAGAGAGAGAGAGAGAGAGAGGAGAGAGAGAGAGAGAGAGAGAGAGAGAGAGAGAGAGAGAGAGAGAGAGAGTGTACATGTACCAGAAAGATATCAGTTCAGACGTTGAGTTGTGTTGAGAAGTCTGAAGTCTTGGGGGAAGAAGCTGTTGCAGAGTCTGGTCGTGTTGGACCGGACGCTGCGGTACCTTCTTCCTGATGGCAGGAGGGAGAACAGTCTGTGTGAAGGGTGGGTGGGGTCATCCACAATGCTGGTTGCTTTGCGGATGCAGCGGGTGGTGTAAATGTCCAAGACGGAGGGGAGAGAGACTCTGATGATCCTCTCAGCTGTCCTCACAATGCGTTGGAGGGACTTGCGGTCAGAGGCTGTGCAGGTCCCAAACGAGGCAGTGATGCAGCTGCTTAGGATGCTCTCTATGGTTCCCCTATAGAAGAGGGTGAGGATGGGTGGAGGGAGACGGGCCTTTCTCAGCTTCCGGAGGAAGTAGGACGCTGCTGGGCTTTCTTGGCTGTAGAGCTGGTGTTCAGGGACCAGGTGAGGTTCTCCGCTAGGTGGACACCAAGGAACTTGGTGCTCTTAACGATCTCCACAGAGGAGCCGTTGATGTTAAGTGGAGAGTGGACCGGTCTTGATTTCCTGAAGTCAACATCCATTTCCTTGGTCTTCTCTACATTCCAGTGAAGGTTGTTGACTGTACACCAGTCTGTCAGCTGCTGTACCTCCTCCCTGTATGCTGACTCGTCGCCTTTGCTGATGAGACCCAGCACAGTTGTATCATCGGCGAACTTTATGATGCTGTTAGAACTGTGTTTCGCAACACAGTCATGAGTCAGCAGGGTGAACAACAGAGGACTCAGTACACTGCCCTGGGGTGCCCCAGTGTTCATGGTGATGGTGCTGGAGCTGCTGTTCCCGAACCGGACTAACTGGGGCCTCCCTGTCTGGAAGTCCAGGATCCAGTTGCATAGGGGGGTGTTGAGGCCCAGCAGGCTTAACTTCCTGGTGAGATTCTGTGGGATGATGGTGTTGAATGCTGAACTGAAGTCTATGAACAGCATTCTGACGTAGGTGTCCTTCTTCTCCAGGTGGGTAAGGGAGAGATGAAGGGTGGTGGTGATGGCATCGTCCGTGGATCTTACCAGACGAGCAGGTCCATTCCAGAACCGTTCCTGTTAAACAGTCAGTTTTCTCTGTTGACTTTTCTGTTTTCTGTTATTCTTTCTGACTCGCTTTAGTCTCCGGCTGCTACTCCTCGCTTCGTACCTTGCTTGTGTGCGCCCCACACGCCCCAATGTGCACAGATCTGATTGGCTGAGGAGCCTTCGGTGATCTTACAGTGCATGTGATTGGTCTTTGAGTTTACTGCGCCGTAAAGCCCATATACCGTAAAGACAAGAAAAGCTCCGCCACTTAAAATAAACACAGTCTAAATTAAATCATTCTCAGTAGTTTATCGATTTGGGCCCGCATTGGACAACGTCTGGGTCCAGATCCAGACTGCGGTCTGCCTATTAGTGACCCCTGGCCTAGAGCAATTTAGCTACGACCATTCACAATGAAGTTGAATGAGAGGCAATGCAGAGATGCCAGTCAGAACAGAGCTCATTTACATATAGCTATATGTAAATGTTTGGAAGCCCCAGTCACATATAAAATATAAAACATATCGGATGTGTCTCAAAACCTACTGAGCTCCTACATAGGCAGCATTTTACGTCATAGTATGCGCTCCCAACATGTAGACTGTCCCAAAACTTACATACCTTAAACATACTGAATACTGAGGAACCTTATTTAGACCTGATTTTAAGGAAGCATCGAACTATTAATGTGTTTCTGGTCATATAATCACACAAAACAGTATTTTATTATCAACTCTGTAACGAGTCCTTCATCATTTAGCAGTTTTATACTCGAGACATTAGCATTTATGCTAGCGGGTTTTTAAGACTCAGGCTATTGTTTTGGATGCTGGCCTGTAGCTTAGCAACCAGCTAACTAGAGCGTCTCAGTAATCTGTTTTATGAGGAAAGATGAGGAGAGAACGCTGATACTTACACAGCTGCTACCTAGACAGCCTGCTTAGACACTAACTAGGGTTTGAGACAGACTCATCATCTGTTTTGGCACATTATGTTTTATTTTTATGTGAAGATGAACTAATAAACTGTGATTAAACCAGTGTCCTCTGTAGAGGATGTTTTTAAGAATTAGTGTGTGAGATTATCAGAAATAGTATATAATATTCAAGACTATGTTTTCATTACAGTGTAATTACATGTGACTGCATATTGTTGTGTTTTTATTAGCTTAGCTGGAGTCAAGCCTTCATATCTACATAGGAAAGAAGCTGCCGCCGCCAAGTTTCTACAGTAGCTCAGAATAGACAAACCACCATGGGCGTGGTAGTGGGGGGAAAAGTGGACCTGACTACCCAGGGCCTGAGTAGGGAGAGGGGCCCATGAAATCCTGATTTTATTTTTTTTTGCTTACGTTGCTCGTGTACTGGCATAGATAGGGACATTGCGAGTGTACAGGGCCCAGAATTTGCTGATACGCCCCTGCAAACCTCACACTGGCTGTAGAGAGTGGCCTTCACGTTTTTACGATGGCAGCTTGAGGACGTTTGGACAATGCAGAAAGAAGAAGATTCCCTTTTTTGAAATGTGCTACAGTAGTGCATGTTCTTCAGATTATTGTAGACATTTCTTACAGACCATGCCTGGCAGCTAAAAAGCTCATTAATACAGATGACCATCTTATGGGTCCTAGCAGGAACCACTCAAGAAAATCCACCCCAAGTCCAGGAGACAACAACCTGGCCATACAGGCCGGGGCCAGTTGGACCTGTAGTCAGCTGAACTTAAATGGGGTATGTTTGCTGGTTAGATCTTCACCTGTTTTTAGACCTTCTCAGATCATGTCTGTACCGCAGTATCCTCAAGAATAAAGAATATACTCTGAACTGGCCCCCCTCTTCATTTTGACAGGAAGAAAAGAAGCTCCTTACATAAAACTCCAGGTGGGAGATTTTTATAGCCTAAATCTCTTTAATAAAAAAAAATACCAGGATTAAAACTATGAGGCTGAAGTTCAGCTTCTTATTCTCCAGCTTTGTGTTCAAATACTCTCGTTTCACCTTAAATGATGCAGCAGTTACGGTGACGCCTCAGATGCCAGAATTTAACCGCAGCACCACTTCAGGTGGAAGGGGAATTTTCTAACAAGAAGCTGGTAAATGTCCTTATCAGAAAATGTTTCCAGCATAAAAAAATAATTAGGACGTTCAGATTGTCTTAATCAGCTTATTGGGGGGAAGTAGTGATGTAGTGATTATTAAGTGGAACTAATTAATATTAAAAATACACTGTTATTATGAGCATGCCAGGTAGAACCACTTGATGGGTGGCATAAATAGCCAGAACCCCGGTGCCAGACTCGCGACTTTGGTTTATTAGGGAGATTCCTAATGCTACAGTACTTTTCAGTCAAACAGGGTAAAGTTGCTTGTATGGGCTTTGGTAGGAACTGTTCTCTACACCACATCCCTGTGTTTTATAAGTCTTATCTCTTCACCTGTATCGAGGAAACGGTGGTGACTGTGTTTAAAATCTTGTATATCCCCGAATGACAGGAATCTGCCATGGCACAATGTTTAAAGTGACCGTCGGCTTTATGTCTGACCTCCTCGGAGGCAGTTACATTTCTCTGTGTGAGCAGATCCTCCTTTCTAGCTATCAGCACTGGCTCCTGTGTCTGGCAGGGTTTGAGCACTTATGTAAGTCACTCTAGATAAGAGCGTGCTAAATGCCCTAAATGTGAAAAAAATAAATAAATAATACATTAATAAAAAAAAATAAATTAATAATAAAAATATATATAAAATATATATATCGTCGCTGTCCAATGAAAAACATGTATCACAATTTATAGTTTTCTACGTTGTTTGAACATGACAGTCGTCGTTTGCATTGTCTGAAAAATTAATGATAAATGAATCAATAGAAATGCTCCAAAATAGCTTGGAAATAATTCTTATTCCATTGACTTACATTAAAAGTAAAGTAAGTTTTGGTATCTGCTGTAAAGCTAGAATTTTTTGGGAAACTTGTTTTTCATTGGACAGCAAAGATATACACATACTAAATAACTGAAATATAATAATATAAAGGAATATACACACAAAATATACACAAGATAGACACTGTATAAAATTTTGTATAGGCAGGTTACTCTAAGATGATATATATATTTAAAGTGACTTAGTGATATTGTCTGTATCAGCAATAAATAAATCAATAATATTATAAAGTAGCGAGTAAAATGGTATTGGGGTCTCACAGCTTCACAATTCAGTTCAGAAGCCTGACGGCCTGTGGCTAGAAACTGCTGGTGAACAGGCCAGTATTAGCCAGATACCTGATACCGGTATCCATATCAATGCATCCCTTGTTTTTTTCATATTCGACTCGTTGCAGCTGTGATAGAAAACATGCTGACAATAAACGACTGCTTGTTATGTTATGATCTACATCCACTAAACAACAGTTTATTCAGGACATTTAGGATTTCATCCATTTAATCCTATTCACTAGAGGCTCTGGTCTCCCTGCTCAAACCCCTGTATATCTTTTACACCAAGAACCGCCGTCTCCCCCTGGAGGAGGGTTTCTGTGTAAGTGCTATTTGTGGGTTCAGGGGACATAACACTCACTTAGAAAGATGGAGTTTACTGCAGCTGTGCATCCTTTTAATTTTTAATGAAATAATAGTTATATAATTATTAATGTATCCTTTTAATGATTTCCTGGCAAAACAATATAGTCTGAAACACTGTGTATTTAAAGTTCAAGCATATTTGAACACAAACACAAACAAACAAGCTGAAAATGTATACGTCTGATTTCTGTACATTTAAATACTTTTTCCAAACACTTTATATCACTTTATCACACTCGCACTGCTGCTCTAAAGCGTGAGTGGTCAGTGTGACAGCAGAGCCATGTGACATCACTGTCCCAAATCTGCCCAAACCTGTTCTGATCAAGCACTGTACTTCCACACACATACACTTTAAAACTCTCTGTTATTATCATAAAACTATTTTTAAATTCTCAGATTTCTTAAACCAGGGTTCACCACATATTCAACACTGATATAGACATTTTATTTACAATCAGAACCAGTAGTGAACCAGCACAAGTCTTCTGAGTGTTTATATGTGTTGATAGTAAAATAATAGATGAGTTACTTCTCACTTCTCCAATTAGTTGTAAAACAACATCTCAGACACCAGCAGGCAGTGTATTCATAAACATTTCATCTAATATCTTTCTGTAGTGGAAGCTTTTAGAGGTGGACGTCTGGTTCCATTCACCACCACTGTGAACCATCTGGTTTCTCTCAAAATGATACTTAAATCTGGATATATATATATATATATATATATATATATATATATATATATATATATATATATATATATATATATATATAAATAACAGCCACAACATTAAAACCATCTCCTACACACTCTGTGAATTTTATCAGCTTTATTTATAATACAGGTGGACTTTGTAGTTCTACCCTTACAGACTGTAGTCCATCTTAATCTCTGTATGCTTTGTTATCCTGTTTTTCAATGATCAGGACCTCCACATGACCACCACAGAGTAGATATTATTTGGGTGGTGGTTCATTCTCAGTGCTGTAGTGATACTGACATGGTGGTGGTGTGTTAGTGTGTGTTGTGCTGGTGTGGGTGGATCAGACACAGCAGTGCTGCTGCTGGAGTGTTTAAACACTGTGTCCACTCACTGTCCACTCTGTTAGACACTCCTACTACTTGCTGGTCCACCTTGTAGATGTAAAATCAGAGACAGTAGCTCATCTGCTGCTGCTCAGTTTGTGTTCTCTAGTCTTTCATCAGTGGACACAGGACGCCTCCCACAGGACACTGCTGTCTGAATAGTTTTGGTTGGTGGACGATTCTCAGTCCAGCAGTGACACTGAGGTGTTTAAACACTCCAACAACAGCACTGCTTTGTCTGATCCACTCACACCAGCACAACACACACTAACACACCACCACCACGTCCGTATCACTGCAGTGCTGAGAATGATCCACCTCCCTAATAATGCCTACTCTGTGGTGGTCCTGTGGGGGTCCTGACCATTAAAGAACAGAGCAAAAGGGAATAAACAAAGTATACAGATATACAAAGTGCTCCTATACGGTAAGTGGAGCTGATAAAATGAACAGTGTGTGTAAATATAAGGAGGTGGTTTTAATGTTATGGCTGATCCGTATGATATACTGAGGGTGGCAAAAATTCCAGAGGTCACTGTATGTCCATCTCACTGACAGGACAATGCAGTATTAACTGTACTGAAATAATCAGTGTTAAAACCACACAGCAGGAGGCGCTGTCGCTTAGAGAGAGAGAGAGGTAAAGTTTATGGAGTGTTAAAAGAGGTTAGTGTTAATAGAGAAAGAGAGAAACGGAGAGGTGTAGCTGGTGTAAACAGAGTAAACAGAGAGAATAAAAGAGAGTACTACAGAAGAGAAGGAGTGAGAGAGGTGTAGTAGTGATTAAAAGAAAGAGTGGGAGAAGGAGAGCTTTAGTGAGAAAGGTGTAGTCAGTGTTAATGGAGAGAGAGAGAGATAGACAGAGACGTGTAGTTAGTGCGAGTGAACAGGTGGGGGAGCTCTGATCACACGCTGATGTTAACGCAGGATGAGCTTAGTTGGCCACTGGCCAAATAATGGACAGATCAGCCTCGGCCTGTCGTGGTCAGGAGGACAATATCAGTGATGTGGCCCCATCTATTCTGACATTTCTATTATTCTGACCCAGATTTTCAAATACATTATTATTTTCACAACGACAGTGACACGAGACTTTCTTCCTCAGAGGCAGTGACAAGCTCCTCCTGCAGTTTCCAGCACTTCATGGGAGAAAACAGAGTGCAACGCTTTAGGACCTGAGGTTTTAGGTTTTTATAGGATGTTCAGCAACTTTAGAGTCAATACAGCAGTTAATTACATACACGTATTACTATAGACTATAGATACGACAGTACACTGAGCACTGACTGTCATGATTGGAGGAACTTGGGGGGTTGTTGTGGTTTTTTAAAAATAAGGGAATATATATATGATGTTCTATTATTAAATATAGATACATATATATATATATATATATATATATATATATATATATATATATATATATATATATATATATATATATAGCGAGAGATACATACAGATACATATACATATATATATGTGTGTGTGTATTGTAGCAAATCTGTGTTATTGTTCTGTGTTTACTGACTCTTAAAGATGCACTGTTGTGTTTAGAGTTTGGGACAAGCATGTGATTGGGGGAGAGCGTAGGGGGGCCGGGGGAGAGAGAGAGTTTTCGGCATGTGTGTGTGTTCGGCTTACATACTAGCTGTAGTCTGTTGTTATTTTGGCGTAGTTGCGGCCTACAGCAACTTATGTGGTTCCTAAATAATATTTCCTTCACATGTCCGGCTGGATTTTACTATATATATATATATGCATGGCCTATTTTTATTGTATATAGATACATATATTTAATACCGATGGGACATTTAGATACATGCATATATCTGATATATATATGGAACATAACAGTATACATAATTATTTATCATCGCTATCCAATGGAAAACAAGTATCTTCAAAACAGGAACTTTACACGAGAGGCCAAAAACAGTCTTTACTTTCAATGTAAGTCAATGGAACCAGAATTTTTCTCCAAGTGATTTTGAAGCATTACTATTGGTCTAGTTATTATAGCAATTGTAGACAATGTAAACGGCAGCTGTTGTGTTCAAATGATGTAGAAAAATGAAAATCAAAAAAAATGGAGATAAATGTTTTTCATTGGACAGTGACGATATGTAAACATTATTTTTACATATAGATAATTGTATACATATATGATACACAAGACGTAGCATTATTACATATATATGCTTTCGCAGAATATACATATTTTGCGTAAATGATCATATATAGGTCCTTACATGTATACTATATAGTTGCTGTCCAATGAAAAACAAGAGTCTCTATTTTTGTTGATTTATTGGAGAGTTCATCAACATACTTTACATTCAGTGTAAGTCAATGAAACCAGAATATTTTCCAAGCTATTTTGTAGCACTTCTATTGGTCCATTCATCATGAAATTTTCACACAATGTAAACAAACATTGGCGTGTTCAAATGATACATGAGATACATGTTTTTCATTGGACAGCGATGATATGTAATGCATATGGAACATAACATGCATTTTAAAACCATGCATTTCCATTTTTGTTCTCTGCATCGTATGAACGCAGCAGCTGCTGTTTACATTGGGTAAAAAATTGATGAATGGCTCAAAAATAACTTGGAAATAATTCTGGTTCCATTGACTTACATTAAAAGTAGAGTAAGTTTTTGTCCTCTCCTGTAAATTTGCCATTTTGAAGATACTTGTTTTTCATTGGACAGCTATGATATACACACTTATAGGCAACAGGATTCTTGTGAATATACAATAAACATGAGACGTAATGTTACTTTAATATATAATCCACTCTGAATACTCTGAATACAGGTCCTTATATTCATGTACACTACATATAATTTGTTATTATATATAGAAGCATGTATGGAAACTGAAGCTGTCACATTTGTAACATTCTATATTCTGTGTATTCCTGTTTATGCTGATTTGAATTTGATTATTAACATGTTTGCTAAACAGTTTTGCTTCACACAGTCAGGCTGTGTGCACATTGCTAATGGGTGAGCTGTTAGCTTCCATTACTTGCTCCACAGTAGGCGGGGGTGGGGAGGGATTGGTCAGAAACACCTGGCAACCCCGTTTATGGTCATACAGGAGGCGTGAGCATTTATCTTTTTCATTCGTACTTCTCCTGCTGCCTTGGTTACAGTAAAAAGCTGCTGCATTAAAGCGTGACGTATGAAATCCGCCGCAGCGTTTCTTTGTTGGGATGGAGCCTAATTGCTGCAGCTCTAATTGATTTGTTTCCATAGCAGGAGATGAGCCGGGCCCAGGTGTAGCGCTCAAGCACCGCTATCGTTTCCATCCTTTCTGCTTTGCATTAATTCACACTTTTATTGATGTAATTCCCGCAGTGACCTTTCACCAGCGCAGCTTTAATACAGCTGAGTTTAAAGCTCCGAGCAGATGGCTGCAGCTTCATGACTACAGCAACATCTCTCATAAAGCTGGAGATCCAGTCCAACCTGTATAAAGCTCGCTGTCCACTGCAAACATTCATTAGGGCTTCCACAGACCACTAGAGTGCCGGTTGAGTTTTATTTTTGGACATTTTCAAGAAATAAATGTCTCGTCTTGTTTGGTACAATGAGCTCGTACAGAACCATCAAAAAAACCTTTGGATTTAATATAATAATAGTTTATGGTAGTAAACAATGTTAAATGCAACCTATAACACTTTTCTGTCTTTTCATTAGTGTGCTGTAGCTTTTTGTGCCTGTAAGTTGTCTGCAAAGTTAAAAAGCCCAGAGTATATGCCAATGAGAGAAACTCTCTTCCACAGAAGCCACTTTTCTCAGCTGTCTGAAACGCCTCACTGAATTTCCAGCCCTTTTATTTGTTACAAGGTGACATCATATTGTAACAAAGTCTGAATTGCCTGGCTCCCAGAAGGTCAAGTTTCAAGTTTATTTGTCATTTGCACATCATGTCAGGACATAACATGCATTGAAATGCTTGGGGTGAGGCTCAGATAATAATTCTACAGCAGAGCAGCATTATATATGTAAAACAGTGCAAACATACAATAAATAGATAATAATAAAGAAAAAATAAGCTAGAATATATACATATAGTTATAACTGAAATATTTTAAGGACTATACAAAACATACACAAGATATATACATAAGATATACAGGAGGACATATGTAGAAACTTTTGCATAGGCAGGTTATCTAAGAAGACATATCTATTTAAAGTGGCTTAGTGATATTGTCCAAAGCAGCGATATCAGAATAAATAATATAATAGTATACGTGAGTGAACAGTATTATGGTCTTTCAGCCTCACAGTTTGTTCAGGAGCCTGACAGCGTGTGGGTAGAAGCTGTTCAGTAACCGGGTTGTTCTGGTCTGGGTGCTGCGGAATGTAGCTCTACTAACTTGTTATGCCGGACTTTCAGGATCAGACTCTGACTCAAACTGGTACAGCAGAACTAACTCCACTGTAACAACAGCCATCAGCAGTGTGGGGGTGGTAGCCAGATGGTGCTCTGACCAATCAGAACAGAGTGAGTGAGTTGAGCACACTGGGTTCATCGATCAGGAACCCCACAGAGCAGGTTCTATTAGGGAGGTGGGTTATTCTCAGCACTGCAGTAACACTGATATGGTGGTAGTGCGTTAGTATGTGTGGTGCTGGTGTGAGTGGATCTGACACAGCAGTGCTGCTGAAGTGAGAATAGGGCACCAACCAAAACTATCCAGCCAGCAGTGTCCTGTGGGCGGCGTCCTGTGTCCACTGATGAAGGACTAGAGGAACAGCAGCAGCAGTACTGAGCATAACCCACCTCCCTAATAATATATGCTCTCTAATGGTCCTGTGGGCGTCCTGATCACTGAAGAACAGAGTAAGTCTGTATCTGTAGAGCTCCTATACGGTGAGTGGAGTTATAAAATGGACTGTGAGTTTAGATACAAGGAGGTGTTAATGTTATAGCTGTTGTTATAGCTGTTTGGTGTATATACTATATATAATATGTATCTATATATATCGGACATGCTATTATTACATGTAGATGATTTTAATGGTCACCATCATCGAAACAAATTAAGAAAAAATTTAAAGTTGACTTAAAGGAGTGAATAACACAGAATAACATTAACAAATAACATTAACAAATCCAATGTTCTATATGAAAATCAGCTGAATAAATAAATAATATTAGCAAACAAAAGCTGAACAATGAAGTCCATTCTGTGACCTCTGTTCATGTTTAAAAAGAGGAATGTGAGGAGAGAGAGAGAGAGAGAGAGAGAGAGAGAGAGAAAATGACACTATTGTTCCATTAAGCCAGTCTAAAAATAGCTCCCCTTTCTAGCCAATCAGCTGAGGGTTGCTATAACAGCCATATCTTTATGCCAATGAGGAGATATAAATGGTGCAATATGGATGAGAAAGAGAGAGAGAGAGAGAGAGAGAAAGAAAGAAAGAGACAGATTCTCTGTATGTATTTATAAAAAAACAACTATATATATATATATATATATATATATATATATATATATATATATATATATATATATATATATATATATATTTCAAAATACTGAATACTGAACTGAATTGACCTGAACTTTATTAAAGGAGCCATTTGAAGGCTGATGCAACCTGTCGAATTCATGCTCCCAACAATAGGGGGCAGCATATCACCAGAAAATGTGCTGCCCCTCTTCCACCCTCTACGATTCTTTTCAGCCTAGAAGAAATGCATTGAGTTTAGTATCAAACTTCATCCCTCTACTCTCAGAGAGCATCTCCAGTGAAGGAAGTAGAGCTAATGCTCTGTTTTATATTTATATCACTTCTTTCGTTTGCTGCTGGATGTGGTTTCTTACCGACAGGGGGCAGCAGCGGTTGCTCGCCAGGAGCTCCAGCGTCGCTGTGTTTACACTTCCTTTCATTTGCTACCTGTTCTTAAATGATCTAACCATGAACAGGACCTTCAACACTGCTGACAATGTTGGACTGATGGTACACAACACTACAGTGACTCACTGTCGCCTCTTGAGGTGTAAAGTGGTATTACTTCTTTGTGCTATTACATGTTGTTCTGGTGTTGAATGTTTGTTTATTATGTTTTTAATAGTGATGGTGTTTATTTTCTTTACTACAGTATTTATTAATCTAATACGGTTAAACTTAATTAGGAACACCTGTCTATGATTTCATCTTATCATCAGGAGACTGTGAGGCCCAGAGATGCTGATGCTGATAATCTATTATTGATAATATTTTTGGCATTACCAAACAAGCACTGGTCATCAGTGTCGGTCAGTATTATCGCCCAAATGGTTTATCAGTCAGGATGTAATCTGTTTACACTGTACAAACCTGGTGCCTCAAACATTCAATAGGGTTCTCAAAGAAAATACAGTGGCATGCAAGCCTTGATGCACTTCTGGTTAAAACTTTCATTACTGTGAAGAGCGAGTTAACCTGATTTCCAAAAGGGCATTAAAATAAATACATTTCTTTATTATTTTAAGCAAGATTACTTAATTACTTACTCTACAGTGGCATGCCAAAGTTTGGGTACCCCTGGGCAAAATTTCAGTGAGTAGTTGAAAAAGTGAGTAAACGATTACCTAATTTCCGAAATGCAAAGTTAAACATGACTTATTTCTTTACTATTTTAAGCAAGATTACTTTATTATTACCATCATTTGCAGTTTCAAAATGCCTGGAGCTAAAGTTTGGGCATCCTGTATGGTCAGAACAGATATCCCAGCTTTTAAACCCTTTTGTAGAGTCTTTAAGTTTCTTAATTTCAAAAGGCATCTAGTTCTGTGAGATTGCTTGTCCATCCTTCATGTGCAGCTCCATTGAGGTCTATCCACAGATTTTTGGTGATGGTTAGCTCTGGGGAAAATCTTTAACTTGGGCCCTTTTGGGGCCAACTGTGGATTTTGAGGTGTGTTTAGGATCATTATCTCAAAGAAAATACAGTGGCATGCAAGCCTTTGCGCACTTCTGGTTAAAACTTTCATTACTGTAAAGAGCGAGTTAACCTGATTCCCAAAAGGGCATTAAAATAAATACATTTCTTTATTATTTTAAGCAAGATTACTTCCTCTACAGTGGCATGCCAAAGTTTGGGTACCCCTGGGCAAAATTTCGGTGAGTAGTTGAAAAAGTGAGTAAACGATTACCTAATTTCCGAAATGCCAAGTTAAACATGACTTATTTCTTTAATATTTTAAGCAAGATTACTTTATTATTATCATCATTTGCAGTTTCAAAATAACAAAAAGGAACAATGCCTGGAGCTAAAGTTTGGGCATCCTGTATGGTCAGCACAGGTATCCCAGCTTTTAAATCCTTTTGTAGAGTCTTTAAGTTTCTTAATTTCAAAAGGCTTCTAGTTCTGTGAGATTGCTTGTCCATCCTTCATGTGCAGCTCCATTGAGGTCTATCCACAGATTTTTGGTGATGGTTAGCTCTGGGGAAAATCTTTAACTTGGGCCCTTTTGGGGTCAACTGTGGATTTTGAGGTGTGTTTAGGATCATTATCTTGGTATCATAGGATCATTATCTCATGTTTGCTTTCAGAATTTGCTGATATGAAATGTAATCCATTGTTGATTTAATCCATATCTTTGTGCTCATTGTGGCCAAAAAGTTCTATTTTAACTTCATTGGTTTACAGTACTGGTTTTCTAAATTGACCAGGTGTGTTTAGATGTTCCTTTTGTGGTAAGAATACAGGAAAGATTTCTGATCTGATGGCTGCTCCATGAAGATCATATTTCTGCAGATCCTGCTGCGCAGTAGAACACTGCACTGCTAAACCTTCCTGAAGGTATTTTGCGGTCAAACGAGGGTTTTAATTTGCCCTTTTCCTGCTTTGTAGGCATCAATTATCTTAATTTTCTCAGTGCTAGAGGAGCCCAAGGTTGCTGATCTTTGGGACGAGATGTGAGGAGCCAGAGTATTTAGAAAGCTTTGAAACTTGCATCACCTGGTCATTCCTAATGATGAACGTAATGAGTAAGCAATAGTCCTAACAAGCTAATTTAGGGCTGAGAACTTTATAAAAGTTATTGGGGAGCTCAGATCATGTGGTATGCCCAAACATTTTGATGACGCTTTGATGGATTTCAAGATAAAAAAAGTACTACTCACTTAACTATTCACAGTCACAGAAGTGTCTCGAAAAACATACCCCCCTACTACTGCTATTGAAAGAGCTCATAAAACTATACAAGATCTTGCAAGAACCTCTGACCACCTCACTGGGTTTCATCAAGCACCCAGCGCTAGTTCCAGGTTAGTCATCCTCTGAAATCCACCTTTCCAGAAGAGTACCTGGAGGCTTCCTAAAGAGTCCATATAGCAAGTAGAGGAATGACAAAGAAACCCTCAAGTATCCATTTATTTACTCAGTAATACGTCTAAATGAGCGTGTATATTCGTGCCCTGGCCAGGCAGATGGAGGCTGTGGTCACTAGGCTGTGGTCACCATTCCTGGCAGGCAGCAGAGCATTATGTGGACAGATTGGAGCTGATATGTGATTGTGCGAGGGCAGGGACGCAGAAAATGGCCGGTTACTGAGAGGAGGGGGATAATGTCCTATTCAGCTGCTGAATGTGGCACAAGTGTGGATGATGAAACGTGAAAAAGAAAAAAAAAACGGAAAAAAAAGAAAAAGAGAATTCATTCCGTAGCATGAAATAGCTGAAAAGTCTACAGAGTATAGAGACACGGTGTGTCCATGTTCAGTCTTTCTCCGTGCATTAATGTGAACACTGGAGTTTTACAGCAGATTAATGTGGGAAAGTCCTTCAATTCCACCAGAAATATGAAAAAAAAATCTGAAAATAATAGAAAAGTAAATAACAGACTGCAAGCTGGCTCAACAAATGTGCTGCTCAGGCATTGCTGTTGTATCCCAGGTGGTTGCTAAGGTGTTGCTCAGGTATTGCTATGGTATCCTAGGTAGTTGCCAAGACGTTGCACAGGTATTGCTGTGGTATCCCAGGTGGTTGCTAAAGTGTTGCTATGCTGTTACTGTGTTATTCCAGTAAGACAGTAAAATACCGTTAGACAGTTGCTATGGTATCCCAGGAAGATGCTAAGGTAACACTATGCAGTCACTCTGGTATTTCAGGTGGTTGCTAAGGTGTTGCTAGGCAGTTACTTTGGAATCCCCAGCAGATGCTAAAGTACTGTGAGGCAGTTACTGTTGTATCCCAGGTAGTTGATAAGGTGTTGCTAGGCGGTTGCTATAGTAACCCTGGTGTTGCTAGGTGAGATGCTAAGTACCACAAGGCATTTACTATGGTATCCCAGGTAGTTGCTGAAGTACTACTAGGTAGTTACTATAGTATCCTTGTCAGAAGCTAGGGTGTTGCTAAGCAGTCACTATGGTATCCCAGATCATTGTTCAAGTGTTGCTAGGCAGTTATCGTGGCATCTTAGTGAGATGCTAAGGTACCACTAGGCAGTTACTATGGTATCTTAGGTAATTAAGTATTGAATGTACTTTGTAATTTTTATTTTTGTAATTGCATGATTATAATGAATTCTTGGCATTTTTAAAAAAAATAAATATATTATTCAAGTGTTAAGGATTTTATTAATTATATGATTTGATATAAATAAGAGCATTTCAAGCTCTGTTTTTTAAATATTGTAAATCCATTGTTTTAGCAATATGTTAATGTTAGCATATAAAGGCCGTCGTTTGAGCTGGTACTTGGGGCCGGTGTGGCACTCGGTTATGAAACACAGGGCAGTTTTGTTGTTGGTGGGGTTTATAAGGGGCAGCTGTGATTACATTCCTGCCCCGTTCCCCTGCGTTATGAAGCTGAAAGAGGAGCCGAAGTAAAGCTGCTCTTACAGGAGGTGTGAAAGTGCGCTAACATGCCCCTCTCACCAATCAAAATATACACAACTCTCACATGATCCCCAAAACTTTCGCTGATTCTGCAGGACGACAGGGCGTGTGTTACAGCCAGAACACGCAAACACACTCAACGTTTCCCAGTATTTACTTTATCCAGAGAAAGAAGTACTGTGAAAGCCCCCAGATGCTCATATATGCTGTATTGTCTTTATGTCTAGAACGTGCATTAAGTGCAGGAGGGTCACAGAAACCTCCACAGTTCAGAACGTTTTCACTCAAACATGCTTGACTGAATCCATCAGTGAGTCATCATGCAGCATCTGGCAGATTAGAGCACAGGAAAACATTAAAGCATGAGTCTTAAAGTGAATGTAATTTATCATCTCTGTCCACAGAAAAACAAGTATCTACGAAATAGTAACTTTACAGGAGATGCCAAAATATTTTTATGTAAGTTAAAGTAAAGAGCTTTTATTCCAAGTGATTTTGGAGCATTTCTATTGGTCCATTCATCATAAAATTCTCACAGGATATAAAGAACAGCTGTTGTGTCCAAATGATATAGAAAAATGAAAATCAACAATCTGGACAGTGAAGGTATACACATCTGACCAAAATGGTTGTACCATATACAGACATCACCACAATGACCGCCTTGCAACCTGTGCTATTAGTAAAATAATGTATATGTAAATAAAGCATGTAAATAAAATTAGAACCCAGTTCTGCCCAAACTCAAGGGGCAACAATTTATTTACTTTGTTTGAACTAGACTTATTATAAACACTATATATATATATATATATATATATATATATATATATATATATATATATATTCACAGTATATTTTGTCTGCTGTTGTATAAATGCAATAATCAACTTGAGGTCATATGTTACAGTGATTTTATCAGAGGTAAAGAAGTTCACTCGTTAAACAGCTCAGAACAAACCTGCAGCGAGAACAACAGTAAAAATAGTCAAAACTTTTAACCAGTAAAATTAAACAATTACACACGATCAGTAAGCATTTCTGAGCGTAGCTGCTGACAATTATTCTAATGAAAAAATCAGATTTAAAAAATTTGAAATTTAATTAATTATTAATTGATTTCATTTAATTAAAATTAATGTGACATTCTTTGCATTGTTTCACAGGTTTGCTAACAGTCATTTATTCTATAGATTTGAAAAATCAGCTTGTAATAATAGTAACAATGATAATTATGCCTTTAATTTATAATGCACCACTCAAACCTCAGACCTGCTACTGAGGTAAAGACAATTCAGTAATAAATACATAACATTTAGAAAAAGACCAAAAACAAAAAGCAGCACACTGCTATGACATTTAAAAAAACATTTAAAAAAAAGCCACACAATAAAAGTCTCTTTCACATAAAGACAATTCAGAAATAAACACATAACATTTAGAAAAAGACCAAAAACAAAAAGCAGCACACTGCTATGACATTTAAAAAAACATTTAAAAAAAAGCCACACAATAAAAGTCTCTTTCACATAAAGACAATTCAGAAATAAACACATAACATTTAGAAAAAGACCAAAAACAAAAAGCAGCACACTGCTATGACATTTAAAAAAACATTTAAAAAAAAGCCACACAATAAAAGTCTCTTTCACATAAAGACAATTCAGAAATAAACACATAACATTTAGAAAAAGACCAAAAACAAAAAGCAGCACACTGCTATGACATTTAAAAAAACATTTAAAAAAAAGCCACACAATAAAAGTCTCTTTCACATAAAGACAATTCAGAAATAAACACATAACATTTAGAAAAAGACCAAAAACAAAAAACAGCACACTGCTATGACATTTAAAAAAACATGATTTCACATAAAGACAATTATGACAATGCGTCAAACCTTCATCCTAACTCAACATTTCTGGTTAAGATGTAAACAGAGACATTTAGATGGTTTTGGTGTGAAATACTCTGTTCTAGAGTCAGAACTGCTCACAATGCTGTTAAATGGAAACAAACATCCACCTCTAAAAGCTCCCTCACAGAAAGCTATTACATGAAATGGCTATAAATACACTGCCTGGTGTTTGAGACACTGTTACAATTTCTGGTTTTGGCTTAAAAGATTTTTTAAAGCCATTCATGTTGGAGTGGCTCATGTGGGGTGTTCTGAGGCAAAATAGACCCAAACGAAAACCTATTATTTTCAGATTTTCCAACATCATCAGCGTTTTATATAAAACAATATGAAACATAGGAAAACACAAGATTCACTGGTGGTATTGGATGGTAAATAAAATGTCTATATTTGTGTTGTACACATGGTGACCCCTGGTTACTATCACCATCACTGTAAAGGACTCTCCACAATCAACCCTTTTACACCAAACCCACTCTGAATGACTCTGTTCACAAACGCTGACTCAGTTGAATTCCCCTTTAACCCATCGGTAGCTTGTCATCAATGTATTGATTAGTGATCTGTCAGCTGTAGTGTAGCCACAGTGCTGGAAAATAAATAACGATCATTAAAAACGTTCATGTGATGCTGCTCGTTCACCAAAAATCACAGTGTCACTGCTTGTTCTACATCATCTGTCTCTATAAATGTCTGTGGAATTCGGGCTTCAATAACATGATGCTGTTGGCGCGTATCTGCGGCCGTGTCGTTTTTATTGAATACAACTCTTCCATTCCGCCGGAGAAGATAAATATTTGAGAAAGAAATAGGATTTGGCACACCGGAGTCATGAAAACACGCCTGTGTGTGTGTGCAGAGAGTGTTTACAGGCTGGCTGTTCTCAATCAGACTGTGATGTTCCATCCCGAGTCCTTGAACGGCTTATAGAAACACGATAAGGCCTAATGAAAGATGATTGCAATAACATCACATTAAGTGACCTAGTTTTGAGGAGATGCTTTAAAGGAACACTGAGTCAGAAACACAGAACACAGAACGAACAAAACACTTTTTGTTTTGTTTACAGCCTGATGGTATTCTTCTACAGCTTTATTGGTCCCGCAGAAGGTTTTGACAAATCGAGGGAGACGGCGGTACCTGCTGTTATGTGTTCAGATATTAAAACACTGCAAGTACAGCGTGTCTCACTAAGGAAACCATATAACATGAAATTGGTTTGGCAGACAGTGAGTTTTGTTCACTGGAAATGATGAAGACAAGGGCGTAGATTAGGTCACAACATGGGTAGGAACCCAACAAACGGGTTAACTACTATATTAAAGGTAGGGACACAACAACCCTGGTTAACTAACATCAGTTGATCTTACTTTCTACAGTGGAATGATGTTCTGTAGCAGATTTTCATTCAGCAGGTACTGACTGGTTAGTTTACTACCTATAACGTACGTCCTGGGAGGTGAAAAAGCTCCTGATGTGGATTGATGGATTGGTGGATTGATATCTACAAAGAATCAAACATACTGTCATGACATGAAAAAGGGAGGAAATCATCAGAGAGCACCCTTTCCCTTTCAGCCAATCAAATGCGAGCACGATTAAACCACATCTGGAAGACGCAATCGGAATTATCCATTCCAAATATAATGCAAATGAGTTTGCTCAAATATTGGTAGGGACAATTTTAAAATATTGCATATGCAAACCTACGCTCTTGGAAGATGATAATGGAAAGCTTATCATTGCCTGTACAGAAGAAAGCTCATTGTTTAAACATCGGAATAAATAACTTCCCATTTGAAAACAAATGGTTAAATCCAAGATGGCTGGCATGTTGGTGACATAGCCTATCAGGCTCTATCTAAAATTGGATCACTGTCTGCCAAACAGTTAACAGGTTATATGGGTGTTCCCTTACTTTTGAGGCTGGAGACTGTATGTTTAATTTACAGACTCAGCATCCAGGGTATCAATAAAGAGGTTGTTCCCGTTGCTGCAGTAACAGCCTCCACTTATCTGGGAGGCCTTTACACTAGAGGATTTGATTGCATTCAGCTTTCACAAGAGCATTAGTAAGGTTGGGTGTTGATGTTGGATAATCAGTTCTGGATCAGTCCTACTCATCCCAGCGGTACTGGATGGAGCTCCATCATCACTCAAGAGAATACAGTCCCACAGCTCCACAGACTGAACTTGACATTGGGCATAGTGACTTTAGACTCATGTGTTGCTACTCCAAAGCATCCTATTCTATTGGACAGTGCTTTTCTATGGAGATGATAAAAGCTGTGTCAGCAATAAATGCACCTTGCAGAGCTGCCTGTTTACTTCTGAACAGCCGCAAAAAAAATAATAACAACTATAATTTGATTACTAAACACTGGAGAATAAACTGGAACAAGGAAAAAATATAGAACCTGAATATTATCAAGTTGTCTTAATGATGTATTTTGCATGACCAGCTGTCTTGGCTGTGATGAGGTGGGGCTTAAAATATGGACACACCTACTTCAATAAGTGGGGAACTCACTTGTTGTTGAAAATGTTGGCTTAGATGTCAATAAAATCAATCAGAGTGGTTTGGTGTGAAATACGTCTACATTCTAGAGCAGAGGTCACTAATAGGCGGACCGCAGTCCTGGTCTGGACCCAGACGTTGTCCAATGCGGACCCAAACCGCGTGTCGACTGTGTTTATTTTAGCCAGCGGAACGATTCAAGTCTTTATACGGTATACGGGCGCAGTAAACTCACAGCGAAAAACGACTTTTCAACCAGGAATGGACCGAGACATATGTTTATTCTTCCCACAGGCAGCTCCACACCAACATGTCTCATATGTTCTGAGACTGTGGCCAATTAAAAATAGCCCTGACACCAATTCAGCCCAGGTTTAAAGTCCTGGCTGGACAACCAAGAGCTCACTTCGCTCACTGAACAAGAGAAAGTCTGAGAGAAGAACACAAGAGAGAGATAAACAGTTAAGATGTTAAATCGAGTTAACAAGAGGACGCATATTTTGTTTACTTTTTCTCACTTTTTTAAAAATAGCATTCTGTTTTTTTTAATACAGCCCTTGTTTACTTCAAGTGAGGGAAACAACATTTATTAGAAGTTTTATAAATAATTAATTCAGTTCAGCATTTAAACAGTAAATGTACTGAAATATACTGAACGGTATGTGTGATGTGTTGGTCTTTCAGTTGTTGACATAAGATGCTGATACTAGGCTACTTCAGTAAACGACACTGAATCATAACACAAGTTATGAACAGGGCTGGACTGGTAATCAGGTGTACCGGGCATTTGCCCGGTGGGCTGACAGTCCTCAGGGGCCGATGCTGTTGGATTTTTTTCTTCCCTTTTTTTTAAGGGGTGGCCCATATAGCCCATCTTTAATATAGACAGTGAACTAAACCAATCAGGATATAGGACGAAAGTGGCTACAGTATGTGCAAATTTACTTATTTGCTTTCCACAATGGTTATTTGATAGGCTTGTAAAGTAATGATTTACTGTAAATTTCTAATAAGGCAAAAAGTTATGTTTTTTAAATATGATGCTGTTATTATTTGATAATTATTATATGATAGTTGTAAAATACATTCCTTCGCGGAACACATACATACATACTAATTATGACGGGCTGGTCTAAGCCAAAAATGCCAGGGCCGATTTTCTGTCCCAGTCTAGCCCTGGTTATAATGGATGATGGTCCGAACCTTGGCCTGAAGAAATTCCCACCAACTGGACCTTACTGAATTTTAATTAAATACCCCTGTTCTAGAAAGTCAGGACTGTTCACTGTGGTGCTGATAGGAACCAGGCGTCCACCTCATAAAATGGTTTTGAATACAAGGACTGATGTTGAAGACATTGTGTTACAGTAGAAATAGGATGGATAAATACAATCAAAGGAATCATGAAAGAGCCATTCAGAAGCTTGAAGATGCAAACAGAGAAGAGGATATTCTGGAGAAACACTGTCCATGTGGTCAGCAGGAATCTGACAGCACCTAATAACAGTAATTCTGTCTAACAGCATCTCATTTTATCTCAAGATAGAAAATCCTAAACTTGGAAACTGAGGTTGATAGCTATTTGTTACCTGCACAGCTGCAGAGTTAATACATACATCAAAATAACATTAAGAGATGTAAGCTAGTTATTTGGGCCGCGTGTCAAAACTAAACTAAAGTGTGATGAATGAACTGGAAGCTCAAGAAAAGTTACAAATGTTTTGATGGTGCCACCTGCTGTTTAATCACAGCTTTAGCCAGCCACGCTAACGCTATTCCTCCTAATAAACAGCCTTATGTTCAACACAGTCTCCTCATTACTCACCACATTCACATCCATTATTCACCGCGTTCACTGCAGTCGTTTCCTTGTCAAGTTGTCATCCACTTTAACACATACAGGAAATGACAGAGAATTACGTTACACAGAATTAATAAATCATTTTAAAATTCATTGTAGAACACTCAGAAATGATTTCTTCTTTCTTTTGTGTTGTTGGGAGTGAGCTGTGCGCATACAAGAAATATTACGATTAATATTATGATTAATAACCTTTTCCATTTATTCTTGTAAGCAAGACTAACAAGCTGTGTGTCACATATTTCTCAGTGGATGTCACCACATTTCCTACAGCTACATTATGAAAAAACTGAAATACTCATTCAGAAAAAAAACTGGTTTATCACAAACTGAGCTACAAATATAAAACCTGAAATATTCAGTAACATTCTGTCTTTTCTATTCCAAAGTAACGCAGAGAAACTTGTTCATATGTTTGATACTAGCAGAGTTGATCACTGTAATGGTCTATTCTCTACAACTCGCAGCAGCACAGATCCCAAAAAGGAGCTCATATAAGCTGAACTGGGGATTGCCCCTAGACATCCATGAAATAAAGATTATTATTATTACTACTAGTACCACCACTATTATTATAATTACTAAAAACATTCAAATAGTTTAGCTATTCTACTATTATATCAGTTTGGGTGTTTCTGTAGTACTGCCCCTGCTCAGTATAGTGAGTTTGGATGTCTCTGTAATACTCCTCCTGCTCAGTATAGTGAGTTTGAATGTTTCTGTAATACTCCTCCTGCTCAGTATAGTGAGTTTAGATGTTTCTGTAATTCTCCTCCTGCTCAGTATAGTGAGTTTAGATGTTTCTGTAATACTCCTCCTGCTCAGTATAGTGAGTTTGAATGTTTCTGTAATTCTCCTCCTGCTCAGTATAGTGAGTTTGGATGTTTCTGTAATTCTCCTCCTGCTCAGTATCGTGAGTTTGGATGTTTCTGTAATTCTCCTCCTGCTCAGTATCGTGAGTTTAGATGTTTCTGTAATTCTCCTCCTGCTCAGTATAGTGAGTTTAGATGTTTCTGTAATACTCCTCCTGCTCAGTATCGTGAGTTTAGATGTTTCTGTAATTCTCCTCCTGCTCAGTATAGTGAGTTTAGATGTTTCTGTAATACTCCTCCTGCTCAGTATAGTGAGTTTAGATGTTTCTGTAATATTCCTCCTGCTCAGTATAGTGAGTTTAGATGTTTCTGTAATAGTCCTCCTGCTCAGTATAGTGAGTTTGAATGTTTCTGTAATACTCCTCCTGCTCAGTATAGTGAGTTTAGATGTTTCTGTAATACTCCTCCTGCTCAGTATAGTGAGTTTGGATGTTTCTGTAATTCTCCTCCTGCTCAGTATAGTGATTTTAGATGTTTCTGTAATACTCCTCCTGCTCAGTATAGTGAGTTTAGATGTTTCTGTAATTCTCCTCCTGCTCAATATAGTGAGTTTGGATGTTTCTGTAATACTCCTCCTGCTCAGTATAGTGAGTTTAGATGTTTCTGTAATACTCCTCCTGCTCAGTATCGTGAGTTTGGATGTTTCTGTAATACTCCTCCTGCTCAGTATAGTGAGTTTAGATGTTTCTGTAATACTCCTCCTGCTCAGTATCGTGAGTTTAGATGTTTCTGTAATTCTCCTCCTGCTCAGTATAGTGAGTTTAGATGTTTCTGTAATACTCCTCCTGCTCAGTATAGTGAGTTTAGATGTTTCTGTAATACTCCTCCTGCTCAGTATAGTGAGTTTAGATGTTTCTGTAATACTCCTCCTGCTCAGTATAGTGAGTTTAGATGTTTCTGTAATACTCCTCCTGCTCAGTATAGTGAGTTTAGATGTTTCTGTAATACTCCTCCTGCTCAGTATAGTGAGTTTAGATGTTTCTGTAATACTCCTTCTGCTCAGTATAGTGAGTTTAGATGTTTCTGTAATACTCCTCCTGCTCAGTATAGTGAGTTTAGATGTTTCTGTAATACTCCTCCTGCTCAGTATAGTGAGTTTGGATGTTTCTGTAATACTCCTCCTGCTCAGTATAGTGAGTTTAGATGTTTCTGTAATATTCCTTCTGCTCAGTATAGTGAGTTTAGATGTTTCTGTAATACTCCTCCTGCTCAGGATAGTGAGTTTAGATGTTTCTGTAATACTCCTCCTGCTCAGTATAGTGAGTTTGGATGTTTCTGTAATACTCCTCCTGCTCAGTATAGTGAGTTTGGATGTTTCTGTAATACTCCTCCTGCTCAGTATAGTGAGTTTGGATGTTTCTGTAATACTCCTCCTGCTCAGTATAGTGAGTTTAGATGTTTCTGTAATTCTCCTCCTGCTCAGTATAGTGAGTTTAGATGTTTCTGTAATTCTCCTCCTGCTCAGTATAGTGAGTTTAGATGTTTCTGTAATACTCCTCCTGCTCAGTATAGTGAGTTTAGATGTTTCTGTAATACTCCTCCTGCTCAGTATAGTGAGTTTAGATGTTTCTGTAATTCTCCTCCTGCTCAGTATAGTGAGTTTAGATGTTTCTGTAATTCTCCTCCTGCTCAGTATAGTGAGTTTAGATGTTTCTGTAATTCTCCTCCTGCTCAGTATAGTGAGTTTAGATGTTTCTGTAATTCTCCTCCTGCTCAGTATAGTGAGTTTAGATGTTTCTGTAATACTCCTCCTGCTCAGTATAGTGAGTTTAGATGTTTCTGTAATACTCCTCCTGCTCAGTATAGTGAGTTTAGATGTTTCTGTAATACTCCTCCTGCTCAGTATAGTGAGTTTAGATGTTTCTGTAATACTCCTCCTGCTCAGTATAGTGAGTTTAGATGTTTCTGTAATACTCCTCCTGCTCAGTATAGTGAGTTTAGATGTTTCTGTAATACTCCTCCTGCTCAATATAGTCTGGTTGTGTTTGTGAATTTGCGAATGCAGTTTGTTTTCTGGCTGGGTGATGAGTGTAGGGATGCTGCAGTGATGCGGTGTGTGCTCAGGTGGAGGTAATAAACAGGCTGAGAGATTGAAGTCTACACTGATCATATCACACTGCTCTGTCTTATCGCCATCAGCACACTAATATCGATCTGCTTTCGCTCCAGAAAAGAAAAAGCACACCTAAACTGAGCTCTCCCTGCAGACACAGCAACTCATTTCATATCAAATTAATTACCCACTCTGAACTGTAATGACCCTCAAACGCTGTATTTGGTATATTTATTTGAATGGATGTCATAGTATCCACCTAACAATACTCTAGTAACCATCTGGAACACTGCATAATCCCCACTAACCTAAGTGAATATATATTTTATAACCTCCTCTAGCAAACTGTTAGCAGCCTCCAAAGATACTTACCCAAGCAACCATCTAGTAACATCCTAACAACCAGCTGGAATAACATAGGAAAACATAAGTATTTAAGTTTGCACTACCTGTCAAATGTTTGGACACACTTTACTGAATATGATTTTTTATAATTAGAAAAAAAAATACTTAATATGTTGAAAGACAAGTTTAAATAGTAACGTTGGTGCTCATGTACAAAAATGATCCTGAAACAATTAATTTACTTCTAAATTAAAAAGGAAATTAATATTTTGTATTTGTATACTATCTTCTTCAGTCCTTCAGTCCTCTATATCTCCTCATGAAGCTGCTGAAATAGAAACCTGACCATGCAGAGTGCTCACACGTTTGCTTTTCAACCTGTTTCCTGTTGTGTTATTAAAAGGTAGATGTTGAAGTACAAGGTAGATGTTTCTAATAAAAAGTGGCCAGTTAGTAAAAGTACAAAGTAGAGGTTTCTAATAAAGTTTGTAAGTACAAGGTATGTGTTTCTAATAAAGTGGCCAGTTAGCAGAAGTACAAGGTAGGTGTTTCTAATAAAGTTTGTAAGGTCAAGGTAAGTGTTTCTAAAAAAGTGGCCAATTAGTGGATGTATAAGGTAGGTGTTTCTAATAAAGTGGCCAGTGAGTTGAAGTACAAGGTAGATGTTGAAGTACAAGGTAGATGTTTCTAATAAACGCATTGTGAGGACAGCTGAGAGGATCATCGGAGTCTCTCTCCCCTCCGTCTTGGACATTTACACCACCCGCTGCATCCGCAACCAGCAACCAGCATTGTGGATGACCCCACCCACCCTTCACACAGACTGTTCTCCCTCCTGCCATCAGGAAGAAGGTACCGCAGCATCCGGTCCAGCACGACCAGACTCTGCAACAGCTTCTTCCCCCAAACCATCAGACTTCTCAACACAACTCAACGTCTGAACTGATATCTTTCTGGTACATGTACACTCTCTCTCTCTCTCTCTCTCTCTCTCTCTCTCTCTCTCTCTCTCTCTCTCTCTCTCTCTCTCTCTCTCTCTCTCTCTCTCTCTCTCTCTCTCTCTCTCTCTCTCTCTCTCTCTCTCTCCAACCATTTACCCCAGATAAAAATGGGAAGCATTTTTGCACAAAGCATTGCACTGATAACTCTACTACCTCACAGGACTCTATTTATTACACATTGCACAATTTGCACACTACCAGCAATTATTTATTATTCTCTGTCTGTAGTGTGTTGTGTTGTGTTGTCTGTCCGCACTTGTTTGTTCGTGTTGCACTTGTGTCTGTATGCACTGTCTATGTTGCACCATGGTCCTGGAGGAACGTTGTTTCGTTTCACTGTGTACTCTGTATGTAGTTGAAATGACAATAAAACCCACTTGACTTGACTTGATAAAGTGGCCAGTGATTGTAAGTACAAGGTCTGTGTTTCTAATAAAGTGGCCAGTTTGTGAAATTACAAGGTTTGCGTTTCTAAAAAAGTGGTTAGTTAGTGAAAATATAAGATAGGTGTTTCTAATAAAGTGGCCAGTTAGTGAAAGTATAAGATAGGTGTTTCTAAAAGGTGGCCATGAAGTGGAAATACAAGGTAGGTATTTCTAATAAAGTGGATAGTGATTCAAAAAAGTACAAGGCATGTGTTTCTAATAAAGTGGCCAGTTACTATAAGTACAAGGTAGGTGTTTCTAATAAAGTGGCCAGTTACTATAAGTACAAGGTAGGTGTTTCTAATAAAGTTTGTAAGTACAAGGTAGGTGTTTCTAATAAACTGGCCAGTTACTAGAAGTACAAGGTAGGTGTTTCTAATAAAGTGGCCAGTTAGTGTAAGTACAAGGTAGGTGTTTCTAATAAAGTGGCCGAAAAGTGGTTGAACAAAGTAGGTGTTTCTAATAAAGTTTGTAAGTACAAGGTAGGTGTTTCTAGTAAAGTGGCCAGTTAGTGGAAGTACAAGGTGGGTGTTTCTAATAAAGAGGCCAGCCAGTGGAAGTACAAGGTAGGTGTTTCTAATAAAGTGGCAAGTGTTTAGTGGAAGTACAAAGTAGGTGTTTCTAATAAAGTGACCAGTCACTGGAAGTATAAGGTTGGTGTTTCTATTAAAGTGGCCAGTGAGAGGATGTATAAGGTATAGGCTTTCCAGTAACGTGGAAGATGAGTGTACGTTATTATATATCTACCAAACGGGCCAGATATTTTATGTTTTGTTAAATAAACACATTAAACATTCCCAAATCTCGTTCCTCGTCCCGCCTGCATTTATAAACCCAATTACACCCTCGTGCTCCGAGTGGATGCAGCAGTGAGGAATTTATTGGGCATAAATTCTTTTTTGCACTACAGATGTGACCTTTTATTGCGCTTCTCACAGTAGATTGGATAAATATGTTGCAGAAGCGACAGCATCTATGATTTATTTGTTCCAAATGTCATCACTCGGCCCCAATGCAAAACACAGCAGTCAATCTTACTTAGACGGAGTAATGAGGATTTTAAATATGACATTTCGTCCGTTAAATCATTATGAATGTGAAGTTGTTATTGAATAATTGTGAGTTTGGGGGGTTTAACTGCTGAGCTGAATGAGGGCAGGGTAGTATTTATTATGTGTCATAGATTTACTACTTTAACTTTATTTAATTACTTAAAAGAAGCTCCCATGTCTTTATTATAAAATCTTAAGGCTCAACCAAAAACTCAAAAGCTCTGAAACCCTGCACGTTGCCAGCACCACTACTTTTAAATCAGTACTGCAAATAAATGTACTTAATTCCTAAATCAGTAAAGGAGGAAAGTTCATTAAGAGCCACCTGGATGAGGAGAGTACTGATTGTACTGCTTTCCAGGTTTGTTTTTGTTTCCAAGTATTTGTTTAAATGAGCAATTGTTTATCACAACAAGCTCAAAAGTCCACTAATACATATAGAGGCCAAGAAAGGCCAATAGGCATGAGGTGCTTGGACCCCTATTGTCACCACTCGCAATGCAATTTGCAACAGTGCACTCAAATCACTGTGTTCCACATTAATTTCAATAACCGAGTGTTTGTATATCAGTTAATGACATGCTTGCATAAGGTGGGCTGCTTAAGGAGCCTCGCCATTGGATTCGCCCATGTTCAATATCAATCACTACTTCCCTTCAGGTCGCATTGGCTAATGTAATAATGTACCATAACAGTTTAAACTGGGCTCACTGAAATCTCCAGTAAACACAAGAATAAATATTAATTACTCCGAGTAGGAGAGAAATCATGCTTATAGTGAGGCACAGTGAAGGCTGTGGAATGAAATGGCTTTAAAATGAGAGAGCGTCACATACGAACTGAATCATTTATTAAATTGTGAGTGCGGGGGTGGGGGTGGGGGGTCTCGTTCTGTTGTATATTTATATTTATATTCAGACTTGCTCAGCAGTAGCAGTCATATGAACTGGAACAGAGCTCACTGACATTGCAGTCTATTTAATGTGGGTCTGAAAAGCTGCTCATTACGTTTGTTCTCTGTGACCTGAGTTTGTGTTGGTCAAGCGTTAACAGACCCGCATTACAGCTTCAGCTCCAAAATCAGATTCTCTAATACACAAACTATTTAAAATACAGAGGAGCAGAGAGCACACGCTGACATTCACTCTCTCTCACTCTCTCAGTCTCTCTTTAACCCTTTAACTCTCTCATTCTCTCTATTCTCACTCTTTCTCTCTTTAACTCGCTCTCTCCACTCTCGCTGCCTTTCTCTCTCTTTAACTCTCTCACTCTCTCACTCTCTCTTTAACCCTTTAACTATCTCATTCTCTCCATTCTCACTCTTTCTCTCTTTAACTCGCTCTCTCCACTCTCGCTGCCTTTCTCTCTCTTTAACTCTCTCACTCTCTCACTCTCTCTGTCTTCTCTCAGCCTTTAACCCTTTAACTCTCTCATTCTCTCTTTTTTCTCACTCTTTCTCTCTTTAACTTGCTCTCTCCACTCTCTCACTCTCTCTTTAACCCTTTAACTCTCTCATTCTCTCTATTCTCACTCTATCTCACTTTAACTTGCTCTCTCCACTCTCTCACTCTCTCTGTCTTCTCTCAGCCTTTAACCCTTAACCTCTCTCATTCTCTCTATTCTCACTCTATCTCACTTTAACTTGCTCTCTCCACTCTCTCACTCTCTCTTTAACCCTTAAACTCTCTCATTCTCTCCATTCTCACTCTTTCTCTCTTTAACTCGCTCTCTCCACTCTCTCACTCTCTCTTTAACCCTTAAACTCTCTCATTCTCTCTATTCTCACTGTATCTCACTTTAACTTGCTCTATCCACTCTCTCACTCTCTCTGTCTTCTCTCAGCCTTTAACCCTTTAACTCTCTCATTCTCTCCATTCTCACTCTTTCTCTCTTTAACTCGCTCTCTCCACTCTCTCACTCTCTCTTTAACCCTTACACTCTCTCATTCTCTCTATTCTCACTCTATCTCACTTTAACTTGCTCTATCCACTCTCTCACTCTCTCTGTCTTCTCTCAGCCTTTAACCCTTTAACTATCTCATTCTCTCCATTCTCACTCTATCTCACTTTAACTTGCTCTCTCCATTCTCTCACTCTCTCTTTAACCCTTAAACTCTGTCATTCTCTCCATTCTCACTCTTTCTCTCTTTAACTCGCTCTCACTCTCTCCACTCTCTCTGTCTGCTCTCAGCCTTTAACCCTTAAACTCTCTCATTCTCTCTATTCTCACTCTATCTCACTTTAACTTGCTCTCTCTCACTCTCTCTGTCTTCTCTCAGCCTTTAACCCTTTAACTATCTCATTCTCTCCATTCTCACTCTATCTCACTCTCTCCACTCTCTCTGTCTTCTCTCAGCCTTTAACCCCTTTAATTCTCTCATTCTCTCCATTCTCACTCTTTTTCTCTTTAACTCGCTCTCACTCTCTCTGTCTTCTCTCAGCCTTTAACCCTTTAACTCTCTCATTCTCTCCATTCTCACTCTTTCTCACTTTAACTCGCTCTCTCCACTCACTCACTCTGTCTTCTCTCAGCCTTTAACCCTTTAACTCTCTCATTCTCTCTTTTCTCACTCTTTCTCTCTTTAACTCTCTCTCTCTCTCCACTCTCTCACTCTCTCTGTCTTCTCTCAGTCTTTAACCCTTTAACACTCTAATTCTTTCTTCTCTCACTCTTTCTCCCTTTAACTCTCTCTCTCCACTCTCGCTGTCTTTCTCTCTCTTTAACTCTCTCACTCTCTTCTCTCAGTCTTTCTCTCTTTAACTCGCTCTCTCCACTCTCTCTGTCTTTTCTTAGTGTTTAACCCTTTTACTCTCTCATTCTCTCTTCTCTCACTCTTTCTCACTTTAACTCGCTTTCTCCACTCACTCTGTCTTTCTCTCTCTTTAACTCTCATTCTCTTCTCTCATTCTTTCTCTCTTTAACTCACTCTCTCCACTCTCTCTGTCTTCTCTCAGTCTTTAACCCTTTAAATCTCTCATTCTCTCTATTCTCACTCTATCTCACTTTAACTTGCTCTCTCCACTCTGTCTTCTCTCAGTCTTTAACCCTTTAAATCTCTCATTCTCTCTATATTCTCACTCTATCTCATTTTAACTTGCTCTCTCCACTCTCTCACTCTCTCTGTCTTCTCTCACCCTTTAACCCTTTAACTCCCTCATTCTCTCTATTCTCACTCTATCTCACTTTAACTTGCTCTCTCCATTCTCTCACTCTCTCTTTAACCCTTAAACTGCGTCATTCTCTCCATTCTCACTCTTTCTCTCTAACTCGCTCTCACTCTCTCCACTCTCTCTGTCTGCTCTCAGCCTTTAACCCTTAAACTCTCTCATTCTCTCTATTCTCACTCTCTCACTTTAACTTGCTCTCTCTCACTCCCTCTGTCTTCTCTCAGCCTTTAACCCTTTAACTATCTCATTCTCTCCATTCTCACTCTTTCTCTCTTTAACTCGCTCTCACTCTCTCTGTCTTCTCTCAGCCTTTAACCCTTTAACTCTCTCATTCTCTCCATTCTCACTCTTTCTCACTTTAACTCGCTCTCTCCACTCACTCTCTCTGTCTTCTCTCAGCCTTTAACCCTTTAACTCTCTCATTCTCTCCATTCTCACACTTTCTCACTTTAACTCGCTCTCTCCACTCACTCTCTCTGTCTTCTCTCAGCCTTTAACCCTTTAACTCTCTCATTCTCTCTTTTCTCACTCTTTCTCTCTTTAACTCTCTCTCTCTCTCCACTCTCTCTGTCTTCTCTCAGTCTTTAACCCTTTAACACTCTAATTCTTTCTTCTCTCACTCTTTCTCCCTTTAACTCTCTCTCTCCACTCTCGCTGTCTTTCTCTCTCTTTAACTCTCTCACTCTCAGTCTTTCTCTCTTTAACTCGCTCTCTCCACTCTCTCTGTCTTTTCTTAGTGTTTAACCCTTTAACTCTCTCATTCTCTCTTCTCTCACTCTTTCTCATTTTAACTCGCTTTCTCCACTCACTCTGTCGTTCTCTCTCTTTAACTCTCATTCTCTTCTCTCATTCTTTCTCTCTTTAACTCACTCTCTCCACTCTCTCTGTCTTCTCTCAGTCTTTAACCCTTTAAATCTCTCATTCTCTCTATTCTCACTCTATCTCACTTTAACTTGCTCTCTCCACTCACTCTGTCTTTCTCTCTCTTTAACTCTCATTCTCTTCTCTCATTCTTTCTCTCTTTAACTCACTCTCTCCACTCTCTCTGTCTTCTCTCAGTCTTTAACCCTTTAACTCTCTCATTCTCTCTATTCTCACTCTATCTCATTTTAACTTGCTCTCTCCACTCTCTCACTCACTCTGTCTTCTCTCACCCTTTAACCCTTAAACTCTCTCATTCTCTCTATTCTCACTCTTTCTCTCTTTAACTTGCTCTCTCCACTCTCTCCACTCTCTCTGTCTTCTCTCAGTCTTTAACCCTTTAACTCTCTCATTCTCTCTATTCTCACTCTCTCACTTTAACTTGCTCTCTCCACTCTCTCACTCTCTCTGTCTTCTCTCAGCCTTTAACCCTTTAAATCTCTCATTCTCTCTATTCTCACTCTATCTCACTTTGACTCGCTCTCTCTACTCACTGTCTTTCTCTCTCATTAACTCTAACTCTTGTTCTCCTCTTACTTTATCTTTCTCTCTCTTTAAATCTCTTATTATCTCTTTTCTCACTCATTCTCTCTTTAACTCACTCTCTCCACTTAATCCCTCTCTGACCCTAACTCTCTCTTCTCTTACTCTGTCTTTCTCTCTCATTAACTCTCTCTTCTCTTCTCTCACTCTTTCTCTCTTTAACTCTCTCGCTCCACTCACTCTGTCTTTCTCTCTCATTAACTCTAAATCTCTCTCTTCTCTTACTGTATCTTTCTCTCTCATTAACTCTCATTCTCTTCTCCCACTCTTTCTCTCTTTGACTCTCTCTCTCCACTCACTCTCTCTTATTAACCCTACCTCTCTCTTCTCTCACTCTGTCTTTCTCTCTCTTTATCTCCAGAATTTTCTCTTTTCTCACTCATTCTCACTTTACCTCTCTCTCCACTCTTTCACCCTGTCTCTTAACTCACTCTTTCTCCTTAACTCTCTCATTCTCCTCTCTTTCACTGTCTTTCTCTCTGTTTAACTTGCTTTCTTCCTTCTATTTCTCTTCTCTCTCACTCTCCTTACTCACTCTCATACTCTCACACTTTTCTCTCTCTCACTTCTCTTAAAGTTTTCCACTCTATTATCTGTTGTCTCTCTTTTTATTGCTCTCTTCTCTCTGTTCCTTCTTTTTTTCTATTCTTTTTTCTCATCTGTTCTCTCTTTCCTTTTCTCATCTTTCTCACTCTTTTCTTTCTTTTTTTGTCTTTCTTCTCTATTTTTTTAATTTGTCTCCCTCTTTTCTCTCAGTTTATCAGTGTTCTCCCTCTCTTTGCTCTTTTTGTTTCAGTCTCACACTTTTTCATCTCTGCCTCTTTCTCTCTCTCTTTTCTATCTCCTCTGTCTTTTCCTGTTTCCTCTATTTCTTTTTTCTTTCATCTCTTTTATTTTTCATCTTTCTTTTCTTTCATTTTCTCATCCATTTTCTGTCTGTAAGTTATTTTCTCTGTTAGCTCAATTTCTTTATTTCTCTCCCTCACTCTCTCTCTCTCTGTATGAATTGATTGACTCAGCAGTGGAGGTGAATGAGTCAGCGCTGTAGAGTCGAGTTCTGAATGTCAGTAAATAGAGCTGTAGAGGACGTTAGCACTAGTCTGTGTTTTGTGCAGAGTCACGTCACTAAAGCAGATTCAAAGTGGCAAAAATAGGTCAGAAATAATCACAGAGTGAGCAGAGAGAACAACTGGATCAGCTGAAAACGCTTATTCATTTTTAAACACCACAAACTTTTAAATGAGCTCTTAACTTCCAGCTCCATCCAGTCCATTAGAAGCTTTTGAAGATAAAAACGAGGACATGTTTGAATTGGATTCACAGCGCAGGCAAATCAGAAGGACAAATTATTAGTCAAACAGATGACGCTGTGTTTGTACGAGTCTCTGATTCATCTGTTTAAAGGCCTGCAGCACTAAACTCACATGATGTGCACTCAGATCAGCTAATCCATTCCAATTAGTCCCGTCCAGAGCTTTGATATTTCCTTCAACCTGATAGAAGTAAATCATAAAACCTAGAATGTAGAATTTTATTAAGAGCTTACACATAAACAACACAATGACATGCTACTGGCCACTTTATTAGAAACACCTACCTTGCACTGCCACTAACTGGCCACTTTATTAGAAACACCTACCTTGCACTGCCACTAACTGGCCACTTTATTAGAAACACCTGCCTTCTGCATCCACTAACTGGCCACTTTATTAGAAACACCGACATTATACCTCCACTAACTGGCCACTTTATTAGAAACACCTACCTTGCACTGCCACTAATTGGCCACTTTATTAGAAACACCAACCTTGTGCTTCCACTAACTGGACACTTTATTAGAAAAACCTACCTTGCACTGCCACTAACTGGCCACTTTATTAGAAACACCTACATTATACTTCCACTAACTGGCCACTTTATTAGAAACACCTGCCTTCTGCATCCACTAAGTGGCCACTTTATTAAAAACACCTAAATTATACCTCCACTAACTGGCCACTTTATTAGAAACACCAACCTTGTGCTTCCACTAACTGGCCACTTTATTAGAAACACCTGCCGTCTGCGTCCACTAAGTGGCCACTTTATTAGAAACACCTACATTATACCTCCACTAACTGGCCACTTTATTAGAAACACCAACCTTGTGCTTCCACTAACTGGCCACTTTATTAGAAACACCTACCTTGTGCTTCCACTAACTGGCCGCTTTATTAGAAACACCTACCTTGTGCGTCCACAAACTGTCCGCTTTATTAGAAACACCTGCCTTCTGCGTCCACTAAGTGGCCACTTTATTAGAAACACCTACATTATACCTCCACCAACATTGTGCTTCCACTAACTGGCCACTTCATTAGAAACACCTATCTTGTGCTTCCACTACCTGGCCTCTTTATTAGAAACACAAACCTTGTACTTCCACTAGCAGGCCACTTTAATAGAAACACCTACCTTGTGCTTCCACTAACTGGCCTCTTTATTAGAAACACCAACCTTGTACTTCCACTAGCAGGCCACTTTATTAGAAACACCCACCTTGCTATTCTACTCTGTATTATTCTGTTGTACTTTGCTGAAGGCTGGTGTTGGTCTGAAATAAGTAAATGCTTCATTTGTGTGTTATTTTGTAAACAGCTGAGTTGCAGTCAGTTGCTGGAAAACACACTTCAGTCAGTGTTTATGTTTGGGCTGTTCAGTGTCTATGTTTCCGTGTTTATCTGCGTCCTGACAAATGAACAGAAGAGAGATTTCATTAAAGTGGAGATGAACTGTAGCACCATGTACTCTGACTCGTCTGTCGCTAACAGTGCCTCTCACTTCCACATTTTAGTTCTGGCAGCATTCAGGTCATTAAATCCTAACTTTAAACGAGCTGTAGGCCCGGGGCAGCTTTTCCACGGCTGTTAGAAACTTACTGCAGTCTCTGTGCTCACCCCGCTCGCAGAACACATTCTGGAGTATAAAGCACGGCTTTGATTTGGAATATGAAGGTGGACTGCTATGGTTATAAAGGAATAAAGAGGAGATGTCACTGATAAAGTGTTGTTTCTGGGTGCAGGACTCGCATACAAACATTTATTAGTTCATGAAGCTGCCAGATATGACCTGCTGCCTCCCTTACACTACACTTTCCTCTCTTAACTCCATCAAACCACACGCATCGCCAGTGATGTTTCACAGTGTTTGTTTTTGTCCCAGTTAAGTGATTAAAATCTGTTTTGTTGTACTTTTAACACTTTAGTCAACACAAAGATCAGAAACACAAAGATCAGAGAAACAGATATTTAAGAGTTAGTTTACTGTGTGGGCTGTACAGGATTGTTTAATATAAAGAAAGCTGCAGCCCCTCATTCTTCATTGCTCACTAGCAGCTCAACACTTTAGACCTATTTGTTCAGAGAGCACCGTGAAACACCCACATACACACACTAGTGAACACACACACACTAGGGGGCAGTGAAACACCCACATACACACACACACACTAGGGGGCAGTGAAACACCCACATACCCACACTAGTGAACACACACACTAGGGGGCAGTGAAACACTCACATACCCACACTAGTGAACACACACACTAGGGAGCAGTGAAACACCCACATACCCACACTAGTGAATACACACACACTAGGGGGCAGTGAAACACTCACATACACACACACACACTAGGGGGCAGTGAAACACTCACATACACACACGCTAGTGAACACACACACTAGGGGGTAGTGAAACACTCACATACACACACACACTAGGGGGCAGTAAAACACCCACATACCCACACTAGTGAACACACACATACTAGGGGGCAGTGAAACACTCACATACACACACACACACACACTAGGGGGCAGTGAAACACCCACATACCCACACTAGTGAACACACACACACTAGGGGGCAGTGAAACACTCACATACACACACACACACACACACACTAGGGGGCAGTGAAACACCCACATACCCACACTAGTGAACACACACACACACACACACACTAGGGGGCAGTGAAACACCCACATATACACACTGGTGAATACACACACTAGGGGCAGTGAAACAACCCCATACACACACTAGTGAACACACACACACTAGGGGTCAGTGAAATACTCATATATACACACTAGTGAACACACACACACTAGGGGGCAGTGAAACACCCATGTATACACACACTAGTGAAACACCCACATACACACACTAGTGAAACACCCACATACACACATTGTTGAACACACACTAGGGGGCAATGAAACACCCACATACACACACTAGTGAACACACACACACTAGGGAGCAGTGAAACACCCACATACACACACACACACTAGGGGGCAGTGAAACACCCACATACCCACACTAGTGAACACACACACACACACTAGGGGGCAGTGAAACACTCAAATACACACACACACACACCCACTAGGGGGCAGTGAAACACTCACATACACACACACACTCACTAGGGGGCAGTGAAACACCCACACACCCACACTAGTGAACACACACACTAGGGGTCAGTGAAACACTCACATACCCACACTAGTGAACACACACACTAGGGGGCAGTGAAACACCCACATACCCACACTAGTGAACACACACACACTAGGGGGCAGTGAAACACTCACATGTACACACACACACTAGGGGGCAGTGAAACACCCACATACCCACATTAGTGAACACACACACACACACTAGGGGGCAGTGAAACACCCACATACACACACTGGTGAATACACACATTAGGGGGCAGTGAAACACTCACATACACACACACACACTAGGGGGCAGTGAAACACCCACATACCCACACTAGTGAACACACACACACTAGGGGGCAGTGAAACACTCACATGTACACACACACACTAGGGGGCAGTGAAACAACCCCATACACACACTAGTGAACACACACACACTAGAGGGCAGTGAAACACTCATATATACACACTAGTGAACACACACACACTAGGGGGCAGTGAAACACCCATGTATACACACACTAGTGAAACACCCACATACACACACTAGTGAAACACCCACATACACACATTGTTGAACACACACTAGGGGGCAATGAAACACCCACATACACACATTAATGAACACACACACACATTAGTGAACACACACTAGGGGACAGTGAAAGACCCACACATAGAACGTTATCTATACTAGCTGCTCACACTAGGGGGCAGTGAAACTCTCCCTGTCTCTCTCTCTCTGTCTCACTCTCTGTTCACACACAAACACACACCCCCCCCCACTCTCTCTCTCTCTCTCTCTCTCTCTGTCTCTGCTGTGATTAGCGCGGAGTGGGGGAGAGAGTAGTGATGGGGGAGGAGAGGAATAAGAATGAATGCATGTAAAGAGCGGTATGTTTTATTAATACGCTGCTGTCGATGGGATGAAACGTTCCGAATATTTTTCTTCTTTCCAAAAAGGAAGAACAGAGCGAGGAGAGAGGAGAGAACTCGCTCCCATTAATAATTAATCACGTTTAGGGCTAATGAGGATGTGCTCACTTCTCTCACTCTTTCTCTCACTTTCTATTTTCTTTCTCTGTCTCTCTCTCCCTCTTTCTATTTTTTTCTCTTTGTCTGTCTTTTTCTTTAACTTCTCCCCCTTTCTTTCTTTTTTTATCTCTGTAACTTTATCTCTCTGTCACACTTCTTTCTCTTTGTCTTTTACTCTCTCTGTCTCTTTCAGTTTCCCTGTCATTTCCTTTTCTTTCTTTCTTTTTCTTTCTTTCTTTCTTTCTTTCTTTCTTTCTTTCTTTCTTTCTTTCTTTTAATAGCTTTATCTCTGTCACATTTCTTTCTCTTTCTCTTTTACTCTGTCTGTCTCTTTTAGTTTTCCTGTCATTTTCTTTTCTTTCTTTCTTTCTTTCTTACTTTCTTTCTTTCTTTCTTTCTTTCTTTCTTTCTTTCTTTCTTTTAATAGCTTTATATCTGTCACATTTCTTTCTCTTTTACTCTGTCTCTTTTAGTTTTCCTGTCATTTTCTTTCTTTCTTTCTTTCTTTCTTTCTTTCTTTCTTTCTTTCTTTCTTTCTTTCTTTCTTTCACTCATGGTCTTGCTCTTTTTTTAGTAAGTCTCTCCTTTCTTTCTTTCTTTCTTTCTTTCTTTCTTTCTTTCTTTTTTCCTTTCTTTCTTTTAATAGCTTTATATCTGTCACATTTCTTTCTCTTTTACTCTGTCTCTTTTAGTTTTCCTGTCATTTTCTTTCTTTCTTTCTTTCTTTCTTTCTTTCTTTCTTTCTTTCTTTCTTTCTTTCTTTCTTTCACTCATGGTCTTGCTCTTTTTTTAGTAAGTCTCTCCTTTCTTTCTTTCTTTCTTTCTTTCTTTCTTTCTTTCTTTCTTTCTTTCATGGTCTTGCTCTTTTTTAGTAAGTCTCTCACTTCTTTCTTTCTTTTTTTCTTTATTTGAATAGCTTTATCTCTGTCATATTTCTTTCTCTTTCACTCTGTCTATCTCTTTTAGTTTTCCTGTTATTTCGTTTTCATTTTCTTTCTCTCAATCACTTATTTCTTTTCTCTCTCTCTAATATTTGAATGTGTTGTCTGTTAAAGGGCTTGTATTCTGCATTTGTAATATCATATATTTCTCTTCTTTCTCCATTTTTGTGCTTTTATGCCCCGAAATCGTCCTCATTCATTTCAACAGAGCCGCTTTAGCCTCTCCTTATTCCACAACTCATCAAGCAGCTTTTGTTTCTTTTTCAGGTGTCAAGACATATTTTCACTGGTGATCACACATTGTTTCACAAGTGACTACACATTTCTGCTGGTGATCAAACCATATTGTTCACATGTAAAAGCCTATTTTTACATGTGATCGTGTTTTGAAACAATCACTCCTACCTCACAGGAGAAGTGTGCAAAAACTTCACAAATAATCACACATTTTCACAAGTGATTACTTTTTTTTACAAGTGAACACACATTGTCACAGTTGATCAGCTTTTTTTCCACAAGTGAACACACATTTCCACTGGTGATCACATGTTTTTTTCACAAGTGAACACACATTTCCACAGGTGATCAGATTTTTTCACAAGTGAACACACTTATTCACAGGTGATCACAAGTTTTTTCACAAGTGAACACACATTTTCACAAGTGATCAGCTTTTTTTCATAAGTGAACACACTTATTCACTGGTGATCACATGTTTTTTCACAAGTGAACACCCATTTTCACAAGTGATCTCACAAATTTTTACAAGTGAACACCCATTTTTCACAAGTGATCATGTTCTTTTACAAGTGAACACACTTATTCACTGGTGATCACATGTTTTTTCACAAGTGAACACTCATTTTCACAAGTGATCACACGTTTTTTCACAAGTGAACACCCATTTTCACAAGTGATCATGTTCTTTCACAAGTGAACACACATTTTCACTGGTGATCATGTTTTTTTTTTTACAAGTGAACACACATTTTCACAAGTGAACACACATTTTCACAAGTGATCATGTTCTTTCACAAGTGAACACATTTTTACTGGTGATCATGTTTCTTTCACAAGTGAACACCCATTTTCACAAGTGATCACACATTTTTTCACAAGTGAACACCCATTTTCACAAGTGATCATGTTCTTTCACAAGTGAACACACATTTTCACTGGTGATCATGTTTTTTCACAAGTGAACACCCATTTTCACAAGTGATCACACGTTTTTTCACAAGTGAACACCCATTTTCACACGTGATCATGTTCTTTCACAAGTGAACACATTTTCACTGGTGATCATGTTTTTTTCACAAGTGAACACCCATTTTCACAAGTGATCACACGTTTTTTCACAAGTGAACACACATTTTCACAAGTGATCATGTTCTTTCACAAGTAAACACACATTTTCACTGGTGATCATGTTTTTTTCACAAGTGAACACATTTTCATTTAACTGGAGAAAAGTTTTATTCACTTGTGAGTTCCATCTGACTTTTTGTATCGGATTCTATTTCAACTCCTAAAAACTCCTCTCCTACCTAAACACACCACGTACAGCCGCCACACCGACCATGCCGACTGCTTATGCACGTTTACTCTTATGCATTCAGCATGTGCACTAATTTTGCGCATGCATGTTTTAGCCTAATGCCTCAACTTGACAGTTCATCACAGCAGTTCTCTGTTGGCTCATTGTTTTTTTGTGACATCACAAAAACTGTAAATCCAATACAGGCTACTTATACAGCTCAGTTTTCAGGTATGGTCTGTACATACAGTGAGTGAATGGTAAGCTCTGAAACAATGTCTACATCCAACATGAAACTCTTTTAGCTTTAAAACAGCAAAGAAAATCAGATTTCCCAGATATGAGCCCTTTAACCCTTTCATGCACAAGCTAATGCACAACATGAGTTGAGTATCGCTTCAGTAAATCTATTAAAATCAGTTTATTTCATTATTTAATGTCCAAAGTGTTCATTAAAAATCTTGTTTTCAGTCTTAAGTCATTATTTTAATTTTAATAATTATTTATTTACTTCATGGACCAAAATGGTGTTTGTAAATACGTTTCTGACTGCAAATGTTTACAATTATCAACAGCTCCATTCAGAGTCCATAGGGAACACACACAGGTTAATTCTGACCCATGTTGTGTGTCAGAAGGGCAGTAATAGGGCTTGTTTTCTGCTTTACACACACTTAGCTATTTAAAACGTCTCTTTTTAAACACACTGAACACGGTTCCCTGCATAACACACAACAGTCTCACATAAAGTCACGTTTATATATCAAAACACTGCCATTCAAAATTAAACCACATGAGCTAATTGGCAAATATATGTGCCACCGGACCCCAAACACCTCAATGGTTAATTGTTACCACTTCAATCAGAAAGTAAACTCTATAAAAAGACCACTGCACATATTTCTGCAAAAAAAAATATTTATTTTGCAGGATATATGAGGTATTTTGCAGTTTGGGTATGTGGTTTTGTGAATTGTGTTAAGTATTTTGATAAAACTAGCCAACTTTACAAAATTGAAAAAAAAAAAGTGATTTTTATTAAAAAAGTAAAAATAATTCAACTGAAATCAGGATTTATGATGATCAGAAACAAGCACACTGAGGAATTCATGGAAGCTTGAATAACGAAATGATTTTATTGCAGCGATTACGTCTGAGTGGGGCCACTTTTGTCCCAGGTGGTGCATCAGAGGGTTAAAAGAAATCTGCTCAGGCTTGCATGCGGTCTGTCGTTGCAGACTGAGAAAGAAAATGTGATCATTTGTATTAAAAACATTTACAGAAGACTCTGCAGCCAGACACTTGTTTTTGTTTCGCTCCGTTTATTTAACGATGTGCTGGTTGTATTGTTTGTGTATATCATTTATATCATTCATAACGTGTAAATGACTCTGTACTCTGCCCTAAACCAGACAGCCCCCCAAAAACACAGCTCTTAGCCCCTTCTCCTCATCCTTAGTAAAGAGAGAGAGAGAAAGAGAGAGAGGGAAGCGGTGCTGTTTCACATTCCTGCAGCATTTCTAATGGCACCGCGCACAGCCAAAACCAAAATTGGTGCTCTACTTACACGCTATTGGGTTCAGCTCAAATGATGTCCAAATGCTGTCCTATGTACCTCCGCATATCCTGCAATTACTGAAGATTAATATATGACTTCATTCTGCTGTTTTTTTCCTCTCTTTCTTTGTAATTCTGGGACACGGGCCAACGGCACGGTTTCCTTTTCACTCAAAGACATCATTCACTCTCTGTTTACACTTGTTTTATAAGAGGAGAAAAAACATCTCCTCCCTCTAAAGTCTCTCTCTCTCCTTTTTTGGGAGGTTTGGAACATAATGAAGAGAAAATTGCTCATATCTATCATTCGAATGTAATCACGTTCATAGAGGAGGAGAGTTTATTAAGACAGATGCAGAAATAACTCTCAGCTGATCTGGAGGTCGTCGGGGTGAAGGTCTGCAGGTCTGCAGGTTGAACTGGTTCTGATTGGTGGGCTGGCTCCGGCGTGAGTGGACGGTGGTTTTCGGTAGCCGGCCAGATGATGTTATTGCGGTGGACAGAAACATTACGGCGGTGCTGAGCGGTAATTGTAAACGCCAGTGAGTGTTTGTAATGTGTTTTGCTTTAGGCCGAATTAGAGCAGACAGTTAAAGGTGACTCATTTATACAGAAAGAGCAAATAAAGTCGGAGAGTTCTGATCACTCCTTTCACTCTTTTTTTCACTCTTTTACTCCTCAGACTTAATAAATCTATCTATCTATCTATCTATCTATCTATCTATCTATCTATCTATCTATCTATCTATCTATCTATCTATCTATCTGTTAATGTATGTATGTATCTATCTATCTATCTATCTATCTATCTATCTATCTATCTATCTATCTATCTATCTATCTATCTATCTATCTATCTATCTGTTAATGTATGTATGTATGTATGTATGTATCTATCTATCTGTTAATGTATGTATGTATGTATGTATGTATGTATGTATCTATCTATCTATCTATCTATCTGTTAATGTATGTATGTATGTATGTATCTATCTATCTATCTGTTAATGTATGTATGTATGTATGTATGTATGTATCTATGTATCTATCTATCTATCTGTTAATGTATGTATGTATGTATGTATGCATGTATCTATCTATCTATCTATCTATCTGTTAATGTATGTATGTATGTATGTATGTATCTATCTATCTGTTAATGTATGTATGTATGTATGTATCTATGTATCTATCTATCTGTTAATGTATGTATGTATGTATCTATCTATCTGTTAATGTATGTATGTATGTATGTATCTATGTATCTATCTATCTGTTAATGTATGTATGTATGTATGTATCTATGTATCTATCTATCTGTTAATGTATGTATGTATCTATGTATCTATCTATCTGTTAATGTATGTATGTATCTATCTATCTATCTGTTAATGTATGTATGTATGTATGTATGTATGTATGTATGGATGGATGTATCTATCTATCTGTTAATGTATGTATGTATGTATGTATGTATGTATGTATGTATGTATGTATCTATCTGTTAATGTATGTATGTATGTATGTATGTATGGATGTATCTATCTATCTGTTAATGTGTGTATGTATGTATCTATGTATCTATCTATCTGTTAATGTATGTATGTATGTATGTATCTATGTATCTATCTATCTATCTGTTAATGTAGGTATGTATGTATGTATGTATGTATGTATGTATGTATGTATGTATCTATCTATCTATCTGTTAATGTATGTATGTATGTATGTATGTATGTATGTATGTATCTATCTATCTATCTATCTATCTATCTGTTAATGTATGTATGTATGTATGTATGTATGTATGTATGTATCTATCTATCTATCTATCTATCTATCCCATTGATTACTGATTAGCATATAAACGTTTTTCTGGTAATAATTTGGTCTGATATTATATATAAAATCCAAAATAGCAGACAATTTGCAAACTTAGCAAAACTTCATAAACAAGCAAGAAAACAAACTGATATCTATAACTCATTTAACACAATAACTCAGATCTATTTAGATTAATCAGTAGAAAACAATATCCCGTGTTGGTGAATACAATAGTGACCATGCTGGTTTGGGAATGAAGCCAATTGGGGCACTCTTTTTCTGTACGGGTGGGCGGAGCCTAGCTAGCTCAGTAAAAAAGTAACAGTGAAAAGCAAACACTGCTGTAGGATTTTCTAAAATAAAGATTTTTCTTGCGTTGTGTAACTGCAGAGTCTGGATTCGTTCCATAAACAGCTTCTTACATCTGTGAAAACATCACTAGCAGTTAATTCTGCTTGTATGGAAGATACGGTACGGGTTTAAACAGAGGCAGCGCTTCAGGAGCAGAAAGCTCGGTGTGCTGGACAGACTGGACTGAGACAGAAGAGCTGCACTGCAGAATGTGGGAGTTCGAGCATAAGCAGTTTCTGAATGAGAGACATTGAAAGGTCACCTGTATTAGCAGCCTGCCGTGTGATTGATTTCAACCCATCTCCCTTGATTTGGCATGTTTCAGATTGACAGAATAGTCATTTATTACCATTAGAACGAGATTGCATGCCCAGGCTATCATTTAGAGTGATGCGAATGAGGAATGAAAGAAAATGAAAAGCTACAGTGAGTTATGGAAGATGAATAATGCACCCAAACAAAGGCAGATTGCAGCAGCTGACGCAGCAGATGAATATATATTAATGCTTATAATTTGTTTTATCTGTAAACATGCAGAGAAGCTCAGACAATAAACAGTAAACACAAAGTTTCAGCACAGCACCTACACTGTGCGCCATGGCCACTTTATCAGAAACTCCTCTCTCATAGCTCCACCTTTTTGGTCTACAGTTAGCTCATCTGAATGTGTTTCCAATAAAGTGTCCAGTTAATAAAACTGTAAGGTGAGTGACCAGTTAATGGGAGTGCAAGGTATGTGTTTCTAATATAATGGCCAGTTAGTAGAAGTAGAAAGTAGGTGTTTCTAATATAGTGGCCAGTTAGTTGAAGTACAAGGTAAGTGTTTCTAATAAAGTGGCCAGTTACTAGAAGCACAAGGTAGATGTTTCTAAAAATGTGGCCAGTTTGCAGAAGTACAAGTTATATGTTTCTAATAAAGTGGCCAGTGAGTGGAAGTACAAGGTATATGTTTCTAATAAAGTGGCCAGTGAGTGGAAGTACAAGGTAGGTGTTTTTAATAAAGTGGCCAGTTAGTTGAAGTACAAGGTGAGTGTTTCTAATAAAGTGGCCAGTGAGTGGAAGTACAAGGTTGATGTTCCTAATTAAGTGACTGGTGAGTACAAATATATGGTGGGTGTTTCTAATAAAGTGGCCAGTTAGTTGAAGTGCAAGGTGTGTGTTTCTAATAAAGTGGCCAGTGAGTGGAAGTACAAGCTTGATGTTCCTAATTAAGTGACTAGTGAGTACAAATATATGGTGGGTGTTTCTAATAAAGTGGCCAGTTAGTGGAAGTGCAAGGTGTGTGTTTCTAATAAAGTGGCAAGTTAGTGGAAGTGCAAAGTAGGTGTTTCTAATAAAGTGGCCAGCTAATGGAAGTGCAAAGTAGGTGTTTCTAATAAAGTGGCCAGTTCATGGAAGTGCAAGGTCAGTGTTCCTAATAAAGTGGCCAGTTAATGGAAGTGCAAGGTCGGTGTTCCTAATAAAGTGGCTGGTGAATAAAAATATATGGGGGTGTTTCTAATAAAATGCTCAGTTAGTGAAAGTACAAGGTGGGTGTTTCTAATAAACAATACAGGGTAGATGTTTCCAGTATAGTGGCCAGTCAGTGAGAGTAAAATGGGAGTGTTTCTATGGTGGCCAGGCAGTGTATGTAGTAATATAAGCTTGACTGTAAAAGTTTAATAGCAGTGTAAATAACACACCTGTCTTCAGTTTCCCTGCTGAACACACCAGCCTCAACGTTGTTATTACCGGAGTAAACGACAAAAGAAACCAGGAAACTGTACTTCTGTGCCTTCATGATAACACAGAACATTAAACATAACTAGTTTAAATTCAAAACGTGAGAAAATGACATTTGTTTCCTGTCGCCTGTAACGTCGCCATAAGAGCCGGCTGCATAGAAATGAACATATAAGAGAAAATGAAGGTTTAAGAGGGAGCGGAGGGATCACTCCAGTGAGTTCATGTGAGTGTAATATGTTTAGAATGGAAAAAGGAACATGGCCGGTGTAATCAATAACACATGAATGAAGCTTCCCTCAAATCTGAAATGGCAATCTTCCACATTCTCCCTTCAAACGGCAGCCGCAAAATTGGATTTTGAGATATTCACAAATGGTCGGTTCATTACTCCGACAGGATTTATTCTGGCAGCGTATTTCAGCTTTTATTTGATTACTGTCTTGGTGGGTACGGTGTGTGTGTGTGACCATAAAATGGCTTTTCTGTGCCTACATACTCTTTTTTCTGTAAACGGTGAAAAACTCAAAGTTATTTTCAACTTGTGAACTGTCAGAAATGCCACAGGACATATGTGTGTGTGTGTGTGTGTGTGTGTGTGTGTGTGTGTGTGTGTGTGTGTGTATTCAGAGGCCTCCTGACTCTGGCTTGTTAGAAACTGGCAGTGTTTTTATGTTGCCTTTTTTTTTGGCTCTGAATCACATACGCTTTGATACCATCTGTAGCAGTTTCTGGACCCAGTGCTATTTTCTCCTCTATCATTACTGATGATAAAATCTGCTGTTACTATCAAAACTATTACACTCCTACTATTGCAGAGCACTTACACAAACACAACTACAGCAACTGTTTATTCTGCTGCTGAGGTATATTTCCGCTTGGCCTACCAGACCTCGCTAGCAGATCCATCCTTTTAAACCAACTGAGATTTTGCTAAACTCTGACTGGTCCCACCTTTCGTAGCTGCTACCATGTCTATTCAACAAGTCGGGCTTCCTGGAAGCAGCTGTAGCTAAAGAAGCTCAGGGATGCAGAGGAAACACTTAGAAGAACACAGAGAACATTTTTCTGTTTAGTTACTCGATGTCTAAGCTGCAGGTTCTCAGGTTTAGTAATAATGAGGCTGCAGGGACAGAGGCTGCCCTGTCAGATGAGCTAACACTAGAGCTATTCAGAGCAATGTTAGATTTGTCTATTACACAAGACCTGTGGAGATGTTTTCTAACTTTACCTCAGCTCATTGTGGGGCTGCTATTAGATCTGCCAAAGAACCAATCAGAGTAAGCAATATGTATTACGCACATTCCTCTCCCCCCATTAAATGGCTGCACTTCCATGCATCTACTAACTTTATTAGAAACACCTGCCTTGTACTTTTACCAACTGGCCATTTTATTAGAAACACCTGCATTGTACTTTTACCAACTGGCCATTTTATTAGAAACACCTGCATTGTACTTTTACCAACTGGCCATTTTATTAGAAACACCTGCCTTGTACTTTTACCAAATGGCCATTTTATTAGAAACACCTGCCTTGTACTTTTACCAACTGGCCATTTTATGAGAAACACCTGCTTTGTACTTTTACCAACTGGCCATTTTATTATAAACACCTGCCTTGTACTTTTACCAACTGGCCATTTTTTAGAAACACCTGCCTTGTACTTTTACCAACTGGCCATTTTATTAGAAACACCTGCTTTGTACTTTTACCAACTGGCCATTTTATTAGAAACACCTGCCTTGTACTTTTACCAACTGGCCATTTTTTTAGAAACACCTGCATTGTACTTTTACTAACTGGCCACTTTATTAGAAACACCGGCCTTGCACTTTCACTAACTGGCCACATTATTAAAAAAACCCACCTTGTACTTACACTAACTGGCCACTTTATTAGAAACACCTGCATTGTACTTTCACTAACTGGCCACTTTATTAGAAACACCTGCCTTGTACTTCAACTCAGTAGCCACTTTATTAGAAACACCTGCATCGTACTTTCACTAACTGGCCACTTTATTAGAAACACCTGCATTGTACTTTTACTAACTGGCCACTTTATTAGAAACACCTGCATTGTACTTTCACTAACTGGCCACTTTATTAGAAACACCTGCCTTGTACTTTTACTAACTCTCCACTATATTAGAAACACCGACCTTTTACTTATACTAACTGGACACTTTGTTAGAAACACCTACCTTGTACTTCCACTAACTGGCCACTTTATTAGAAACACCTACATTGTAGCTCCACTGGGTTGGTGTTCTTTAGTTATAGACTCATTTTGTAATTTACTTTATTATTTTGTTGGTCTTTCCTTCTCCTTTTCTTATTTTCTCCACTCCTCTCCTCTATTTATATCTGTCCTTCTCTTCTACCTTCCCTTCTTCTTTTCTTTTCTCTACTCTTCTTTTTCATTTCTTTCTTTAATTCTGTTCTCATTTTTCTCTTCTCATATACACTACCACTCACAGTGGGATCACAGTTTTCAATGGAGTATCTTCTTCCTTAACACAACAATGAACTGACGGGTCTCTAAAGAAAGTTGTTTCTTTCTGGTCATTGTGAGTCGGTCAGCAAGTCATCAACTGCTGATGCTTCAGATACTAAACTAACCTAGAATGTTGTTCTACCTTTTATATTCACTTATTAGTAGAATGTTTTTCAGCTGTGCATCACAATTGAGCAAGAGTGTCCTAACAACCAATTAGTCCAATAACATCCTTAACTTGGATTGGTGGCCGTACCAGGAGATTTAGACAGAGGACTGAGAATTGCTGATAATAGACTATATGTAAAATAAGCCTCTGTACAAAAATAGACTTTAATACAATATTATATAATATTGATTCTGATATAATGAAGATATTTTTATTTTCTTCTTCTTTAGTTGTTAGTTCTAAACTGTATTATATATAAGGGCCATATGTAAGTTCATATCTGTCCAAACCTAATAGACCTCACCGCCTCACTGTTGACAAAACAATAATGATCGCACTCTTTGACTCCTGCAAAGCTGAAATGCTGAAATGAGTCCATAAAGGCCTAAAACAGCGATCGGGCTGAATGAGGAGTTCATAGCTCATTGCATTCTGCTGGAGTTTTTCAATCTCAGCAATGATCTCCACTGCAGATAAAAAACATTTGATCTCATTAGGATGGAAGAGGGGAAGAGGGTGAGGAGAGGAAATAAGGATGAAAAGGGAAAGACGGTGAAAGACAGAGAGAAAGAACATCTGTAGAAAGAGAGAGAGAGAGAGTTAATAATTCACATATGGAACCACACGCAGTTCTGAATTCATGCCTAATTAATTCTGAAGCAGTTTCAGTCTTTAAGCTGTATACCACTTTATTAGCCTTCAGTAGAATAAAGGATTACAGTCTAAAGGACGTTTCACTCATTTATTACATTTATTGACCTTTTCAGCCATGAAGGGTCATTTTTTTCTTGTTTTTTAAAAATTATTATTCTGTCTGTGAACATACCAAACACAGTCTGACCTCGCTTTATCTGTGATAATTAAAACCAAGCTTCCCCCACTTGTTTGAATCAAAAGCTGTTTGGGCTGGCCTGCTGCTAAATGAGGCTAAAACTCTTCAGGCTCATTGGGTGGCGCTAAAACACTGTAGTCTAATTGGGCAGGGCTAAATCTCTGTAGGCTTACTGGGTGGGGCTAAAACACTGTAGTCTAATTGGGCAGGGCTAAATCTCTGTAGGCTTACTGGGTGGGGCTAAAACACTGTAGTCTAATTGGGCAGGGCTAAATCTCTGTAGGCTTACTGGGTGGGGCTAAAACACTGTAGTCTAATTGGGCAGGGCTAAAGCACTGTAGGCTCACTGGGTGGCGCTAAAACACTGTAGTCCAATTGGGCAGGGCTAAATCTCTGTAGGCTTACTGGGTGGGGCTAAAACACTGTAGTCTAATTGGGCAGGGCTAAATCTCTGTAGGCTTACTGGGTGGGGCTAAAACACTGTAGTCTAATTGGGCAGGGCTAAATCTCTGTAGGCTTACTGGGTGGGGCTAAAACACTGTAGTCTAATTGGGCAGGGCTAAATCTCTGTAGGCTTACTGGGTGGGGCTAAAACACTGTAGTCTAATTGGGCAGGGCTAAATCTCTGTAGGCTTACTGGGTGGGGCTAAAACACTGTAGTCTAATTGGGCAGGGCTAAATCTCTGTAGGCTTACTGGGTGGGGCTAAAACACTGTAGTCTAATTGGGCAGGGCTAAATCTCTGTAGGCTCACTGGGTGGGGCTAAAACACTGTAGTCCAATTGGGCAGGGCTAAAGCACTGTAGGCTCACTGGGTGGCGCTAAAACACTGTAGTCCAATTGGGCAGGGCTAAATCTCTATAGGCTTACTGGGTGGGGCTAAAACATTGTAGTCCAATTGGGCAGGGCTAATTCACTGTAGGCTCACTGGGTGGGGCTAAACTACTATAGGCTGATTTGGGAGGGGCTAAGTTATTATAAGGGGAATAGGTGGCCATAAGATGATTGGTCAGGGCTAATTTACAATAGGCTGATTGGGTGTGGCTAAACCATTGTAGGTTGAAGGGGTGGGGCTAAATTGCTGTAGGCTGAATGTGAGGCACTAATCTGCTGTAGGATCATTGGGTGGATATAAACTGCTGTATGGACAGAGCTAAGCCACTTGTAGGCTGGGCCTAAATTGCTATAGGTTGAAGAAGCTGATTTGGTCAGGGCTAACTCGCTGTAAACTGATTGGGTGGGGCTAAACTGCTGTATGCTGATTGATTGGGGCTAAACTGCTGTAGACTGAAGAGCCGGGGCTAGATTGCTAGAATGGGATGGGCTACACTGATGTAATCCATAATGGCATGGTTAAATGATGTAGGCCGTTGGGGCAGGGCTAAATTGATTGTTGCTGAAGAGTGGGACAAAACTGCTGTAGGCTTAATGGATGGGGGTATAAACAGCTGTAGACTGAATGGGCGGAGCTAAACCTCCGTAAGATGAATATGTGTGCCTAAACTGCTTTAGGCTGAGGGTGCAGGGTTATACCACTGTAGACGGATGTGTGCGGTGCTGGTGTGGGCTGCAGTGCATGGTAAAACTACTCTAGTCTGATTGGGCGGGGCTAATCCACTGTTGACTGATTGCTCGGGGCTAAACCTTTGTAAGATAAATTGACAGGGCTAAACAGTTGTAGGCTGAATAAGTGGGCCTAAACTGCTGTAGTCTGATTGGGCGGGGCTAATCCAGTGTATATTGATTGCCTGGGACTAAACTGCTGTAAGATGAAATGGGCAGGGTTAAACCACTGTAGCCTGAATAGGTGGGCCTGAACTGCTGTAGGCTAAGTGGGTGGGCCTAAACGCCTATAGGCTGATTTGGGCGGAGCTAAACTGCTGCAGGTGGAATGGCAGGTCGTATGGAAATGCGCTCATGCCTTTGATACCACAACCATTATGAATTTAAAAGAGACTTCTTTGAACTGCATGAGGTGAACAGAGTGAACGGCACAGATCTGAACCTTCACCAACGTTTACATCAGAAAACATTCTGAGAAAGAAAAACCGTACAGCTGCATTTCTCATCACAACATCCACTTAAGCTGTTTTACATCCAAAAGAAGAGTCATATCAGCTAGGAAAGCAGGCCTGGAGCTAAATTATGCGCAGACTGAAATGAGGGTGTTATTAAAGTCGGGGTTAAGCAGAACAGAACAGATTTCAGGCTGTTAGCGGCTGCAGGATTCTGATGGTTAAGAAGATAACCGTTTCACAGAAGCATCCTCCAGAACGCCGTCCGGTCCAACAACTTCGTCATTACGGCCCAGATTGAGGAGGTGCAATGATTAAGAACGTTGTACAGCGTTACCATGGCAGCCCCCCCCCCTCCATCCTGAGAGTGTAATCACCATAGTTTCAATGATATACAATCAAAAACGATGATAATAAGCAGCACGGACGTGGAGATATTGAGTTTGGAAGGGTGTTTCCATGGAAACTGAAATAATAATCCTCGTGATTGATGTTTTTCTTTTGCCTTTTTTTCTCTTTTGTGTGGCTGTAAGATTCAAAGCCAGCCCCCCCCCCCCTTCCCCCAGCAGCCCCCTCCGCAGCTTTATATAGTTTATTAGTCTGTCAGAATAGTTTATGAGATGTTGTTGCAAAGGAAATAACCCAAGTTCTCTCGCTTAATAACATGCCACATTTTCTGTTTACACACTCTTCGGGTATAAAACAAACATCAACGGATTCATCTCCCTGAAACAGGCTTTTTTCCAGTTGCATCCTGGGTAAACAATTTTTTTTCCTCTCTATTAGTATCCAGGTCACATCTAAATGTCAGAGAAACGAGGTTTTATCGAGAGAAATAACAACAGCAGAGCGTTTCGCAACTATTCCTTTATCATGGATAAATATAAAGTAGGTAAACATTGTTAAATCTAAAGATAAATATCGGATGCCCCACTTTCTTCCAGGAATAATTCTGTAATGTCTGCTTTTTTGGCTGCTAATGGAAAGAAAACTCACGGTTCATTAGGGGCGGAAAGCTGAAATAGGGTTTTTGAGTGAATGCATGATGTGAATGTGCGCTATAGTGCTCATGTGTGGGAGTCGGGAAGGCAGATGGACACTTAAAGACCATGCAGAAGAACATTTCCTTAGAAAGACTTGGGCTGCAATGGGAGTGATTTTGGACCCCGACCAAAACCGCAATCTCTGATTTCACTTCAAAGCAACAGTGAAAATTCAAAAAAACGTCTTCTTGGCTAAGATGTGTTTGGTGTCTGAAACATTTTCTTGTTGTAGCACTAGCACTATAAGGCTAATGTAGCTAATGAATAATGGAAGCGTATGCGCTTTAATTAGCATGGTGCTAACTGCTCACATGCTCGGCTCACGCTGTGTGGAGGTGTTTAGTAATCTCTGGTAGACCTGATTATGTAGTTTGTGACACACTCCTCTCTAGAAGTATGGACTAAAGTCTGTCAGCACAGCTAAAAACAGTAGCAGCATCTGGAAGTGCAGTTTTATACATTATATCTTTGCTGTGCAAAGGTCAGACACTGCCCTTCGTTTATTTTAATTATACTCAGTACTCTGTCACTAAATATAAACCATTAAATTATTAATTTTTTGGCATCAAAGAAAAAAAAGCAGAAACATACAAACAGAAGATTACACAGACCTCCCAACCACTTTTCTTCAGTGTTTAGTGTCTTTTCTTTACATTTACTACAGTTTCCATTCTTTTCAGGAGACTTACTGTGGAAATATACCAACTGTTTTATTGTTTATCTATTTATCCCATTATATAAATTTCTTTCTGTCTGTGAATTATTGTGGTATTTAAACTATAATGTATATATAACCCCACAGTTTAACACTAGTCAACATCAGACCAACGCAGACCCACAGTTTAACAGTCACCAATCTAACATTAGTTATCAACCACCATCAATGTAGCCCATCGAATACTGATCACCAGCCAAAATCAGGCCAATGTAGCCTAACACTGGTCACTAGTCAATGCCAGGCCAACATAACCCACCTACCTAAAATTTATCATCAGCCAACATCAGGCCAATGTAGTCCCACCATCTAACACTGGTCACCAGCCAATGCCAGTCCAACGTAGCAACACTACCTAACACTGAACAACATCCAACATCAGGCCAATGTAGTCCCACCATCTAACACTGGTCACCAGCCAATGCCAGTCCAACGTAGCAACACTACCTAACACTGAACAACATCCAACATCAGGCCAATGTAGTCCCACCATCTAACACTGGTCACCAGCCAATGCCAGTCCAATGTAGCAACACTACCTAACACTGAACAACATCCAACATCAGGCCAATGTAGTCCCACCATCTAACATTGGTCACCAGTCAATGCCAGGCCAATGTAGTCCCACCATCTAACATTGGTCACCAGTCAATGCCAGGCCAATGTAGTCCCACCATCTAACATTGGTCACCGGCCAATGTCAGCCCAATGTAGTCCCACCATCTAACATTGGTCAGCAGTCAATGTCAGGCCAATGTAGTCCCACCATCTAACATTGGTCACCAGCCAATGCCAGGCCAACACAGCCCACCTATGTGAAACTGATCACCAGCCAACATCAGGTTAATGTAGTTACCTAATACTGGTCACCAGCCAATACCAAGTCAACATAGCCCCACTACCTAACATTGATTACCAGTCAACATCAGGCCAGTGTAGCCCCACCATCTAACACTGGTCACCAGCCAATGCCAGGCCAACACAACCCACCTATCTAAAATTGATCACCAGCTAACGGCAGGCCAACATAGCTCCACTACCTAACACTGATTACCAGTCAACATCAGGCCAGTGTAGCCCCACCATCTAACACTGGTCACCAGCCAATACCAAGTCAACATAGCCCCACTACCTAACATTGATTACCAGCCAACATCAGGTCAATCTTGCCCCACCATCTAACACTGGTCACCAGCCAATACCAAGTCAACATAGCTCCACTACCGATCATTGATTACCAGTCAACATCAGGCCAGTGTAGTCCCATCATCTAACACTGGTAACCAGCCAATGCCAGGCCAACACAACCCACCTATCAAAAATTTATCACCAGCTAACGGCAGGCCAACATAGCTCCACTACCTAACACTGATTACCAGCCAACATCAGGTCAGTCTTGCCCCACCATCTAACACTGGTCACCAGCCAATACCAAGTCAACATAGCCCCACTACCTGTCACCAGGCCTTGTTACTAAACAAGTTACTAAAGTGGAAGATGATGGATGGATGGACATCTAGATCCATAATCCTCAATATAGGTGTATAATGAATAATATATGTATACCTTTACACAAGCTGAAACAAAACAGACAACAAAGAGGTTTTATTACCAGAATAAATATAAATGAATCTACATATTATAGACATTATAGCATTATAGAACTAGTCATTCACTTAATCAATCAATCAGTCCATCCATCCGTCCAGCTACTAAATATCCACACCATACAGCTCCAGATGTATATTATACATTCAAATATGACATAATTGTTGGCACGGTGGTGTAGTGGGTTCTGCCCATGCTTGAGTGGGTTTCCTCCGGGTACTCCAGTTTCCTCCCACAGTCCAAACACATGCATGTTAGATTGATCACTCACTCTAAATTAAACTGTAGGTGTGAGTGTGTGCGTGATTGTGTGTTGGGCATGCGATGGACTGGCGACCTGTTCATGGTGTACTCCGCCTTGGATTGGCTTTTATTAAAGACTGTCTAATACTCAACATCCATATAACAGGCAGGCATCAAAACAGAGGAAGGTAACGTCAGAGACAGAGCTGTATAACAACAAACAGGTAAACAAGCAGGAATCAAAGCCAGAAAAGATAAACCCAAAGGTAAAACAGATTAGCACTCAGGTATATATATATATATATACATACATACATACATCATTTGAACAAGCCAGTTGTTGTTGTGTGAATTGTGTGAAAATTTCATGATCAATGGAACAATAGAAGTGCTTCAAAATAGCTTGGGAAATTCTGGTTCCATTGATTTCCATTGAAAGTAAAGTATGTTTTTGTTCTCTCCTGCAAAATTTGGTGATACTTGTTTTTCATTGAACAGCTACAATATATTATACACCTACATTGGGGATTATGGCTCTAGATAAAATAGATTCATAGCATAAATCCAGATGTTATGAATCTATACCATAGATCCATTTCTTAGATATCCAAGATAGACCTAGATAAAATAAATATATTATAATATTTCCTGCTTCTCCACATTTTATAGATATGGATCATACTGGTCCATATTATACATCTAGAAAATCGAGGTCCCAATTATAGATCTATAGATTACAGAACCATATTGTAGATGCAGTTAGAGACTAAAGCTCTAAAGACATGATTTCTGAATGTTTCCCATATTTCATATTTATCTTTCAGATTAACTCCAGATGGCCTGAATAAGAGTAACACTCGTTTCTGATTATGGCGCACGGATGATTTATATTCTGTTAAAATAGAGAGAGATTGTGTGTGAGGTTAAGTTGCTCCTGTAGAAAGGATCTGAAGATGGTGAGGAAGAGGATGGAGGATGAAGAGGAATGAGAGTTTCTGAGAGTGATAAAACGCCACAGAGAATCTCCTCTCTGTCAGTTCTCGGGAGGTTATTTAATATAATGATGATGTGCCAGTTTAAGAGGCTGAATCAGTCTCACTGTGTCAGTGTGTTAGAGCACTCGAGCATTCAGCACGTGAGTGAGTGAGTGTGTGTGTGTGTGTGTGTGTGTGTGTGTGTGTGTAACAATGTGGTGAAAACAGTGGAACAAGATACAGAACAAACCGCAGACGGAGATTAAAATGCATCAAACTGTTCTAATGTCTGATTTATTAACAGATCTTTCAGAAAATGAATGACTATTAATGAACTCATTGACACAAACCCCATTATAAGAGTAGTCCTGGTGTTGTGTGGCACCTGCACTCATGTGCAAAAGTTTGGGCGCCCCCGGTCATCTTTGAAAGTGGCCAGTGTGGTGCCCACTCGCACATACACTATATTGCCAAAAGTATTTGCTCATCTGTCTTCACATGCATAGGAACTTGAGTGACCTCCCATTCTTAATCCATAGAGTTTAATATGATGCTGGTCCACCCTTTGCAGCTATAACAGCTTTAACTCTTCTGAGAAAGCTTTCCACACCGTTTAGGAGTGTGTTTATGGGCAGGGGCGTAGCTACCCCTAGTTTAGGGGTACTTAAACTAGGGCTAGCTGTGTCTAGTAAGTTTTACAAAGGAGTATTTTTGTATCACTTAGAACCAATTAACACATTGCAGTCATTATCAACAGTGCATATTTCTGATTCACTCTTGATTCTGCTATCTGATTATCTGATGGTTTATTGTAGTTTAACAGGCTAATGCTGCAGGTGGTCTGTTTACTGTTTATAAAGGAGTGAGAGAAGCTGTAGCTGCTGTGCTGTTGGTTAGCCTGTGTGTTATTAAAGCTAAGGTGCTAGAGTAGTGCTCTACTATACTATACTATAACGTAACTCTGTGTGTGTGTGTGTGGTCAGCTAGTCAGCTATAGATATTCGATTCTTTTTTCAGAAAAAAGAGGCAGGTTCAGGTGAGAGAGTAAGGCCAACATGATCTTGATTATATGCTCGGAATCTGTTGATGATCGTAATAATATTGGTAACTGATTATTAGAATTGGTGTCTGATCTAAATTAATTATTCTGCCCAAGTCTCATGACCTGAATTTCTCTAATTGTCATCTGGTCACCCTTTAGCCCACAGAAGCTCAAATTCAATGAGAAAAAATGTGTTAAATTGATATGGATCTATTTATTTTTCTCTTAGATGAGTGTTGCCTCAACAATGATTTCAGATTGATAGTCTGAAATTACTTTAAAATGTAGGTTTTTTATGAGCTGTTCTCATTTGTTCTCACATATGCTCTGACCCCTAAACCTCTAAGCCTACAATCGCCCCTGTTTATGGGAATGTTTGACCGTTCTTACAGAAGTGTATTTGCGAGGTCAGACACTGTTATTGTCGTTCCCAATCACTTCCACTTCGTTATAACACCACTGACATTCAACTGTGGAATATTTAGTAGTGAGGAGATTTCACGACTGGACCTCACTGAGCTCCTGAGGGCGACCCATTCCTTCACTAAGGTGTGTAGAAGCAGTCTGCATGTCTAGGTGCTTGGTTTTATACACCTGTGGCTGTGGAAGTAACTGGAACACCTTCATTCAATGAGTTGGATGGGTGAGGTAATACAGTGTAACTGTCCTGATTGCGCCCACCTGATTAAAAACAAAACCCACTCGCCGTTCTCGGCTAACAATGTTAACAGATGGTATCTGGTAGTCAGGAACCAGTAACTATGAGATTAGACCTAACTACACCTAGTCAATGATATTCATTCAAATTTACACTAAATTTGCTTTGTTTGTTTACAAACATATTTTTTTCATGACATTTTTATGATTCAGGCACAAACACGTTCACCTATGTCTTATGATTTTCTCTCCAGATTTGTTGACTGACGGCTCTGATATGCATGATTCATCCAATAGCGTTGAGAAAACACTAAGGCAAGTGGAATCAGAACAAGGATGTGAGATTGACCACCACATCATAATTCATTCAATTTAATAAGATCTGATGATTCCCGACAACAGGGGGCAGCGTGAACACTGGCAATGTGAAGTAGGCGGAGTCAGCAATGCAACAAAGGCTATGGGTGCAGTCAGTATGTACTAGGCTGGACCCATTGATCACTGCTAAACCGATAAAGCAGTGAAACCCTTTAGTACCAACATCTTCTAACACAAGACGTCACAGCACCAGTGTAAACGTCCTGATATTTATAAAAGCTCCATTCAGACATTATTTTAGATATTTTTAGTGACACTGACCTGCTTTTTGTCTAAATCTGTACTCAGATGATGTAGCTCGGAGAAGACGAACCAGGCCTTTCATTTTATGTTTTTTTTCCTCAGTAGCAGCATTCAATACCCTGCAAATGTGGTTTGCTGTTTTAGTGCCCACAGCGTTGAAATGTAACAACGTAGGTTGCCTATATGTGGTCACAACCTCCTACAGTTCTTCACATGTTCCATTACATCTGCATTGAACTCTATAGAATCTGGTAAAGTTGCCAACAGGTAGAAATAAAACCATAAAATAAAATTATTTGGTAGTGAAGCTGTGATAACGTTCTTCAACATTGTAGCAACATTGTCAAAGTAGGAAGTAGACAATGTCGTGACAAAGTTATGCGTTTGCTGGGTAGCAGTAGCTACATACACACAGTCGACTCCCCACATTCCTTTGTTTTTCTTCCTCAGCTTTGAATGCTACCACAGCTCCAGTTGGATCGTGGGATAGCACAGTGTGCAACAGTTGTGTAGTTTACATTATCTCCCAATTCAGAAGATCATCCATGGAAACTTTCTTATACTGCTGAGTATTTGGACACACTAGCCACACTAGCCATTCTCATTCTATATATATATATATATATATATATATATATATATATATATATATATATATATATATATATATATATATATATATATATATATATATACACACCATGCTCAAAAGTTTAGGATCATTTTAGAATTTAATTTAATCCAATTCACAAACTATATTATCCATTTTACAATGAATGTAAGTGTATCAGATGATTTTTAGAGAATAAAAATGTTTGTATTAAAGTCTATTTTTGTATAGAGGCTTTTTTGCATATAGTCTATTATCAGCAATTCTCAGTCCTCTGTCTAAATCTCCTGGTACGGCCACCAATCCAAGTTAAGGATGTTATTGGGCTAATTGGTTGTTAGGACACTCTTGCTCAATTGTGATGCACAGCTGAAAAACATTCTACTAATAAGTGAGTATAAAAGGTAGAACAACATTCTAGGTTAGTTTAGTATCTGAAGCATCAGCAGTTGATGGCTTGCTGACCAACTCTAAATGACCAGAAAGAAACAACTTTCTTTAGAGACCCGTCAGTCCATTGTTGTGTTAAGGAAGAAGATACTCCATTAAAACAAGAACATTTCACTGTGATCCCAAACTTTTGAGTGGTAGTGTATATATATATATATATATATATATATATATATATATATATATATATATATATATATATATATATATATATATATATATATACATATATAGTTGCTATATATCACAATAGCGCCCACTTGCTGCAACACCCAGAATGCAGCTCTGAATATGCTATGAATTACGTCATGACATATGTTTTAATGCAACAACACAAGAAACCGTGTATGTGTAGCACAAAGCATTTCTGTTTGCGTCCTTGGGTGAAATATATTTCTGGCCTAAAGCTGAAGGCAACGATCCTGATGAAAGCTCTGTTAGATGTTAGCATTAGCAGTTAGCATTTTTCACCCAGAAAAAGACCAACATACAGAACTTTTTATAGAAGTAATGTATTAAAAGTATTAATCCAGCCAGTCAGTGCTAGAGGCTCTGCTACTTATTCCTAATGGCAAAGGTGGTGAAGCAAAGGATTATAGGATATAATGTAAGGATACAGCTGGAGGAACTTCAGCAGGCAGTGATCTGTATACACATTAGGTTCGGACATGGGTGGGTCCCTTCCTGAGCACTGTTTGTAGTGGTTCAGACACGACTGAGCAAAGTTTAACTTTATCAACTGGAGGAACTGAGCAGGTGCTTTAACCTGGTTCCTTTTTGATTTATAGATATCGGTTTCTGCTACAGATGACAGAAAAGCAAAGACCAAACACAGTTTTCTCCAACTGACTGCACACGCAGTGACGCACCACACTGGATTAAATATACAGACAAGCTAAAAGCAACGGCCTTATTGTTGTGTTTGCAATGTATTTCGGGAAACACACACCGGACACACGCATGGGCACACACACATATACACGCGCTCAATTGTTCAACGTGCTTTGTGCTGACAGCTGTTCATACACAGGTCAGTGTCCAGATCATGTCAGTGATGTGATGTCATGGTGTAAAATAAGACTGAGCTGCTCTCAGTGACAGACATCTGTTTCTACACAGCACAGCACATGAATATTACAGCAGCTCACTCCCTGAAAGCTGGTTTCACAATTTAACCACCACTATAGTTTTATTTTATTCAAACAAATGACTGAACATTACATTTAGTCACCATCCAAACAATCCTAACACTACCAAATGGTTCAGTAGTGACTGTTTCACACAGTTGAGCAAATATAACATCATTATATTTCTCATTAAAACACAGAAGTTCACTGCAGAGAATTTCTGTTTCAGTGGGGATGATTCTTAATATTAGATCCTGATTTTCAGACTTTTCCAGACACATTTACTACAAAACAATAGGATCTAACTGCTCACCATGTGACCCTGATGGACAGGGATCAGTCTGACTTCCTGCTCTAAAATGCACAGATGTGGCTAAAATTAGACTCCGCCTACAGATTAAAACTTAGTAGTGACATAACAACATAGGCTAGCAAGTTTAGAGAGCAGCACAGTCACTGAGTGAGAGAGAGAGAGCAGCACAGTCACTGAGGGAGAGAGAGTAGCACAGTCACTGAGTGAGAGAGAGAGAGCAGCACAGTCACTGAAGGAGAGAGAGAGTAGCACAGTCACTGAGGGAGAGAGAGAGAGCAGCACAGTCACTGAAGGAGAGAGAGAGTAGCACAGTCACTGAGGGAGAGAGAGCAGCACAGTCACTGAGGGAGAGAGAGAGCAGCACAGTCACTGAGAGAGAGAGAGAGCAGCACAGTCACTGAGGGAGAGAGAGCAGCACAGTCACTGAGGGAGAGAGCAGCACAGTCAATGAGGGAGAGAGAGAGCAGCACAGTCACTGAGGGAGAGGGAGTAGCACAGTCACTGAGGGCGAGAGAGAGTAGCACAGTCACTGAGGGAGAGAGAGAGCAGCACAGTCACTGAGGGAGAGAGAGTAGCACAGTCACTGAGGGAGAGAGACTAGCACAGTCAATGAGGGCGAGAGAGAGCAGCACAGTCACTGAAGGAGAGGAAAAATAGCACAGTCACTGAGGGAGAGAGAGAGTAGCACAGTCACTGAGGGCGAGAGAGAGTAGCACAGTCACTGAGGGCGAGAGAGAGTAGCACAGTCAATGAGGGCGAGAGAGAGCAGCACAGTCACTGAGGGAGAGAGAGAGTAGCACAGTCACTGAAGGAGAGAGAGAGTAGCACAGTCACTGAGGGAGAGAGAGAGTAGCACAGTCACTGAGAGAGAGAGAGAGAGAGCAGCACAGTCACTGAGAGAGAGAGAGAGAGAGAGAGAGAGAGAGCACAGTCACTGAGGGAGAGAGAGAGTAGCACAGTCACTGAAGGAGAGAGAGAGTAGCACAGTCACTGAGGGAGAGAGAGAGTAGCACAGTCACTGAGAGAGAGAGAGAGAGAGAGAGAGAGCAGCACAGTCACTGAGGGAGACAGCGTCACCTACTGATACAACTGAAGACATAAGACAAGGTGAGCTCACAAATGCAGGTAGCTAGTAGGTGTTCAGACGCTAAACAGATATTTGTTGAAGAGTTTCAGTGAAAATGACAGTGAAAGGTATATAACAAAGTTATTATTAAAATTTGTAAAATAATAAACTTTCTGTTCTGAGCTCTGAGGGGTTTTTCTTGTGGCCCCGTTTTGCTCATCTTGGACTCAGACCCAATTTTCTGCAGAGCTGCTTTGTGACAACATCTGTTGTAAATGGCACATATAAATAAACCCTGACTTGACTTGATTAACCACAGCAGACACCTCACACTTTAAACTTACCCTGAATCAACAAACCTCCTTTACTCTATTAACTCACTCCTCACTCCTATTACACTCCTCTGTGACATGGCTCATATTTGCACAGCTGTACAGATGTCAAACTTTTCAAATGTAAATATTAGTCTGTAATATTGTGTAAATAATAGTTATTATATGTCTCCTCAGACCGTTGTACAGATTTATATATATATATGCAATATTCATGCAATTCACAAACAATAATTTCAATTTCACAATTAATGTAAGTGTATCAGATGATTTTTAAAGAATAATAATGTTTGTATTAAAGTCTATTTTTGTATAGAGGCTTATTTTACATATAGTCTATTATCAGTAATTCTCAGTCCTCTGTCTAAATCTCCTGGTACGACCACCAATCCAAGTTAAGGATGTTATTGGACTATTTGGTTGTTAGGACACTCTTGCTCAATTGTGATGCACAGCTGAAAAACATTCTACTAATAAGTGAGTATAAAAGGGAACAACATTCTAGGTTAGTTTAGTATCTGAAGCATCAGCAGTTGATGGCTTGCTGACCGACTCACAATGACAAGAAAGAAACAACTTTCTTTAGAGACCCGTCAGTCCATTGTTGTGTTAAGGAAGAAGATACTCCATTAAAAACAAGAACATTTCACTGTGATCCCAAACTTTTGAGCAGTAGTGTATATATATATATATATATATATATATATATATATATATACACAGACATACCAAGATAATGGTCATCAAGATAATGTTCCTGGTATGTTTAACATATTGGATGAAATAAAGAGATTCAGACTTTGATTTAAGTGATGCGTAAGTCCAGCTTTCATATTTAACTAAATTCAAGGAAAGTTTTCAAGTAATTTATTTGTAACTAATAATAATGTATTCATGTTTTTATCTAATTTGGGCTTAAAAAAGACACGTAATCCAAATGTACTGGAAATAATCAGATTACATTAATATAGCAATCCTATGGATTTAGGTTGCAATAACAACAGGTCATAAGTAATCACTGAAATATTTTTAAAGTCATCCTCCTGTCCATGAAATATCTCTACTTCCCATCCTGGAATTTGTTTTTGAGAATTCATGCTCGCATGACATCATCGATATTGGGTATTTTCGTTCAGCAGTAAACTGAATATATACCTATGTTATTAAACTGCTGGTGATAAAGTATAAAAAATCATAGCAAAGATAAGTTAGTAACTACTGTTCCGTCCAGAATCTCCTCTACTTCAAACTTGTACAGCAGCAGCAAGACACAGTGGAAGGTCACTGGAAATGATTTGCCACTGTAGGCTGTTTATGCAGCACTTTATTTAATATTATGCCACTTTTTAGTAGTTTATACAGTAGAATCACAAAGTATCTCACCTTTTAAAGTGATCTGTATTAGTATCAAGATATTACTATTGGTATTAGTATTGGACTGATAAGTTAGTAAGTAGTAAGCAGTATCAGTCATCCCTACTTTAACCTTTTAATGCACAACCTGTGTCAAAAGATTGAGATTTTATTTTCTATATATTTGCAGTAAATTAATTTTATCAATAAAGCTTCCATGAATTTCTCAATTTACTTGTTTTTGATTATCACAAATCCTGACTTCAGTTTTATTATTTTACTTCATTAATAATAATCATTTTTGTATCGTTGCCTTCTAACACTAACATGGCTCAGAATTAGCCCTTATGTGTTCACTATGGAATTTGATAGGAACTACTGACATTTGTAAACATTTGCAGTCAGAAACACATTTACAACTATTTTTGTCCATGATGTAAATAAATAAGAATTAAAATAATAATTTAAGATAAAAAAACTTGATTTTTAATGTACACTTGGAACAATAAATAATAAAATAAACTGATTTAAATAGATTTACCAGAGAGACACTCAGCAATACATACAATAATATAGGAAATATGCATCAAAGGGTTAAAAACCGTGGTTAAGAGGAATGTAAGTGGTTTAGAAACAAAGTCATTCAGAGTGATTTGGTTTGAAATATTTAATTCTGGAGAAACACTCTAAAATCAGAACTGTTCATAGTGGTGGTGGATGGAACCAGACATCCAACTTTAAAGGCTCTCTCACAGACACATTACATTAACCTCACAAGTTTATTACATACAGACGTATTATTCAGTAACTCCCTAAATTTCATAAACTTATTCTTGGAAGAGTGGAGTAAAACTTTGTACACACTGGTGGGCCTGGGGCATTTAAAGGGTTAAATAAATGTGCTGCCTGATGTGTGAGATGATGTTTTTACAATAGTTTTGAGAATATTTTAACATATTTTTTCAGATTTTAAACTATTTTACCACTATCAACATTTCAAATATACACTCAGAAGACTCGTATAGGTTCACTGGTGGGCTTAGATAGTAAATAAAATGTCTATATTTGTGTATATAGACACAGAGACCCCTGGTTACCATCACCACCACTGCAAAGAGTCTCTACATCTCTACACTCAACCATTTGACACCAAACTCTCTCTGAATGACTCTGTTTACAATCTCAACCACTGAATTGTTGGGATTGTAGAGAAATGAGTGGAATTCCTCTCATTTTTTGGGGGATTTATGTTCCGAACTGTAGGCCTAGTTCTGACAGTTGTGGGTATTCACTGATAAATAAATGCTAAAATGTGATTTTAATGTAAAATAAATGATGTGAGATGAATTCCGGTCTCATGGTTATGAGAGATGTTGAACTCCAGCAGTGATCTGTGGTCAGTGGGGTGAAATAGAGGAGCTGTCACATCGTTAAGGCTACGGGCAGCATCTCCGGCTGACAGCGAGTGACAGCAAACCACCCCCCCTCCAACTCCCCACTCCCCACCTCCATCCAAAATCAAACACGAAACTAAATCTGATCTGATAGATTCAAAATAATCCGGTGGTCATGGTGACGGATATGAAAATCAGAAAGAGGAAGAGTCAGAGAGTGTTCATCTCAGTGCACACAAACATGCACCGGACAGGCTGTCATTTCAGACACAATCACAAACACACACACACACACACACACACAGGGAAAAGAAATAGTGTACAATCACAGTAATTCAGTGGTAGCTATTTCTCCAGCACTGCATTATAAAATGACAGAAGGTTACTGTATTTGTATTGATTGCTGTATTTGTAGTTTATTCCACACCACTGTGTTTCTAATGTACAGCTCTAATGTGCACCCACAGCAGTCAGTGGACCCCCAGCTTTACTACATTATGTAGAACAGCATGAACAGATACAGGCATACAGAACTAATCTGTCCAGCTAGCCTCCAGCAGCTAACGCTTCACTTATTTAATAAACATAGTTATTCTGTTACATAGTTATTTTTCACAACAGGACAGTTCTGTTTATCACAGCTGATCATCAGATTACAGCACTTATATCAGTCACTGTAAGAAAAAAAAGAGTGAAAATGGCCAAATATATTGTTGCTGTCCAAAGAAAAGTATGTATCCACATTTTTGCCAGTATCATTTGAACCCAGTAGCTTCCATTTGCATTATCTGAAAATGTTCTGCTGAATGGACCAATAGAAATGCTCCAAAATAACCTGGAAAGAATTCTGGTTCCATTGACTTACATTGAAAGTAAAGACAGCTTTTGTCTTCTTCTGTAAAGTGGCTATTTTTGAAGTACTTGTGTTACAACCTGGTCTAGAGTCAGGCTGTAATAGACATTGAGAGTGGGTTCTTTCACTGGACACTGTTCAAAACCAGAAAACTGCAAGTCTATTTTCTACAAATGAGTAAGAAGATGGGACACTGGCTGGAGGGATGGGCAAACGCCAAACTAACAAACAAAACAACTAAAAGTAAAGAAAACTAACTAAACCAGAAAACAAAAGGAAACAAAAATACACAAACTACCTACAATAAACAGGGCACCAACAAAAGGGCACCGGCCCCCTACGTCCCACAGAGATCTTAAAGCATCTATCAAAGCTGTTACTAAATATACAAACAAAGTGAAGAGTAGTGGAGAGTGCCGGGCTGATCTGGGCAGGAGTTGTTTCAGTTCAGGTCAGAGGAGAGAACCCTAAACCTCTCCAAAGATGGCTGCTTGACAATCTTTTATACTATTAGGTGCCACTAGTGGCCAGTCGTGGACCTGCACACAATGTTGCAAAACACACACACACACACAACATGGCTGCCAACAGACATAAAGGGTGTCTCAAATCCTAGTGAGTGTGTAAGTAGGCTGTCTAGGTAGCAGCTGTGTAAGTAGCAGCGTTCTCTCCTCATCTCTCCTCATAAAACAGATTACTGAGACGCTCTAGTTAGAGAGAGACTGCGTCACGGCTTGTTCCCGCCCACTGCAGCGTCACCGGTGGTTTAGCTGGTTGCTAAGCTACCGCCTGGCATCCTAAACAATAGCTCGAGGCTGTATTGTGTGATTATATGACCAGAAACACATTAAAACTCCAGAGAGAATCAAAATAACTCACATTTTAAAACCACTTCACTGCTCGTAGATTAGCCTGTGTTGCATCATGGGATTGTCTTAGCGGCTGAGGAAGCGTTCGATGCTTCCTTAAAATCAGGTCTAAATAAGGTTCCTCAGTAGACAGCATGTTTAAGGTATGTAAGAATTGGGACAGTCTACATATCGGGAGCGCATACTATGACATAAAATGCTGCCTATATAGGAGCTCAGTAGGTTTTGAGACAATTGGGTTAATACAACCAGGGGGCGTAACATCCCCCAACATCCAAATGTTTTAATAATTTTTCTTTGGATAATGATGATGTACTAATTAAAGAAAAAGAATAAAATAGTACTGAATCACAAAACAGCATCATGGTTCAAACACACTGTCAAGTAAAATGCTTTTAAAGGATGTCCAGTGTCCATTTAAAAAAAGGGTGTCCAGTCCACAGTTAAATAACAATAAAGGACCAATAACAAGAACTAAGGAACCACTACTTTCAGACACAGGTTTCTCAAAGCAGCAATCGCTGTTGTTCTCAAATGTACTCTGCAAATAACAGCTAATTACTGTAAAATACACCATTTTAACACACGTTCTGTTCAGTAGTCTGTTTATGGCCCAATACGTACAACTGGCCTGTACAAGAAACAGTACGAGAGACACAGTTACAAGCATAAATACAATAACAGGCAGTTGAATATTCTTTAACACAAATCTTTAAAAATGTATATAAATGTAAATGGTGTAATTAAATGTTATTGATAAATATGAGCAGAAATAACACTAATGTGGAAGAAATCATTTAAATCATTCAATCCCTGAAGTAAATATGATGCTCACTGAAGAGTGAAGCGGGCGAGTATATTGCATCACATTTCTCCTGTAAGACTCTATATCGATTCACAAAACACTATAATCTGATTTTTACTGTACAAATGTATGTGCACTTTATAGGGTAGGATAGTTTGGCGCGGCTCAGACTGTGCATAAGACAAAGCAGGATCTAATCATATCAGTTTGTAATATAATATAATAGATCAATATAAATAATAGTTATTGTATGTCTCCTCAGACCTGCTGTTGTATAGATATCCATATATGTGTAAACATAGATATTCACACCGCTCTTTAGCTCCTTTCCAGCTCTTTATCATTCTTTATCCTTATTTTATTTCTTGTATCATTTTTTTATTTTATCCCTTTTGTTGTGTGCAAGTCTGGTGTGTTTAGTATGTGTGTCTCACCAAGATTGTTCCTGGTATGTGTAACATACTGGCCGAAATAAAGAGATTCCGATTCTGATTTAAGTGATACTAATTTTTGTCTAACTGATTATAATTTATGTATCTAATAATGTATATATATAACTAATGATATACACATGTTCACAGTCACTATTTGACAAAAAATGTTCTATATTTAAAAGAAATGATCCAAAAACCATAGTACAAATGTAAGAACATGGATTTATTAAAGGTGCCTTTATTTGGTATTTGAACTGTTCACCGATGTTCTACATTAAAAATGCTCATATGGGGTTTTCCACTTTATGATCTGGTCCCAGAATGACCTCATGAATAATGTAATGTGATAATGGCTGGTTTATAGACACATCAAAATAGACGCAGACAGACACACACAAAGCTCCATGTAACCAAAGATAATGGCTGTGTCTCAAACCCTAGTGAGTGTGTAAGTAGGCTGTCTAGGTAGCAGCTGTGTAAGTAGCAGTGTTCTCTCCTCATCTCTCCTCATAAAACAGATTACTGAGACGCTCTAGTTAGAGAGAGACTGCGTCACGACTTGTTCCCGCCCACTGCAGCGCCACCGGTGATTTAGCTGGTTGCTAAGCTACCAGCTCACTATCCAAAACAAAAGCCTGAGGCTTAAAAATCTGCTAGCATAAATGCTAATGGCTCGAGTATAAAAGTGCAAATGGTGAAGGACTCGTTACAGAGTTGATAATAAAATACTGTTTTGTGTGATTATATGACCAGAAACACATTAAAACTCCAGAGAGAATCAAAATAACTCACATTTTAAAACCACTTCACTTAATTGAATCATGGGATTGTCTTAGTGGCTGAGGAAGCGTTCGATGCTTCTCTAAAATCAGGTCTAAATAAGGTTTCTCAGTAGACAGTATGTTTAAGGTATGTAAGAATTGGGACAGTCTACATGTCGGGAGCGCATACTATTAAGTAAAACGCTGCCTATGTAGGAGCTCACTAGGTTTTGAGTCAATTGGACTAATACAACCAGGGGGCGTAACATCCCTCAACATCCAAATGTTTTAATAATTTTTCTTTGGATAATGATGATGTACTAATTAAAGAAAAAGAATAAAATAGTACTGAATCACAAAACAGCATCATGGTTCAAACACACTGTCAAGTTTAAAAAAGGGTGTCCAGTCCAGGCCATAGGCCTTTATTATTATTTATCTGTGATAACCACAGTTAAATAACAATAAAGGACCAATAACAAGAACTAAGGAACCACTACTTTCAGACACAGGTTTCTCAAAGCAGCAATCACTGTTGTTCTCAAATGTACTCTGCAAATAACAGCTAATTACTGTAAAATACACCATTTTAACACACGTTCTGTTCAGTAGTCTGTTTATGGCCCAATACGTACAACTGGCCTGTACAAGAAACAGTACGAGAGACACAGTTACTAGCATAAATACAATAACAGGCAATTAAATATTCTTTAACACAAATCTTTAAAAATGTATATAAATGTAAATGGTGTAATTAAATGTTATTGATAAATATGAGCAGAAATAACACAAATGTGGAAGAAATCATTTAAATTATTCAATCCCTGAAGTAAATATGATGCTGACTGAAGAGTGAAGCTCACATTTTAAAACCACTTCACTGCTCGTAGATTAGCCTGTGTAGGCTGAGGAAGCGTTCGATGCTTCCTTAAAATCAGGTCTAAATAAGGTTCCCCAGAAGACAGCATGTTTAAAGTATGTAAGAATTGGGACAGAATACATGTTGGGAGCTCATACTATGAAGTAAAATGCTGCCTATGTAGGAGCTCGCTAGGTTGAGGCTTAAATGAGTCTTCTTGTATCAGATGTGGTTTAAATTAGCCAAATTGCAGACTAGCTTTTACCTGGTTACCTATACTTACTACTCACTTTCATCTCAACATCAGACAGTAGATTAGTAGATTAAAGGTGTCTCTGAGAAACTTTCAGTTGAAGATGATCTGCTTCAACCAGCACACAGTGATCCACTCACACAGCATGGCTGCTACTTCCAGTCAGTGTTGTGGTTGTGGTGCTAATAAAGGTGGAGCTGCTCGTCTCTTCAGTCTCTTCAGTGTTGAACGCTGAGCTGAAGCTGTTCCGGGTTTTGGAGGAACTGTCCGGAGTGAAATGCACAGACTCCAGAGTTAAAGAGCTGAAGTTCCAGCTTGTTTTGCTAATTTTCCGTTCCACCTTAAATGAAGTTATACTCTGGTGTCTGTACAAGCAGCAGCATTTAAGGTAGTCAGTGTCATTACTGTTACTTCATTAACATTGTTACCTGCTGGGCTGAAACATGAGCTGTTACATGTAAATTATGGGTGTGTAAATTCATCATCCCTTCATTCTTTTATCATCACCAACATTGTTCCTTTATTCCTTTATTCTTTTATCATTACCAACACTGTTCCTTCATTCCATCATCACCAACATTGTTCCTTCATTCCTTTATTCTTTTATCATTACCAACATTGTTCCTTCATTCCTTTATTATCACCAACATTATTCCTTCATTCCTTTATCATCACCAACATTGTTCCTTCATTCCTTTATCATCACCAACATTATTCCTTCATTCCTTTATCATCACCAACATTGTTCCTTCATTCCTTTATCATCACCAACATTATTCCTTCATTCCTTTATCATCACCAACATTGTTCCTTCATTCCTTTATCATCACCAACATTATTCCTTCATTCCTTTATCATCACCAACATTGTTCCTTCATTCCTTTATCATCACCAACATTATTCCTTCATTCCTTTATCATCACCAACATTGTTCCTTCATTCCTTTATCATCACCAACATTGTTCCTTCATTCCTTTATCATCACCAACATTGTTCCTTCATTCCTTTATCATCGCCAACATTGTTCCTTCATTCCTTTATCATCGCCAACACTGTTCCTTCATCCCTTTATCATCACCAACATTATTCCTTCATTCCTTTATCATCACCAACATTGTTCCTTCATTCCTTTATCATCACCAACATTATTCCTTCATTCCTTTATCATCACCAACATTGTTCCTTCATTCCTTTATCATCACCAACATTGTTCCTTCATTCCTTTATCATCGCCAACATTGTTCCTTCATTCCTTTATCATCGCCAACACTGTTCCTTCATTCCTTTATCATCGCCAACACTGTTCCTTCATCCCTTTATCATCACCAACATTAATCCTTCATCCCTCCAGTTCATCACCACCATTGTTCCTTCATTCCTTTATCATCACCAACATTGTTCCTTCATCACTTTATCATCACCAACATTAATCCTTCATTCCTCCAGTTCATCACCACCAATATTGTTCAATCATAAAATCTCTTTATTCAGCTATGACGATACAGTATTCCATTCTATGGCACCTTTAACCCACAACCACCTCAGCCAACAGGCCAAAGCTCTGTAGAACTTCCTACAACATTAAAATGTCTTTTATTTTTCCTTCATCCCTTCATTCCTTTATCATCACCAACACTGTTCCTTCATTCCTTTATCATCACAACATTGTTCCTTCATCCCTTCATTCCTTTATCATCACAACATTGTTACTTCATTCCTTCATTCATTTATCACCAACATTGTTCCTTCATCCCTTCATTCCTTTATCATCACAACACTGTTCCTTCATCCATTTATTCCTTTATCATCACCAACATTGTTCCTTCATCCATTCATTCCTTTATTTCGCATTGTTCCTTCATCCATTCATTCCTTTATTTCGCATTGTTCCTTCATCCATTCTTTTCCTTTATCCATCATCAACATTGTTCCTTTATTCCTTTATTATCCTCAATGTTGTTGCTTCATCCGTTCAGTGCTTTATCATCACCAACATTGTTCCTTCATCCCTTTATCATCACCAACATTAATCCTTCATCCCTCCAGTTCATCACCACCAATATTGTTCAATCATGAAATCTCTTTATTCAGCTATGACGATACAGTATTCCATTCTATGGCACCTTTAACCCACAACCACCTCAGCCAACAGGCCAAAGCTCTGTAGAACTTCCTACAACATTAAAATGTCTTTTATTTTTCCATAGAGTGCACCAGTTTAGACCCAGACCCCCTTATACAGAAGAGTACAGAACTTCAGAAGTCTATGCAGGACAGAATTCAAAATGTAGGCTATGGAAATCAAAAAGTGAGGATCATTTTATCATTTTATAATCTAATCCCGGTGCTCGGAATCAAACTCCAATCAAAAGGCGAGGCGCCTAACGATTCCCATCCCTAAGCTGGTGGGAAGATTCCGCAGCATGTATTCAGACTCAAACCGGATCAGATATACATCAACCATGGAGGATGCTCCACAACTGCAGAAAAATAAGTGTGTGCATTAAATAATACATTAGATAATGATGGGAGGCGAGGTAAAGGATGGGTGGAAGTGTGCACGGCCCCTGAGCAATAAAAGTGCAAATGTATTCGATGTATACTACTTGACATTCATCGATGGAGAAACAGACAAATCACCACACATATATATATACGACTGTGCGTGTGTGCGCGCGAGCCTGTGCGTAGGTGGGTGGAGGGTTATTGCATTCGGTGTTTGATATATTTTTTTGATGATATACCAAGGACGCAGCACAAAGAGAAATGGAGAGAGAGAGAGAGAGAGAGAGAGAAAGAGAGTGGGGAGAGAGAGAGAGAGAGGGCCGAGAGAGCAAGAGAAGGAATGCGCTGCAGAATATAATGAATGTACAGTAAGATGAATTGTTTGTGATACGGTGATGCCTCACCTGCAACCTCTACTTATTCCACAGCCTATTACTGTTCTGCTCTAATGCATTACGAAAAGTAAAGCTCCTCTCCGGCGGCGGGGACAGCTCTGAGAAACATTACTGCAGTGCAAACACGGTTACTTCACATACGGCCAGCACGAGAGAAGTAAAAGCCCCTCTGAAAAAAGAGAAACAACCTGAAAGTTACTGTCAGCAGTTACAGTGCTGTTTATTTATAGCAGTTACAATTACAGAGCATTACAATCCACAGATCTTATCACTGCATCCTGTTCTCTACAGAAGTTAAAGGAGAATTCAGTAATGTTTTTTTCAAATGTCTGTATAATTTAAAGGGCGGCACGGTGGTGTAATTGTTAGTACGGTGGTGTAATTGTTAGTACGGTGGTGTAATTGTTAGTACCGTGGTGTAATTGTTAGTACGGTGGTGCAGTGGTTAGTATGGTGGTGTAGTGGTTAGTACGGTGGTGTAATTGTTTGTACGGTGGTGTAGTGGTTAGTACGGTGGTGTAATTGTTAGTACGGTGGTGTAATTGTTAGTACCGTGGTGTAATTGTTAGTACGGTGGTGTAGTGGTTAGTACGGTGGTGTAATTGTTAGTACCGTGGTGTAATTGTTAGTACGGTGGTGTAGTGGTTAGTATGGTGGTGTAATTGTTCGTACCGTGGTGTAATTGTTAGTACGGTGGTGTAGTGGTTAGTATGGTGGTGTAATTGTTAGTACCGTGGTGTAATTGTTAGTATGGTGGTGTAGTGGTTAGTACGGTGGTGTAATTGTTAGTACCGTGGTGTAATTGTTAGTATGGTGGTGTAGTGGTTAGTATGGTGGTGTAATTGTTAGTACCGTGGTGTAATTGTTAGTACGGTGGTGTAGTGGTTAGTACGGTGGTGTAGTGGTTAGTATGGTGGTGTAATTGTTAGTATGGTGGTGTAGTGGTTAGTACGGTGGTGTAGTGGTTAGTATGGTGGTGTAGTGGTTAGTATGGTGGTGTAATTGTTAGTACCGTGGTGTAATTGTTAGTACGGTGGTGTAGTGGTTAGTATGGTGGTGTAGTGGTTAGTATGGTTGTGTAGTGGTTAGTATGGTGGTGTAGTGGTTAGTACGATGGTGTAGTGGTTAGTATGGTGGTGTAGTGGTTAGTATGGTGGTGTAGTGGTTAGTATGGTGGTGTAGTGGTTAGTACGGTGGTGTAATTGTTAGTACGGTGGTGTAATTGTTAGTACCGTGGTGTAATTGTTAGTACCGTGATGTAATTGTTAGTATGGTGGTGTAATTGTTAGTATGGTGGTGTAATTGTTAGTACCGTGGTGTAATTGCTAGTACCGTGGTGTAATTGTTAGTACGGTGGTGTAGTGGTTAGTTTGGTGATGTAATTGTTAGTACGGTGGTGCAGTGGTTAGTACGGTGGTGTAATTGTTAGTACGGTGGTGTAATTGTTAGTACGGTGGTGTAATTGTTAGTACGATGGTGTAATTGTTTGTACGGTGGTGTAGTGGTTAGTACGGTGGTGTACTTGTTAGTAAGGTGGTGTAATTGTTAGTACGGCGGTGTAATTGTTCGTACGGTGGTGTAATTGTTTGTACGGTGGTGTAGTGGTTAGTACGGTGGTGTAATTGTTTGTACGGTGGTGTAGTGGTTAGTACGGTGGTGTAATTGTTAGTACGGTGGTGTAATTGTTAGTACGGTGGTGCAGTGGTTAGTATGGTGGTGTAGTGGTTAGTACGATGGTGTAGTGGTTAGTAAAGTGGTGTAGTGGCTAGTATGATGGTGTATTGGTTAGTATGGTGGTGTACTGGTTAGTATGATGGTGTAGTGGTTCGTACGGTGGTATAGTGGTTAGTATGGTGGTGTAGTGGTTAGTATGATGGTGTAGTGGTTAGTACGGTGGTGTAGTGGCTAGTATGATGGTGTAGTGGTTAGTATGGTGGTGTAGTGGTTAGTACGGTGGTGTAGTGGTTAGTACGGTGGTGTAGTGGTTAGTATGATGGTGTAGTGGTTAGTACGGTGGTGTAGTGGTTAGTATGGTGGGGTAGTGGTTAGTATGATGGTGTAGTGATTAATATTGTGGGGTAGTGGTTAGTATGATGGTGTAGTGGTTAATACTGTGGTGTAGTGGTTAGTACAGTGGTGTAGTGGCTAGTATGATGGTGTAGTGGTTAGTATGGTGGTGTAGTGGTTAGTATGGTGGTGTAGTGGTTAGTATGGTGGTGTAGTGGTTAGTAAGGTGGTGTAGTGGTTAGTATGGTGGTGTAGTGGTTAATATGGTGGTGTAGTGGTTAGTATGGTGATGTAGTGGTTAGTTTGATGGTGTAGTGGTTAGTACGGTGGTGTAGTGGTTAGTACGATGGTGTAGTGGTTAGTAAGGTGGTGTAGTGGTTAGTACAGTGGTGTAGTGGCTAGTATGATGGTGTAGTGGTTAGTACGGTGGTGTAGTGGTTAGTACGGTGGTGTAGTGGTTAGTATGATGGTGTAGTGGTTAGTACGGTGGTGTAGTGGTTAGTATGGTGGGGTAGTGGTTAGTATGATGGTGTAGTGGTTAATACGGTGGTGTAGTGGTTAGTACAGTGGTGTAGTGGCTAGTATGATGGTGTAGTGGTTAGTATGGTGGTGTAGTGGTTAGTACGGTGGTGTAGTGGTTAGTACGGTGGTGTAGTGGTTAGTATGATGGTGTAGTGGTTAGTACGGTGGTGTAGTGGTTAGTATGGTGGGGTAGTGGTTAGTATGATGGTGTAGTGGTTAATACGGTGGTGTAGTGGTTAGTACAGTGGTGTAGTGGCTAGTATGATGGTGTAGTGGTTAGTATGGTGGTGTAGTGGTTAGTGTGGTGGTGTAGTGGTTAGTAAGGTGGTGTAGTGGTTAGTATGGTGGTGTAGTGGTTAGTACGGTGGTGTAGTGGTTAGTATGGTGGTGTAGTGGTTAGTATGGTGGTGTAGTGGTTAGTATGGTGGTTTAGTGGTCAGTATGATGGTGTAGTGGTCAGTATGGTGGTGTAGTGGTTAGTACGGTGGTGTAGTGTTTAGTACGGTGGTGTAGTGGTTAGTATGGTGGTGTAGTGGTTAGTATGGTGGTGTAATTGTTAGTACCGTGGTGTAATTGTTAGTACCGTGGTGTAATTGTTAGTACGGTGGTGTAGTGTTTAGTACGGAAGTGTAGTGGTTAGTACGGTGGTGTAATTGTTAGTACCGTGGTGTAGTGTTTAGTACGGTGGTGTAGTGGTTAGTACGGTGGTGTAGTGGTTAGCATGGTGGTGTAGTGGTTAGTATGGTGGTGTAATTGTTAGTACCGTGGTGTAATTGTTAGTACCGTGGTGTAATTGTTAGTACCGTGGTGTAGTGTTTAGTACGGTGGTGTAGTGGTTAGTACGGTGGTGTAATTGTTAGTACCGTGGTGTAATTGTTAGTACGGTGGTGTAGTGTTTAGTACGGTGGTGTAGTGGTTAGTATGGTGGTGTAGTGGTTAGTGTGGTGGTGTAGTGGTTAGTATGGTGGTGTAGTGGTTAGTACGGTGGTGTAGTGGTTAGTACGGTGGTGTAGTGGTTAGTACGGTGGTGTAGTGGTTAGTATGATGGTGTAGTGGTTAGTAAGGTGGTGTAGTGTTTAGTATGATGGTGTAGTGGTTAGTGTGGTGGTGTAGTGGTTAGTACGGTGGTGTAGTGGTTAGTACGGTGGTGTAGTGGTTAGTATGGTGGTGTAGTGGTTAGTACGGTGGTGTAGTGGTTAGTATGGTGGTGTAGTGGTTAGTATGGTGGTGTAGTGGTCAGTATGATGGTGTAGTGGTCAGTATGGTGGTATAGTGGTTAGTATGGTGGTGTAGTGTTTAGTACGGTGGTGTAGTGGTTAGTATGGTGGTGTAGTGGTTAGTATGGTGGTGTAATTGTTAGTACCGTGGTGTAATTGTTATTACCGTGGTGTAATTGTTAGTACCGTGGTGTAGTGTTTAGTACGGAAGTGTAGTGGTTAGTACGGTGGTGTAATTGTTAAGACCGTGGTGTAATTGTTAGTACCGTGGTGTAGTGTTTAGTACGGTGGTGTAGTGGTTAGTACGGTGGTGTAGTGGTTAGTATGGTGGTGTAGTGGTTAGCATGGTGGTGTAGTGGTTAGTATGGTGGTGTAATTGTTAGTACCGTGGTGTAATTGTTAGTACGGTGGTGTAGTGTTTAGTACGGTGGTGTAGTAGTTAGTACGGTGGTGTAATTGTTAGTACCGTGGTGTAATTGTTAGTACGGTGGTGTAGTGTTTAGTACGGTGGTGTTGTGGTTGGTGTGGTGGTGTAGTGGTTAGTGTGGTGGTGTAGTGGTTAGTACGATGGTGTAGTGGTTAGTACGGTGGTGTAGTGGTTAGTAAGGTGGTGTAGTGTTTAGTATGATGGTGTAGTGGTTAGTGTGGTGGTGTAGTGGTTAGTATGGTGGTGTAGTGGTTAGTACGGTGATGTAGTGGTTAGTACGGTGGTGTAGTGGTCAGTATGGTGGTGTAGTGGTTAGTACGGTGGTGTAGTGGTTAGTATGGTGGTGTAGTGGTTAGTACGGTGGTGTAGTAGTTAGTATGGTGGTGTAGTGGTTAGTATGGTGGTGTAGTGGTTAGTACGGTGGTGTAGTGGTTAGTACGGTGGTGTAGTGGTTAGTACGGTGGTGTAGTGGTTAGTACGGTGGTGTAGTGGTTAGTATGGTGGTGTAGTGGTTAGTATGGTGGTGTAGTGGTTAGTATGGTGGTGTAGTGGTTAGTACGGTGGTGTAGTGGTCAGTACGGTGATGTAGTGGTTAGTATGGTGGTGTAGTGGTTAGTATGGTGGTGTAGTGGTTAGTACGGTGGTGTAGTGGTTGGTGTGGTGGTGTAGTGGTTAGTATGGTGGTGTAGTGGTTAGTATGGTGGTGTAGTGGTTAGTATGGTGGTGTAATTGTTAGTACCGTGGTGTAATTGTTATTACCGTGGTGTAATTGTTAGTACCGTGGTGTAGTGTTTAGTACGGAAGTGTAGTGGTTAGTACGGTGGTGTAGTGGTTAGTATGGTGGTGTAGTGGTTAGTGTGGTGGTGTAGTGGTTAGCATGGTGGTGTAGTGGTTAGTATGGTGGTGTAATTGTTAGTACGGTGGTGTAGTGGCTAGTATGATGGTGTAGTGGTTAGTATGGTGGTGTAGTGGTTAGTACGGTGGTGTAGTGGTTAGTACGATGGTGTAGTGGTTAGTACGATGGTGTAGTGGTTAGTAAGGTGGTGTAGTGGTTAGTACAGTGGTGTAGTGGCTAGTATGATGGTGTAGTGGTTAGTATGGTGGTGTAGTGGTTAGTATGATGGTGTAGTGGTTAGTACGGTGGTGTAGTAGCTAGTATGATGGTGTAGTGGTTAGTACGGTGGTGTAGTGGTTAGTACGGTGGTGTAGTGGTTAGTATGATGGTGTAGTGGTTAGTACGGTGGTGTAGTGGTTAGTATGGTGGGGTAGTGGTTAGTATGATGGTGTAGTGGTTAATACGGTGGTGTAGTGGTTAGTACAGTGGTGTAGTGGCTAGTATGATGGTGTAGTGGTTAGTATGGTGGTGTAGTGGTTAGTGTGGTGGTGTAGTGGTTAGTAAGGTGGTGTAGTGGTTAGTATGGTGGTGTAGTGGTTAGTATGGTGGTGTAGTGGTTAGTATGGTGGTGTAGTGGTTAGTATGGTGGTTTAGTGGTCAGTATGATGGTGTAGTGGTCAGTATGGTGGTATAGTGGTTAGTATGGTGGTGTAGTGTTTAGTACGGTGGTGTAGTGGTTAGTATGGTGGTGTAATGGTTAGTATGGTCGTGTAATTGTTAGTACCGTGGTGTAATTGTTATTACCGTGGTGTAATTGTTAGTACCGTGGTGTAGTGTTTAGTACGGAAGTGTAGTGGTTAGTACGGTGGTGTAATTGTTAAGACCGTGGTGTAATTGTTAGTACCGTGGTGTAGTGTTTAGTACGGTGGTGTAGTGGTTAGTACGGTGGTGTAGTGGTTAGTACGGTGGTGTAGTGGTTAGCATGGTGGTGTAGTGGTTAGTATGGTGGTGTAATTGTTAGTACCGTGGTGTAATTGTTAGTACGGTGGTGTAGTGTTTAGTACGGTGGTGTAGTGGTTAGTACGCTGGTGTAATTGTTAGTGTGGTGGTGTAGTGGTTAGTACGATGGTGTAGTGGTTAGTATGGTGGTGTAGTGGTTAGTACGGTTGTGTAGTGGTTAGTACGGTGGTGTAGTGGTTAGTATGGTGGTGTAGTGGTTAGTACGGTGGTGTAGTGGTTAGTATGGTGGTGTAGTGGTTAGTATGGTGGTGTAGTGGTTAGTACGGTGGTGTAGTGTTTAGTACGGTGGTGTAGTGGTTAGTATGGTGGTGTAGTGGTTAGTACGGTGGTGTAGTGGTCAGTACGGTGATGTAGTGGTTAGTACGGTGGTGTAGTGGTTAGTATGGTGGTGTAGTGGTTAGTATGGTGGTGTAGTGGTTAGTACGGTGGTGTAGTGGTTAGTACGGTGGTGTAGTGGTCAGTACGGTGATGTAGTGGTTAGTACGGTGGTGTAGTGGTTAGTATGGTGGTGTAGTGGTTAGTATGGTGGTGTAGTGGTTAGTGCGGTGGTGTAATGGTTAGTATGGTGGTGTAGTGGTTAGTACGGTGGTGTAGTGTGTAGGGTGTGGTGGTGTAGTGGTTAGTATGGTGTTGTAGTGGTTAGTACGGTGGTGTAGTGGTTAGTACGGTGGTGTAGTGGTTAGTATGGTAGTGTAGTGGTTAGTACGGTGGTTTAGTGGTCAGTATGGTGATGTAGTGATCAGTACGGTGATGTAGTGGTCAGTATGGTGGTGTAGTGGTTAGTATGGTGGTGTAGTGGTTAGTATGGTGGTGTAGTGGTTAGTATGGTGGTGTAGTGGTCAGTACGGTGGTGTAGTGGTCAGCACTGTCTCCTCACAGTAAGATGATCTGAGTTGGATTCCCGGTCTGGGTGGTTCTGTGTGGAGTGTGTATGTTCTCTCCGTGCTTGAGTGGGTTCCTCCGGGTACTCCGGTTCTCTCTCACTGTCCAAACACACGTTTGTTAGGATGATCAGTCACTCTAAATTACCTATGAGTGAATGTTGGCCATGCGATGGACTGGCAGCCTGTCCATGGTGTACCCCTCCTTCACCCGATGAGGCTGGGATTGGCTCCAGCTGTCACCCCTGTGACTCTGACTAGAGTGATAAAGCGGAAGATAATGGATAGATAGATGGATGGATGTATAAGTTCGATGTTACAGAGTCAGAATTGTCCACAGTGGTGGGGAATGGAACCAGACGTCCACCTCTAAAAGCTGCCTCATAGAAAGTCATTATGTGGGATGTTGTTTTATGATAGTCTTGTGAAGATTTTGGCCTTAAGTTTATTTATGGTGGAGGGATACATGGAGGGTGTGAGGTAAAATAGTCCCCAAAGTAAAATGTATATATTTGTTTTTTTTATTTATTAACTATTTTACCACCAACATTAACTATAAATACACATGCAGGTTTAAATGTTTATATTTGTGTATGCAGACATGGAGACCCCTGGTTACCATCACCACCACTGTAAAGAGTGTCTACAATCAACCATTTCACACCAAAGCCACTCCGAATGACTCCGTTTACATCTCAAACACATACGCCTTTTAGCATGGCCACGCCTCCCGATGGAGCACAACCAGTAGCAGGATGTTACACTGTTATTGTACATTGTATCTTCATTCGTTCACTCCTTTATCATCACCAACACTGTTCCTTCATCCATTCATTCCCTTATCATCACCAACACTGTTCCTTCATCCCTTCATTCCCTTATCATCACCAACACTGTTCCTTCATCAGTTCATTCCTTTATCATCACCAACACTGTTCCTTCATCCCTTCACTCCTTTATCATCACCAACACTGTTCCTTTATCCCTTCATTCCTTTATCATCACCAACACTGTTCCTTCATCCCTTCATTCCTTTATCATCACCAACACTGTTCCTTCATCCCTTCATTCCTTTATCATCACCAACACTGTTCCTTCATCCCTTCATTCCCTTATCATCACCAACACTGTTCCTTCATCCCTTCATTCCTTTATCATCACCAACACTGTTCCTTCATACCTTCACTCCCTTATCATCACCAACATTGTTCCTTCATCCCTTCATTCCTTCATCCATCACCAACATTTTTTTTCTTTATCCTTTCATTCCTTTATCATCACCAACACTGTTCCTTCATCAGTTCATTCCTGTATACATCACCAACATTGTTCTTTCATCTCTTTATTCCTTTATCATCACCAACATTGTTCCTTCATCCCTTCTTTTCTTTATCATCACCAACATTGTTCCTTCACCCCTTTATTCCTTTATCATCATCAACACTGTTCCCTCATCCCTTCATTCCTTTATCATCACCAACACTGTTCCTTCATCCCTTCATTCCTTTATCATCACCAACACTGTTCCCTCATCCCTTCATTCCTTTATCATCACCAACACTGTTCCTTCATCCCTTCATTACTTTATCATCACCAACACTGTTCCTTCATCCCTGCACTCCTTTATCATCACCACCACTGTTCCTTCATCCCTTCATTCCTTTATCATCACCAACACTGTTCCTTCATCCCTGCACTCCTTTATCATCAGCTACATTGTTCCTTCATCCCTTCATTCCTTTATTCATCACCAACATTGTTCCTTCATCAGTTCATTCCTTTATTATCACCAACACTGTTCCTTCATCCCTTCATTCCTTTATCATCACCAACATTGTTCCTTCATCCCTTCATTCCTTCATCCATCACCAACATTTTTTTTCTTTATCCTTTCATTCCTTTATCATCACCAACACTGTTCCTTCATCAGTTCATTCCTTTATACATCACCAACGTTGTTACTTCATCCCTTCATTCCTTTATCATCACCACCATTGTTCCTTTATCCCTTCATTCCTTCATCCATCACCAACATTGTTCTTTCATCCCTTTATTCCTTTATCATCACCAACATTGTTCCTTCATCCCTTCTTTTCTTTATCATCACCAACATTGTTCCTTCACCCCTTTATTCCTTTATCATCATCAACACTGTTCCCTCATCCCTTCATTCCTTTATCATCACCAACACTGTTCCCTCATCCCTTCATTCCTTTATCATCACCAACACTGTTCCTTCATCCCTTCATTCCTTTATCATCACCAACACTGTTCCTTCATCCCTGCACTCCTTTATCATCACCACCACTGTTCCTTCATCCCTTCATTCCTTTATCATCACCAACACTGTTCCTTCATCCCTGCACTCCTTTATCATCTGCTACATTGTTCCTTCATCCCTTCATTCCTTTATTCATCACCAACATTGTTCCTTCATCAGTTCATTCCTTTATCACCAACACTGTTCCTTCATCCCTTCATTCCTTTATCATCACCAACATTGTTCCTTCATCCCTTCATTCCTTCATCCATCACCAACATTTTTTTTCTTTATCCTTTCATTCCTTTATCATCACCAACACTGTTCCTTCATCAGTTCATTCCTTTATACATCACCAACGTTGTTACTTCATCCCTTCATTCCTTTATCATCACCACCATTGTTCCTTTATCCCTTCATTCCTTCATCCATCACCAACATTGTTCTTTCATCCCTTTATTCCTTTATCATCATCAACACTGTTCCCTCATCCCTTCATTCCTTTATCATCACCAACACTGTTCCTTCATCCCTTCATTCCTTTATCATCACCATCACTGTTCCCTCATCCCTTCATTCCTTTATCATCACCAACACTGTTCCTTCATCCCTTCATTCCTTTATCATCACCAACACTGTTCCTTCATCCCTGCACTCCTTTATCATCACCACCACTGTTCCTTCATCCCTTCATTCCTTTATCATCACCAACACTGTCCCTTCATCCCTGCACTCCTTTATCATCACCAACACTGTTCCTTCATCCCTTCATTCCTTTATCATCACCAACACTGTTCCTTCATCCCTTTATCATCACCAACACTGTTCCTTCATCCATTCATTCCTTTATCATCACCAACACTGTTCCTTCATCCCTTCATTCCTTTATCATCACCAACACTGTTCCTTCATTCCTTTATCATCACCAACACTGTTCCTTCATCCCTTCATTCCTTTATCATCACCAACACTGTTCCTTCATCCCTTCACTCCTTTATTATCACCAACATTGTTCCTTCATCCCTTCATTCCTTTATCATCACCAACACTGTTCCTTCATCCCTTCATTTATTTATCATCACCAACACTGTTCCTTCATCCCTTCATTCCTTTATCACCATCAACACTGTTCCTTCATCCCTTCATTCCTTTATCATCATCAACACTGTTCCTTCATCCCTTCATTCCTTTATCATCACCAACACTGTTCCTTCATCCCTTCATTCATTTATCATCACCAACACTGTTCCTTTATCCCTTCATTCATTTATCCTCACCAACACTGTTCCTTTATCCCTTCATTCATTTATCATCACCAACACTGTTCCTTTATCCCTTCATTCATTTATCCTCACCAACATTGTTCCTTCATCCCTTCATTACTTTATCACCAACATTGTTCCTTCATGGGTTCACTCCCTTGTCATCACCAACATTGTTCCTTCATCCCTTCATTCCTTTATCATCACCAACATTGTTCCTTCATTCCCTCTTTTCTTTATCATCACCAACACTGTTCCTTCATCCCTTCATTCCTTTATCATCACCAACACTGTTCCTTCACCCCTTTATTCCTTTATCATCACTAACATTGTTCCTTCATTCCTTCTTTTCTTTATCATCACCAACATTGTTCCTTCACCCCTTTATTCCTTTATCATCACCAACAATGTTCTTTCATCCCTTTATTCCTTTATCATCACCAACATTGTTCTTTCATCCCTTTATTCCTTTATCAGCTGAAATTACTATTAAACAAACAGTTAAATGAAAGTTTGAGTGCCCTGGTAAAAGTACATGGTGTTAAAAACAATAGGACATAAAATTTGGCCTGTGCAGCGGTATTAGCATTTATATTTATTTTTTGTCCAGTAGAAAATCTACAATCTACAAAGGGATGTTCAAACTTGTGCACAGAGCTGCATGTTCTCTTCTGTTTTTATCAGATGCTGAAAAAGGAGTAACTTGTACTTCTTACTGGCTGTTCTGTCTGTAACTTAAATAAGTGAACGGTGGTCAGTTCAGCGCTGATGACTTTTTTCACTGATAGTTAAAAGAAAGTCACAGAAATATAATGTTCATTTAGTCCAGACTAGTCTGAGCTTTGGGTAGAAAAAGGCCAACGAAACTATCAAGGGCCGGTATGGCTGTGAAGAAATCCGCCTGGGCTGTAAAATGTCTGTGTGTAAGAATATGAATGTAATGGATGTGTCTATGCGGTACAGAGCTCTTTGTGCTATAGGCTGATAATATGTGCCGGTGTAGCCTATATAATTTCAAGTATGTCCAAGTGTATGGGGGGATGGTGTGTATGTTTATGGGGGAAGGGTGTGTGCATATATATGTGACTGTGTGCGGGGTGGTGGTGGTGGGGGCAGTGGGGGGGTGTTTGAATGTACATAATGGAGACTGCAGAGGGGGGATGGGAATGTGCTGGGTTTTCAGGCCTGTTATTACTCTAAAGTTATGACTCTGAGGCTCTGCTTTACATGAACTAGCTCATGCTGAGGATAATCAACACAGTCCTTTTTTCCGTGCTTCATTTAATCCCTGGATCATTTTATATTTCCAGTGGAGAACCCAACCACCACCGCCCCCTCCCAGGGCCTTCTAGGTCCTTAATGATTTCTGTAAAATAAAAAATAAAATGATTTTGAGTTTAATTGTATTGTTTAATAGAATCATCTCACACTTGTTGTGTTTCAACTCTACAAGTACTGCAGTAATTCTCTTATTGTTGAAACAGCTAAAACTGTCAGCATTGTTCTCTCTGTGTCATTTGGGTAGACACTTTGTGAACTGTGAGATTTTTTGTCTCACTTTACAAGCAGTTTCTCATTAAATTACCACCAAAACCATAATGTTCATGTATGCTGGCGCCTTTATGCGTCTTCACGTCAAGCAAACAGCGCTGCGACTTATGGAGGTGCTGCTAAGGTTCAGTAGCAGGTTTTACATCCAAGGACTTTTTGTGATTTTTGAAAATGCTTAATGGAAAAAGACAAAATTCCACTAATCACCCCAAAAAATGCAGTTATGCTAGCTCAGGTGGAAAAGTTAGAATATAACTTAAGCTGGAAAACTGAAAAGGGTGATGAAAAAGGGTTTTTTAAATAAATAATAATATTTTAAGCCATAAAAACCCTAATTCCCCACCTGGGCATCCACCCTACACCATACCTATAAGAACTCCTAACACTGCCTTCACCTCCTTGTGTACTTGTAAACATGTTGCTCTGGATAACCGTGTCTGCTAAATGTGATAAATGTAAATGTTGTTATTTACATAATGATGTTTTGTTTATTTTCTTTCAGTGTTGAGAAAAAACAGATGGATGTATAAAAGTATAGTTTAAAGATATCATGATTAAATGTTCTATACTGAAAATAGAATTTTGTTGTAAATATTGCATTACCTACAATCCCAGCTGCATGATTAACCCATTGCCTCTCGATGGCTCCTCGTTAGACCAGTTAGGCTCGAAGTGCTGCTGAACTGCATTTTTTCACTTTGATGTTACAGCGAGATGACTGTGAATATATAAATGTGTAAATTTTTATGGAAATCATTGTTTATTTTTGTTGAAAAACAGTCTCTGGAACATCTATGGCAGCTACCAACAGCTTTACTGCAAAACTAATATCTTGGCAAGCAAAATGATCTCATATCTAGTTGAGCTTATCTCATTGTGGGTTGTTGTAAACATATTATAAGTCTATTTATTTAATTTTTATTTATTTATAGTCATTTTATTTTACAAAACAAGCCAAATCATCTGCCACTACAGTAAAAATAATCACTACAAAATATTTAGAAATAGGTCAAATAATCTTTTAATATGATCCCCTGATCCCTCATGTAGATATTTTGTCATTTTATCTGCCAGCATATCATTTCTTGCAGTGTTGTCCTGGTTCTATTATTTGGAGCTGCTTAAAGTAAAATACGTTTTCTCTTTTAAGTTGGACTGAATGGCAGCTCCGTCTCTCTGTAACACATGGGCAGTACTGATGACTGTAATCGAAAGTAGCTAAGGTTTATCCAAGATGTAGATAGAACATTTGAAAAGAAGGAGGGGGTCTGAAACGACATGAAATCTAATTAAACATTTGGCAACAATGCTAATCAGACTCACAGTAAGAGAAAAAAACCTTGAAAATAGGTGCAACACATTATACATTATACATACAACAGGACTGCTTGTGTCATTCCGAGCCAGGCTGTAGAACTGAGTCTTATTATACAGTTTCTCATTAGGTTGAATGTATAACTCTAAATGTAGGTATTGTGATATAAACTGAGTTACAGTTTCTCATTAGGTTGAATGTATAACTCTAAATGTAGGTATTGTGATATAAACTGAGTTACAGTTTCTCATTAGGTTGAATGTATAACTCTAAATGTAGGTATTGTATATAAACTGATTCTACAGTTTCTCATTAGGTTGAATGTATGACTCACTCTAAATGTAGGTATTGTGATATAAACTGAGTCTACAGTTTCTCATTAGGTTGAATGTATGACTCACTCTAAATGTAGGTATTGTATATAAACTGAGTCTACAGTTTCTCATAAGGTGGAATGTATAACTCACTCTAAATGTAGGTATTGTATATAAACTGAGTCTACAGTTTCTCATTAGGTTAAATGTATAACTCTAAATGTAGGTATTGTATATAAACTGAGTCTACAGTTTCTCATTAGGTTGAATGTATAACTCTAAATGTAGGTATTGTGATATAAACTGAGTTACAGTTTCTCATTAGGTTGAATGTATAACTCTAAATGTAGGAATTGTTTTATAAACTGAGTCTACAGTTTCTCATTAGGTTGAAAGTATAACTCACTCTAAATGTAGGTATTGTGATATAAACTGAGTCTACAGGTTCTCATTAGGTTGAATGTATAACTCTAAGTGTAGGTATTGTGATATAAACTGAGTCTACAGTTTCTTATTAGGTTGTATGTATAACTTGCTGTAAATGAAGATATTGTGATTCAGTGTTAGTGTCTATTTCCCATATCTTTCTCACATTGTCTTCTTCACACCAATGCCATGATATACCTTGAAAACAGTTCCATGAGGAAATTCATCATGTTACTGATAACATATCGTCAGTCAAGTTCAGCTTCCCAGTTATTAATTGAAATAATTTCTGCTTGAACTATTCTCAGGGATTAGTACTATAACTGCTCTAATTCTTCCACTAATATCACAATATTTGGCCCACATTGTCCTCTCTGTGTCCAACATGTGATGAATTGACATTATGAGGGCCAGTTTAAATGCTTCTCTTCATAATCTCTCTCGGGATGCCAAATCCAGTAGTCTTTCTGAGCTATGGCTCAAATGCCAATTGATATTCAAAGGTTAATAGAACAGGAGCCTCTTTGTGCATTTGTTCACCCAATATGAGCAATATATTGTTCTTTAACGAAATGTCAGCACAGCTCAAATGTTAATGATTTCAACAGTTTCCTCTGTTCTGATGTTGTTTGGCCACATTTATGGAAACTCGTGATTTCGCAATCAAAGACCTCATCAAAAATACCTAAACAAGCAGACAAATAAATAAATAAATATAAACTGAGTTATAGTTTCTCATTAGGTTGAATGTATAACTCTAAATGTAGGTATTGTGATATAAACTGAGTTATAGTTTCTCATTAGGTTGTATGTATAACTCTAAATGTAGGTATTGTGATATAAACTGAGTTATAGTTTCTCATTAGGTTGAATGTATAACTCTAAATGTAAGTATTGTGATATAAACTGAGTTATAGTTTCTCATTAGGTTGAATGTATAACTCTAAATGTAGGTATTGTGATATAAACTGAGTTATAGTTTCTCATTAGGTTGAATGTATAACTCTAAATGTAGGTATTGTGATATAAACTAAGTACAGTTTCTCATTAGGTTGGATGTATAACTCTAAATGTAGGTATTGTGATATAAACTGAGTTACAGTTTCTCATTAGGTTGAATGTATAACTCTAAATGTAGGTATTGTGATATAAACTGAGTCTACAGTTTCTCATTTGGTTGAATGTATAACTTTAAATGTAGGTATTGTGATATAAACTGAGTTATAGTTTCTCATTAGGTTGAATGTATAACTCTAAATGTAGGTATTGTGATATAAACTGAGTCTACAGTTTCTCATTAGGTTGAATGTATAACTCTAAATGTAGGTATTGTAAATAAACTGAGTCTACAGTTTCTCATTTGGTTGAATGTATATCTCTAAATGTAGGTATTGTGATATAAACTGATTTATAGTTTCTCATTAGGTTGAATGTATAACTCTAAATGTAGGTATTGTGATATAAACTGAGTCTACAGTTTCTCATTAGGTTGAATGTATAACTCTAAATGTAGGTATTGTGATATAAACTGAGTCTACAGTTTCTCATTTGGTTGAATGTATAACTTTAAATGTAGGTATTGTGATATAAACTGAGTTATAGTTTCTCATTAGGTTGAATGTATAACTCTGAATGTAGGTATTGTGATATATACTGAGTCTACAGTTTCTCATTAGGTTGAATGTATAACTCTACATGTAGGTATTGTGATATAAACTTAGTCTACAGTTTCTCATTTGGTTGAATATATAACTTTAAATGTAGGTATTGTGATATAAACTGAGTCTACAGTTTCTCATTAGGTTGAATGTATAACTCTAAATGTAGGTATTGTGATATAAACTGAGTCTACAGTTTCTCATTAGGTTGAATGTATAACTCTAAATGTAGGTATTGTGATATAAACTGAGTCTACAGTTTCTCATTAGGTTGAATGTATAACTCTAAATGTAGGTATTGTGATATAAACTGAGTCTACAGTTTCTCATTAGGTTGAATGTATAACTCTAAATGTAGGTATTGTGATATATACTGAGTTCTACAGTTTCTCATTAGGTTGAATGTATAACTCACTCTAAATGTAGGTATTGTGATATAAACTGAGTCTACAGTTTCTCATTAGGTTGAATGTATAACTTTAAATGTAGGTATTGTGATATAAACTGAGTACAGTTTCTCATTAGGTTGAATGTATAACTCTAAATGTAGGTATTGTGATATAAACTGAGTTACAGTTTCTCATTAGGTTGAATGTATAACTCTAAATATAGGTATTGTGATATAAACTGAGTTACAGTTTCTCATTAGGTTGAATGTATAACTCTAAATGTAGGTATTGTATATAAACTGAGTCTACAGTTTCTCATTAGGTTGAATGTATAACTCTAAATGTAGGTATTGTGATATAAACTGAGTTCTACAGTTTCTCATTAGGTTGAATGTATAACTCTAAATATAGGTATTGTGATATAAACTGAGTTACAGTTTCTCATTAGGTTGAATGTATAACTCTAAATGTAGGTATTGTGATATATACTGAGTCTACAGTTTCTCATTAGGTTGAATGTATAACTCTAAATGTAGGTATTGTGATATAAACTGAGTCTACAGTTTCTCATTAGGTTGAATGTATAACTCAGTAATAATAAAAGTATGATATTGATTAACATAGTGGAGAATGTGATGAAGGCAGGCTGCTGTTGTTTTTGGCCTGCAGTCAGACATTGTGTGGAGATTAACAGCCTTTGGGAAAAAAGTGCTGACTTGACTTTGAGCACATAAAAGCAGGCTGTTGTTCGCTGCACAGTTCAGCTCTGGCTTCACACGATCTGAATCCAAACAGAACCACAGAGCGCTTTCATTTCAACTGTGTTCTTTAATACGCACACAGAAAATGGGCTATTTGGACTAACACTACTGTTTATGCTGTTTATTAACCCATTCATTTCCAACTAGTCAATTTATCTACATACAATTATTAATATAATAACTTATAAATGCGTAACGCAGTTATATAGCTATACTTTAGATCACCATATATTTGTACCAATTAGATTTGTTTACAAAATGTAATGCATTAGAAAAAACACTATGTGTCCTGTGATGAAGCACATCTCCTGCTGAATTTTCTTGCTTAATATGTTACATTTAGTAAATAATTTCATAAATAATGTGTATAAATAAATAATTTGGTATAAAATGTGTCTGTTCTCTGGGCAGAATTTGTAGCATATTCCAGCCTAAGGCTGTTCTTATGTTTGCTTGTGACTGTGACTGCATTCAAATAAAATTAATTTAATTAAATCAAATTAAAAAGTGAGGAAGAGTCAAATTAATTCAAGATTCAAATGATTCAAAGCATCAAATAAATACAAGTACAACAAATGAAAGATTTCCTCTGTTCCCTGCGGAAAGCCTGGGTGATTTACATTGTTTACTGTTTACATTTATGTTAATTAATTTAATTTTATCATCACCATCATCATGTTTATAATCATACTGACATTCTTTGGAAATGATGAATCACAGGTAGGACAGTCCCACTTGCCTCCAGCTCATATTTCTTTTCTCTTTCATGTGTATTTCCATTCCTCTGTAAAACACCCTCCCGCCACCCACAGTCTCATTAAAACAAAGGTTTGGCTCAAATTCAAATGTATCGTTTTTCCCCCAAAACTACCTCCATACCTCTCTCTCAGCGCAGATGCACCCTAAATGGTCATGCAGGCCAGGGGAAGTGGGGGTGCTAAGGGGGCTGATTTCAGGATTGTTAAACTGGAACCACTAAAAATAATAGAAAATAGCTTTAATGGGGTAATATCTTATATTTTCATATTGCATTGGTCCCCACTGCATTGTTCCATGTTGATATTCATTTCATGACCATTTCCAGCCTCTGTTTATGTCTTACAGGCTGTTGTTGTTACTGTGTCAGATAACAGACCCAGCGGAAACACTCCGTATTACTTCAGTGTGAGTGGGCGTGGCTAAATAGATCGATTTACAGAAGAAGAAATACAGAAATAAAAACACATATAAACAAAGGCATATCAGCCATAACGTTAAAACCATCTCCAACACAGATTTTATTAGCTCCACTTACCAAATACAGTTCAACACTTACAGACTGTAGTCCATCTGATTTGCTGTATACATTGTTTATCTCATTTAACCCTGTCCTTTAATGCTATATAATAATAATAATAATAATAATAATAATAATAATAATAATGAACCAACAAATACACACATTTTTATTCAATGATATACAAACAGCACTTAATCTAGATACACAGGTCTAATTAGGCTGACTTAGTAATTAATCACATAGTTAATTAGTGTTCTTTAAGTACTAACAATGAATGTTTCTCTCTATACTTTGTTATCCTGTTCTTTAATAGTTAGGACCCCCACAGGACCACCACAGAGCAGGTACTATTAGCGAGGCGGACCATTCTCAGCACTGCAGTGACACTAATGTGGTGGTGGTTTTGAGCTGGTGTGAGTGGATCAGACACAGTGGTGCTGCTGCTGGAGTGTTTAAACACCTCCTCAGTGTCACTGCTGGACTGAGAATCGTCCACCAACCAAAACTATCCAGACAACCGTGTCCTGTGGGAGGCGTCCTGTGTCCACTGGTGAAGAACTAGAGAAACACAAACTGGGCTTCACTGACTTTACATCTACAAGATGGACCATTAAGGTAGGTGGGTCTAATAGAGTGGACAGTGAGTGGACACAGTGTTTAAACACTCCAGCAGCAGCACGGCTGTATCTGATCCACTCACACCAGCCCAACACATGCAAACACATCAGTGTCACTGCAGTGCTGAGAATAACCCACCACCCAAATAGTACCTGCTCTGTGGTGGTCCTGTGGGGGTCCTGACCATTGAAGAACAGGATAACAAAGTATAGAGAGAAGCATTCATTGTCAGTACTTAAAGAACACTGATTAACTATGTGATTAATTACTAAGTCAGCCTAATTAGACCAGTGTAACTGGATTAAGTGCTGTTTGTGTATCATTGAATAGAAATCTATGTAGTTGTTGGTTCATTATTATTGTTATTATTAGTGACATGTAAAACTATAGCTTCTATTTCTATTTAAACATATTTTATCTCATAACATCATGATTTATATCATGTACAGTGGTGAACCTGTCCCCCAGTGGGCGGGGCTGAACTGCTATATAGGTTGAAAATCATGTTGTTTTGTAACATCACAGAAGCAGTGAACTCCAGATGGGCTGTTCAGCCACTGCAGCTTAGTTTACTTACTTGGGCTACAAAGTAAATTGTGTTTTATTTATTGAAGTCATCAAACTTTTTTTTTTAAGTGAGGGAAGTTAGTTCTTCCACGCTTAAGTAATTTAAGATTAAACTGGCATGTGGAATCAAATTGTGCTCATTAAATTCACCCTAAAATTCTGAGAGGCTGAAATCAGAAGGAGCCTGTCTGCTGAGCCAGGGCTTTAATAGAGTGAGCGCTGATGTCTGGGAGAGAGAGCGTAGCGAAGCCTGACCGCTCTCTATTTTCACTCGCCGAAAACCGCTTCGGCTGCGGCGCCTTTCCTGTGAAAGCTCTGTGTTCATCTTCATTGAGTTACTCGACAGTTTATTCTCTGCTCTTTCCCGGTTTAGATCCTGTGCCTGACTAACTCGGTTCTTTTGGCGAGCGAGAGGAAGATTTGAGTTTTGAAAGGCGACATACACCTTGCTTTTGGATCGTGGGTTCGAATCTCAGCGGTGCCATGCAGACTGAAATCGATATATTGATGCTCCACCCTTCAAACTGATGGACTAGACATTCTGTGGGTGTGCCTGGGTGGGGCTATACACTGTATGCTGAATAGGTGGATGTACGTAAATAGACTGATCTTCGTGGACCTTAGTGCACCTTAGTTTCCATATATGTAGTGAACATGTATTGTTTATGATACACGGGCCCTTTAAGCCAGACACGCTCTGTTGGTTTAGGCCGCAGGAGTGCGATTAGTTTGACTGGAGAGTGTTAATCCAGATTTTCTTGTTGACCTTCAACTGTGAAGCTGCTTGATGGGCATCAGTCCACTGGCCATGCGGCATGGTGAGTTAATGGTGAGTTAATTAGCTTAATGAGTCATAGAGAGAGGTCATGTGCTCCATCAGCGAACAGCCCGTTAAGAAAACCAGCAATTAAAAAACAGTAACATGCAAGCAGGTAAACTGCAGCCGTCGGATCTGATCGATGTGTTTTAAGGATAATGCTCTTTAACGGGACTTCATTGAGCGGCACCGTGCACAGCCAAGTCCCCAGCGCTGAACGAACACCTAGCTTGTTTATTTCGGAACAGCTGGACTCAAATGAACACCGTACGAATCAGCTGTAGGCGTGAACGCTGCCAACTTTGCTGTGTGAACTATTTTTGGACATGTTTGTTCAGACTAAATGGAGCAGTCTAGTGAATTAGTTCAAGCTGTGCAACCACTGAAAGAAACCTATTAAAGCAATTATGCTTTCAGAGATTAGATATTTACAAGCCTTTTGTTCTGATCGGTTTAAATCCAAGCGTTCACAGAGACAGTAATAATCTAAATATACACCATGGATATGTATTTTCTATTGCGAGGTGTCTGTTTCTTAATCCTGAGCCCTAAATGTACATTTACATCATATTAATAATATTTTTTTGTATTTTAACAGTGTTTTTTTGGTTTGTTCGTGAAGATTTAGATTGATTGTGTGTTTAATTTTTATTCATTAAACTGCATTCTTGTCTCTATAATCACATGGAGAGCAGTTAGCATTGTTTTGAAGTAAATTCTGAAAATCAGTATGTAATATCTAGAACTGTTTCTACCAAAACACATCTCTTCTGCAGTACAGTCCAGTTTTTTGGTATTTAATATAAAATATGATGATATTCTGTGTGTACAGCTGTTCAAAGCGGTGTTTTCTGCTCATGTACTACCAGTGTGTTTGAATTCTGCTCAAAAACCGAAACACTCACTACTGAAACACTTATTACTGAAACAGTCACCACTGAAACACTCAAAACCGAAACATTCACTACTGAAACACTCACCACTGAAACACTCACCACTCAAACAATCGCTACTGAAACACTCACGACTGAAACAATCTCTACTGAAAACACTCACTACTGAAACAATCACTACTGAAAACAATCACTACTGAAAACTCACTACTGAAACACTCACTACTGAAAACACTCACCACTGAAACAATCGCTACTAAAACACTCATCACTGAAACAATCACAACTAAAATATTCACCACTGAAACACTCACCATGGAAACACTCATTGTTGTAACACTCACTACTGAAACATTCATAACTGAAACACTTACTACTGAAACACTCACCACTGAAACACTCCCCACTGAAACACTCAACACCGAAACACTCACTACTGAAACACTCACCACCGAAACACTCACCACTCAAACAATCGCTACTGAAACACTCACTACTGAAACAATCACTACTGAAACACTCACTACTGAAACAATCACTACTAAAACTCACTACTGAAACACTCACAACCGAAACACTCACCACTCAAACAATCGCTACTGAAACACTTACTACTGAAACAATCACTACTGAAAACTCACTACTGAAACACTCACCACCGAAACACTCACTACTGAAAACAATTGCTATTGAAACAGTAGTCACGCTAGTGAACACAGTGTGAAATCAGTAGACGAGCACAGCAAGTATATCTGAATAATCAGTAGTCATAGAGCAGTACTTGAATGTTACCCGGATGACCTCCTGAATTGGGAGACATTATGCAACTGCAGCGCACTGTGCTATCCCATAATTCAACTGGAACCACGGATAAGTTCAAACCGTTGGAAAGCGCTATGTCGGCTGTGTTTGTAGCTACTGCTGGTAACCTGCTGCTACAGAAGCTAGAGCTACGTCTGAGGGTAAAACTAGTTCCTCCTGATTCTCTTCTCTGAGTTACAGCTCTACACTGTCTGAGTACTGAGTACTGAGTACTGAGTACAGATTCAGATAATAACGCAGCTCAGTGTCAGAAAAAGTATCTAAAATGATGTCAGTGAATGGATTTTTATGAATAGCGGGACGTGTATTGTGGTGGTCTTGTGTTAAATGATGTTGGTCAGATGGACGTAGTGCGTCTGACATTGTGTGGATCCCAAACACTCACGTACTGAAACTGCCTAGTCTACTGCTTAAGCAGTTCGTACTGACTCCAATCTAGTACCTACTGACTTAGCTGATGAGCTGGACTGTGTGTGTTACATACATAGATACAAATACAAAAAAGTCAATTGTAACAAAAAAAAATAAATAAATAAATAAATAAATAAATAAATAAATAAATAATAAAAAAAATTATAATGTTTTGGAACACATGTTTTTGGCCAACACTCTCTGGGGTAGGCAACAGTGGAACAGTCAAATTGACAGACCACATAATTGTGTATACCCCCCCACCCCCCCACCCCCCCAAATACTCTATTAATGAGAAATGAAGACGATTTTGTGCAAATTCAAGACAGGAAGTGCGATTCTTGACTGTTTTTATTGGTGTTTTAGCAGAACAATTAAAGTGTGACCTTTCCGAGAGCTCTCCGTTTCTGGAAAAGCCCCGTTGGTCCTCACTGTTTAAAACCCGGACTGTTTAAAAACGAGTGCAGAGGAGGGAGGACGGTTCTCGCTTCTAAAGCTCCCAGCACGGCTGCAGCATACGCGGTAATAAATAACAGGAAACAAGCATTTTAAAGGTCCTGTATCCAACGTTTTCTCTGGTATTTTATTTTCCCCGCTTTTAACATTTGTGGGGGTTTTGTGTGTCAAACTCGGTCATAAGGCATTTTTCCAGCCTCTCTTAATCACACAGAGGCTCTCTGTACGACTGCTATATGTAAATAAGCTGTTCTGAGTGGCTGCACTGCATTGTGCCTCATTCAAAAAGCAGACTGGGCTGATACACTGCTTATAACGTCACTGTGAGGGGGCGGGGCTAAACAATTATATGTTTTTTTGTGACATCACAAAACAGTTAATTTAAAATGGGCTGTTTATACAGTTTAGTTTCCATATATGGACTGTATATATGGAAACTGACATTGGAATTATATAAATATATAATTGCTATAATTGCCATTGCTATAATGTGTTGTTTATCTAAATATAAATGTGGGAAATGATTTTAATAAATGTACCTGGGTTACTACGTTCTGATTTAATAAACACTGTGAATCTGTCCTTTAAAAGGATAACTCCAGCTATTGTTTCAAATTGTCTGCACAGTAAATGGATAAACAGTGTCATTCAGAGGGGTTTGGTGTGAAATGCTCTGTTCTAGAGAAAGTGAGTCAGAATTGTTCACAGTGGTGGTGAATGGAACCAGACAGTAAGTCATTACATTAATAGGTTATGAAGACGCTGCCTGATGTCTGACACTTTGTTGTTTTGTCAAGAGTTTTATTCTAATTCTTTCATTTTTGGTGGAGGGACGCAGGAAAGCTGCCGTGAGGCTAAATAAACAATATGTTTTCAGATTTTCCACTACTTTACCATCATCAACGTTTCATATAAAAGCTCTGAGGACACGCGTAGCTTGACTGTTGGTTATGGATACTAAATAAAAAGGTAATATTCGTGTTGTAGACTCGGTGACTCCTGGTTCCCCTCACCAGGGAGGGAGAACTTTACGAACATGTCAACAATAACAAAACTGGCCCCTATTTTTTTAACATAGTAATAATGAGGAATCAGATGTTTTTACTTCCGCTGAAATAGTTGTGAAGAAAGCATTTTCTCTTTTTTCATAGTTCCTCAATGTATTGTAGTGTCCTGCCACTCAAATATAAATATAGCTGCCACAGTTACACAACAGAATGTGTTCAGTGCACAACTGCTTCCACTTAAATTAAAATGTGTTGATATATTTTGTGGGGGCTGAAGCTTATTGTTTAAAAGAACAGATGTAAATAAGCATAAATACAATATAAATACAATAAATACAAAGTACCAAAGTAACTAACTAACTAGCTCCAGTTTGAAGAACAAAGTGTAGTTCCAGATTTCCGCCCCAGACATTGTATGAATGTGTTCAGTTCCTTCAGCAGCAATCTTGATTTAGCTTAATGAAGTACTGAGTAGTCAAAGCAGGTATTAGATGAGAACTGTAAATAATACTGTAAAAAAAAAAAAAAAAAAAAAAATATATATATATATATATATATGTGTGTGTGTGTGTGTGTGTGTGTGTGTGTGTGTGTGTGTGTGTGTGTGTTATAGTAAAATAGTATCTCTCTATTAAAACTACTGTAAAACAGTGTGATACACATTGGGCAGAATTCATGTAATAATCTGTGTGTGACCTTGATTTCTATTCACCACCACTCTGAACAATTCTAACTCGCTCAGTTTCACTACAGCAGACATTTTACACCAGACCACTCTGTATGCCTGTTAATGTTGCAACCGTTGAATTTTTTTCCATCATTTTTGAAAATCCGGTGGAGTTCCCCTGTAATCGCGTTGCCGTGTTTGTTCGAGCGCCCCCTGTGTGCGGCCCGCGGTAACTCAGGAGCGCTGCGAGTCTTTTGTGTGTGTGTGTGCATGTGTGTGGAGGAGAGTGCACAGTCAGTGTGAGCAGTGAGAGCTGAAGAACAGCAGCAGCCTTTTCTCTCCCTCCACAAGCCCGAGCGCTTCTCCCTCCAGCTCTCGTCCATTACTCAAGTTTTTTTTAAGTTTTTTCTCCCTCCTTCTCCGTCTCTCCTCTTCTCTTTTGTTTTGTTCTTTTCTCTTTTCTTCGCTTCTCCTCCAAACCGCGAACGGATGTGAGCTGCAGAAAAAGTGAGGCTTGTTTCTTTCATTCTGTGCGCTTCGGTTTGCTTGTTTTGGTGTTTTTTTTTTTTGAGGGTTCTGTTTTGTTTCTGGGGCTCTTGCGTCTCGCGCGTGTGCGCGCGCGTGGAGAAGGAGAAGAAAGTAGTAGTGGTAGAAGCGACCAAGCAGCAACATCAAGACTAGCAGCAGCAGCAGCAGCAGCGGCGAACTTTCAGGGACAAAAAGCGGGAGTTTTGGTTGATGGTTCCACTGAAATGGACGTGAGGTTTTATCCCCCTCCAGCAGCAGCAGAGCCTCCTTCAGCTGCGGATCCGGCCCGGCTGGGAAACTATTCAGACTACTGCAACAAGGTGAGCAGCCTGAAGCACCCAGCGCCTCACTCGCCAGCCTCTTGTTCGGATTTTCCCGTTCCACCTTAAATGGTGAGGCGCCAGAATGTAACTGCTGCACCGTTTAAGGTGGAACGGGAGGGTCCGAACACGCAGCTGGCGCATGGGACGCTGAGTCGAGTCTCTTCCTCGCGTATAATAATCAGCGCTTCTGATGACAAAAGCTTAAAAACTCAATACAGACACGCGGTGAAACGCGAACACATGCACAAATGCGCTTTCCGAGCGCAGCCTGTGCGTCAAAACGTCCACGTTCGTCCTTTTACTCGCAGCTGTACTGAAATATACTCAAAGTGAGCGGTGAGGTGGTCCTGCCTCAGCCTTGCTGTGTGTCCCACTGCTGGGTAAAGTTTCTGCTAAGCTCAGACACGGTGGAAGAGCTGGATTAGTTAGTATTAAGTTGAATGGAAGTGCTTTTTGATGCGCTGGCTGCACGTGGAATGTGCATCTGGTTGTGTAGTTGATGTATTGTCATTTTTCTTATGGTACAAAGTAGTACTATGTTACTGTAGTAGTGTAATCTCTCTCTCTCTCTCTCTCTCTTATATATATACATATATATATATATATATATATATATATATATATATATATATATATATATATATATATATAATGTTATACATCATAAAGCTATATACCATCTATATGATACTATTTATTACATTGTTTACATTATTTATTACTATGTAGCATACTATTACATACTGTGTATTTATGCCTCCATGTCTTATTATATATAAACATCATATAATACACACACATATATATATATATATATATATATATATATATATATATATATATATATATGAGTAGCTTCCATCCCAAAACAGTACCTTCACAAGGACATTTCTTTTGGTCCTATTTTATCTTCAATGATGTCAGAAAAATACAAAAATGTATACATAAGGCCACTCTGAGTGTATGTACTGCTCTATCAGTCCTGTTGGTGCCACTCAGAGATTCCGTCACTATGATATGATTAAAGATACACTGCAGAGCAAACAATATTTTATATTACTGTGATTATGTATTATATTATATATTGTTTTATTGCGGTTATTGCTCAGTCCATATTGTTATATATGCCTTATACAGTTTTTTAATATAGTGCTGGCTGGCTAGTGAAGTCATATTGCTGCTGGAATTACTGCTGTTCATCATAAAGTCCCAGTATTACCTTTTATTATATTATTCAGCACAAACCACTTATCATGCTAGTCTACGCTGTTCTGTTGCTGTTGTTCGGTCTATTCTCTCTTTTCTATTGCTTATATGACAACTCGTTTTCCTTTGGAAATAAAAAAGTCTATCTGTCTGATATCTATCTCCTTAATCGCTCACTGAAGAACATCAATTTTCCTCTGTGATTTAAAGAAAAGTACTCTATGTTTCTATGTATCTCCAGCTGGCTAGCTATGGAAGTCCTATTGGTCCAGCTTGCTGCTGAAATTAGTGCTGTTAGTTCATCAGAAAGCCATTCAGAGAGGAGAAGCTAAAGCTAATGAAGTTGAAGGCTGTGCCACTGGAAGCACCTGCTCACTCTCACCTCACAGCGGCTCTTTTAGCTCGAGTGTGTGGATAGAAAGTCACTGCTGGTGTGGTTTTAAGCTGCTGAATGATGTCTGACTGTTGTGGTTGCGATTGTTTTCTGGCTATATTCGAGAGCTGGTGGCAACTTCGGTGGAGGTCAGGTTCTCGAAGCCCCTCTGGGAACAACGGAGCTATGTGGTATTGTGCCCCCCCCCCACCCCCACCCCTCCTTTTCCCTGTAATGATGGTGCTGTTGCTCTGTGCGAGCGTGTTTGAATAAGGAGGGGGTAGGGTTACTGTGGGGTGATGCAGTGGGGGTTGGGGGTTTTGCATTATTCTTCTTTTCACTGCCTCTTGATTCACTGCCACGGGGGCTCATATCCATGTCTAAGGGAAGTCACATTGTCATACACAGACACTTTAAAGGCTTTCTTCACAAAACCTCATGAACCTGAGTGGATGATGTGTGTAGGGAATACAGCTACATGCAATGTGCGCAAAGATTTAAAGTCTCCACAGTTGTGAGTGGAGGTCATTAAAAGAGCTTTTCTGTGATGTAAGGTCATTTTTATTCAGGTGTGGTGTAAATATGTTACGTTTTGTGTGATGCTGTCTGATTTTATGTACTATATCACTGCTGTCTGATTAAGTTTTTATTATTTTTTCAGAATGCCTATTGTGCTTTACATTTTGTGTAAATTTAATTAAAAATGGAGCAAAAAAAACCTTAAAACTACTACCAAAACATCTGGTTACATTGACTTACATTCAAAAGAAAGTATGTTTTTCCTTTTCCTGTAAAGTTAACATCAGTTTTTAACATAATTAAAAATATCTATTGCTTTTTACATTGTATGTGTCTAGAGCAAAACAATGGGCCCATATTTACTTGTAAAAACATCTGGTTACATTGACTTACATTCAAAAGAAAGTATGTTTTTCCTTTTCCTGTAAAGTAAATGTCGGTTTTTAACACAATTAAAAATACCTATTGCTTTTTACATTGTATTTATTTGTATGGAGCAAAACAAATGGCCCATATTTACTTGTAAAAACATCTGGTCACATTAACTTACATTCAAAATGAAGCATGTTTTTACTTTTCGTATAAAGAGATACACCAGCACTGTCAAAACAAAACCTAGTAACCTCGTAGGAGAAGAAATAAAACATACTTTACTTGTAATATAGGTGAAGAGAACCAGTACCCAAGAACCCATTATCTATTTCTTGTGGTCCATTTATCTTGAAGTCTTACCGGAGAATAAAGGGCAGCTGGATTTTTTAAATAACACAACAAAAGCAAAAAAAATGAATATAAAAGATTTTACGACATTCTGTCTATAGGCTGGTATATACTGACAGTGTTTAATTCTCACTAGTGAAGCGGCTCTGTTAGACTGTGTAATGCTGATTTATGGTCTATTTCTGTGATTGGTTCTGTTTAAAGTATCAGATATAAATAGTAAATAGTTCTGTGGAGCTAAAAGCTTCTTGTCTCTTCTGGTTTATTAGGCGCTGTTTATAGCACAGGAAGATGGAGTGATGGAGAAAGAGAACAAGGGGCTTTCAGATATAATCCATATAGTGTTTAATCCATACAGTAGAGAGAGAGAGAGAGAGAGAGAGAGAGGAAGAGAGCAAGACAAAACAGGAGAGTAGAAACAAGAGAGAAAAGTCACAGAAAAGAGAGAGAGAAGAAAAAGAGAGTGAGCAAGAGACAGTAGAAAAAGAGAGAGTAGATAAAGAGGTTGCAGAGAGAGATTGTTAGAGATATGGAGAGACGAATCAGAGAGAGAAAATAAAAAGAGATCAATTAGATAGATAAAAAGAGGGATAAGAAAGAAAACAGGACTGAAGGAGAGGGGGATAGGAGAAATAAGAGCAAAAGAGACAGAACAAAATAGTGGAGCAACAGAGAGAAGCAACAAAAAAGAGGAAAGAGAGAAAGGAGAGAAGGAGTAGAGAAAACAAAGAAAGAGGAGAGAGAGAAAGAGTGAAGAAAGGAGGAAGACAAGAGAGAGAAAGTAGAGGAGCAGAGAGAGTGGAGAGTATAGAAAGAGGAGAGAGAGAATAGAGAAGGTGGAGAATAGAGAGAGTAGAAAAGGTAAAGAGAGGGAGAGAGAAAGAGTGGAAAGAGCAGAGAGGGGGAGAGAGAGAATAGAGAATGTAGAGTGGAGAGAGAGTAGAGAGAATAGAAAAGGTAGAATAGAGAGGAGAGGAGAGACAGAGAGAAAGAATGTAGAATAGAGGGGGGAGAGAGAGAGACAGAGAGAGAGTGAATGTAAAATGGAGAGGAGAGACAGAGAGAGAATGTAGAATAGAGAGGAGAGAGAAAGAGAGAGAGAGAGAGAGAGAAAGAATATAGAATAGAGAGGAGAGAGACACAGAGAGAGAATGTAGAATAGGTAGAATAGAGAGGAAAGAGAGAGAGAGAATGTAGAATAGAGAGGAGATAGAGAGTGTAGAATGGAGAGGAGAGACAGAGAGAGAGAATGTAGAATAGAGAAAGAGAGAGAGGGAGAGAGGAGAGAATGTAGAATAGAGAGGAGAGAGAGAGAGAGCATAGGATGGAGAGGAGAGACAGAGAGAGAGAGTGTAGAATAGAGAGGAGAGACAGAGAGAGAGAGTGTAGAATAGAGAGGAGAGAGAGAGAAAGAGAATGTAGAATAAAGAGGAGAGAGAGAGAGCGAGAGAGGAGAGAGAATGTAGAATAAAGAGGAGAGAGAGAGCGAGAGAGGAGAGAGAGAATGTAGAATAAAGAGGAGATAGGGAGAGAGAGAGAGAGAGTAGAATGGAGAGGAGAGAGAGAATGTAGAATAAAGAGGAAAGAGAGAGAGAAAGAGTGTAGAATAGAGAGGAGAGAGAGAGAGAGAATGTAGAATAAAGAGGAGATAGGGAGAGAGCGAGAGGAGAGAGAATGTAGAATAAAGAGGAGAGAGAGAGAGCGAGAGAGAGAGAATGTAGAATAAAGAGGAGAGAGAGAGAGAGAGAGAATGTAGAATAAAGAGGAGATAGAGAGAGAGCGAGAGAGAGAGAATGTAGAATAAAGAGGAGAGAGAGAGCGAGAGAGGAGAGAGAGAATGTAGAATAAAGAGGAGAGAGAGAGAGTAGAATGGAGAGGAGAGACAGAGAGAGAGAGTGTAGAATAGAGAGGAGAGACAGAGAGAGAGAGTGTAGAATAGAGAGGAGAGAGAGAGAGAGCGAGAGAGGAGAGAGAATGTAGAATAAAGAGGAGAGAGAGAGAGAGAGAGAGAGAGAATGTAGAATAAAGAGGAGATAGAGAGAGAGCGAGAGAGGAGAGAGAATGTAGAATAAAGAGGAGAGAGAGAGAGAGAGAGAGAGAGAGAGAATGTAGAATAAAGAGGAGAGAGAGAGAGAGAGAGAGAGAGAGAGAGAGAGAATGTAGAATAAAGAGGAGAGAGAGAGAGAGAGAGTGTAGAATGGAGAGGAGAGACAGAGAGAGAGAGTGTAGAATAGAGAGGAGAGAGAGAGAGAGAGAGAGAGAGAATGTAGAATAAAGAGGAAAGAGAGAGAGAGAGTGTAGAATGGAGAGGAGAGACAGAGAGAGAGAGTGTAGAATAGAGAGGAGAGAGAGAGAGAGAGAGAGAGAGAGAATGTAGAATAAAGAGGAAAGAGAGAGAGAGAGAGTGTAGAATGGAGAGGAGAGACAGAGAGAGAGAGTGTAGAATAGAGAGGAGAGAGAGAGAGAGAGAGAGAGAGAATGTAGAATAAAGAGGAAAGAGAGAGAGAGAGAGTGTAGAATGGAGAGGAGAGACAGAGAGAGAGAGTGTAGAATAGAGAGGAGAGAGAGAGAGAGCGAGAGAGGAGAGAGAATGTAGAATAAAGAGGAGAGAGAGAGAGAGAGAGAGAGAGAGAGAATGTAGAATAAAGAGGAGATAGAGAGAGAGAGAGAGAGAGAGAGAGAATGTAGAATAAAGAGGAGATAGAGAGAGAGAGAGAGAGGAGAGAGAATGTAGAATAAAGAGGAGAGAGAGAGAGAGAGAGAGAGAGAATGTAGAATAAAGAGGAGATAGAGAGAGAGAGAGAGAGAGAGAGAGAGAGAGAATGTAGAATAAAGAGGAAAGAGAGAGAGAGAGTGTAGAATGGAGAGGAGAGACAGAGAGAGAGAGTGTAGAATAGAGAGGAGAGAGAGAGAGAGAGAGAGAGAGAATGTAGAATAAAGAGGAAAGAGAGAGAGAGAGAGTGTAGAATGGAGAGGAGAGACAGAGAGAGAGAGTGTAGAATAGAGAGGAGAGAGAGAGAGAGAGAGAGAGAGAGAATGTAGAATAAAGAGGAAAGAGAGAGAGAGAGAGTGTAGAATGGAGAGGAGAGACAGAGAGAGAGAGTGTAGAATAGAGAGGAGAGAGAGAGAGAGAGAGAGAGAGAGAATGTAGAATAAAGAGGAGAGAGAGAGAGAGAGAGAGAGAGAATGTAGAATAAAGAGGAGATAGAGAGAGAGAGAGAGAGAGAGAGAGAATGTAGAATAAAGAGGAGATAGAGAGAGAGAGAGAGAGGAGAGAGAATGTAGAATAAAGAGGAGAGAGAGAGAGAGAGAGAGAGAGAGAGAGAGAATGTAGAATAAAGAGGAGATAGAGAGAGAGAGAGAGAGAGAGAGAGAGAGAGAGAGAATGTAGAATAAAGAGGAGAGAGAGAGAGAGAGAGAGAGAGAGAGAATGTAGAATAAAGAGGAGATAGAGAGAGAGAGAGAGAATGTAGAATAAAGAGGAGAGAGAGAGAGAGAGAGAGAGAGAGAGAATGTAGAATAAAGAGGAGAGAGAGAGAGAGAGAGAGAGAGAGAGTGTAGAATGGAGAGGAGAGACAGAGAGAGAGAGAGAATGTAGAATAAAGAGGAGATAGAGAGAGAGAGAGAGAGAGAGAGAATGTAGAATAAAGAGGAGAGAGAGAGAGAGAGAGAGAGAGAATGTAGAATAAAGAGGAGAGAGAGAGAGAGAGAGAGAGTGTAGAATGGAGAGGAGAGACAGAGAGAGAGAGAGACTGTATAACCCGGGGTGACTGTAGCGGTGCTGTGTGGTATCTCCAGAATAAACATACAGAAATTGATGGTATGTGGCTGAAAGTGGAGACGGTCCAGAGCTGCTGCTGGCTGATCTGACCGCTGCACTGTTAGAAACATTCTGTATTTGATGTTATTGATCAGGAGATGTATTGCTACATGCTCTGTGGTGGTGAATAATAAACAGTAAACATGGTGGTAAAGTGGAGAAGTGAGAGTCTGAAGTTAACGTAGTGTTTTTCTGCCTGTTGGTAGTAACTGTTCACTCTCAGTGCTCGTCGATATACACCCTGATTCATTTGAAGTAGAAATAGTACAACACACTCCCATGAATATCTTACTGTGTGTTCTTAATATTGACTCCTTCCACCAGAAAAAGTAGTTCCAGTAGCTCAGAAGCGTGGTGAAGAAATATATAGTATATATAAATATATAGTATAATATAATATAATAGAGATCAATGGTATGTAGACGTGTTTATGTTGTGAGTTAGGGGTGGTTTATGGTGATTTGTACTGTGCACGTCCACTAAATATTATAAATTCCTGTATAATTTAGTGGTTGAGATGTAAACAGAGTCATTTAGAGTGTGTTTGGTGTGAAATGGTTGATTGTAGACACGCAGATTTCTTTACTGTGGTGGTGATGGTAACCAGGGGTCACCCTTCTATATACACAAATACAGATATATTATTTACTATCAAACGCACCAGTGAACCTGCACCTGTGTTTTGAGTTTTAACATTGCTGATGATGGTAACAGAGATGCTAAAATAGACTATTTTGCCTTACAGCATCTTGCACATATCCATCCGCCATGAATGGATTTGAAAAGTTTCACAAGTTTCGGTTTTCAAGCTTTTCATATTTTTCCATCTGATGCCCACTTGGAACTTTTATGTTTTATCTCCCAAAAGCAGCCATAATTAATTTTTACAGTCTCTCTGTGACTATCCTGTGGAATAAAACAGTCTTACTGTTTTATTACTGTATCCTAATATATGTAAATGAGCTCTGTTCTGATTGGGTGGCCTGTATTGTACTGTACCTTATTCAAACATTACATTAGCATGAATAAGTGGGCATGCTGGGTTTTGTGACATCACAGAAGCAAAAGATACAGACTGTGGTATGTATTTAAACTTCAGAAGTGTTTATATACTATATTAAACCATTTGATAACAACAAAATCTGTTTTTCACAATATGGGCCCTGTTAAACCAACTACGGCCAGTTCATTCATAACTTTCTGTGAGGGAGCTTTTAAAGGGGGACGTCTGGTTACTATCACAACCACTGTGAACACTTTTGACTCTGTGAGTTTCTCTAGACCACAGCATTTCACACCAAACCACTCTGAATGACACTGTTAATATCTTAATCATTGAATTATACAGAAATTCTGAAAAATAGTTTGAGTTCCCCTTTAACACTATAGATACCGTATTTTTTTTGTTTTTTTCGTCGTTGATGTTGATGATATATATATAATGAAGCAAATAAGCTGATCATGATAATAACGAGGCAACCCATGTGTGACGAGAGAGAAAAAGAGAGACAGAGTGATGCATCATGGTCAGTTTAAGGCTTTGAAAGTCATGAAAGCTTGTTCGAGATTCGGCCCTTGACCATTAATGGCCGGCAGAGCTGGTGTGCTGAAGGGGGCCCGAATCATAGTCAATGATTTATTTCACGCCTAATGACTTTCAGCTGGAACTCCGCACTCTACGTTAATGGAGTTTGGAGGCTCTGCGTTCTCTCCACCGCTGAGATCATACAGGCTGTTAACGCTGAGCTCGTGTGGTGATGAGTGTGGATGAAGGCTGATCTTCTACATGCTTGTGTTTTCCATGATTCTTACAACTTGGCTGAAGACAGAATGAGAGAGAGAGAGAGAGAGATTATTAAAGGTGCAATCAGTGGATTAGATTACATCGGCAGGCCTGATGAAACTAATCCAGCTGCAGTGACCCTGTAGCGGCTGTAGGGTTAAAGGTTGGTCCCAATACAGGTTTGGATGGTGGATCTCTGCTCAGTCAGTTGAGTGCTGTGCTGTTGTGTGGGATGTATCATCATTCTGGAGGCCAAGAAATGGTAAAACGTGGACAGTGTACAATACAAAGCGATCGTAATAATAGACGCATAGACATAGACGCTAGCCAAAAACTGCAGCCTATGTTGTGTTTCCTCTTCATTTCATTGGCCATGTGGCCTCAAATGATCTAACTAGGAGCAGAACCTTAAACATGATAGACAGGAGGTTAGAATATGCCGCCGGGGAAGCACTTCTTCTATTACTTCTTCATCCTCATGGGTTGGACTGATTTGACTCAAAGCTACAGTGACTCACAGGGCCAGGGTTAACTGGTTAGCATGCTAACTTCAGTAGATATCTCTGCAGCATGGCACATAGATGTCAAATTAGTTATTTCTTTACATTCTGATGATAATTAAACTAACTTTGAAATATTATATACTGAAAAATCTTACATATTGCTTCTTTAAAGTGACAGTTCAGCCAATCATGCTAATTTAGCTCAGAGTTAATGAAGCTAGCATCCATCAGTGAGCATGATGTCATTATGCTAATTGTTATTAATTACAGCTATTGCTGTATTGACGGTAATATTGCTTTATGGTCTTAATGACATATACATTAATATATAGAGTTTGTTTTGGAGACTAATTACAGCAGTTATTTACTGTATGAGTTGTTTACAGCAGTTGAATATAAGACAGACTTGTCTAACTCTGTGTTGCTTTGTTTACCAGAAGAAAACCAGTGCTTTTATTTCAGTTCTGTTGAGAGCTTGTTTATTTTGTTTATTTTAATTTTTTTATTTGGATCCCCATTAGCTCCTATATAAATAGCAGCTATTCTTCCTGGGGTCCATCAAACGTAAAACACACATATACATTGAACATATACAAAAGAAAACAAGAACATATTCTATGTATATTCCAAATGTATACGACAGAAGAATATACATTATTCATATAAATCAAAAGAAAAAGAAAAGAAGAACATACTCCATGTATATTTCAGATGTATACAAAATCAAAATAAATAAATAAATAAATAAATAAATAAAAAAAATAGATAAGTAAGAAAAAAATAAACAAGTAAGAAGTAGAAAGTTTAACAAAAATGTCATTATAATTCCAATAAACTCACTACTCCCCTTGAACAAATTTCCCTAATCTACTTTTAATTTTTATTTATTTAGTTTTATGATCAGAATCAGTTAGGTAGTGTTTTTTAGTAGTTTTTTATGATCAGTTTTGTCGGGTAAGGAATTCCACTCTTTAATAGCTCTATAAATCACTGTTTTGCACATATGGTTAGTTTTAGCTCTTGATAATTTAAAATAATTCTTAGTTGAGTATCTCGTCATATTGGTTTCTCTCTCTTTTATTTGTTGTAACTGATCATAAAGGCTCTTTGAATCTTTTAACTCATGTGTATTCTTTTTGAGCTTGTACGTCAGATTGTGTCTTTTTTTTGTTTTGTTTTTAATCAGTTTAGACTGTTTATGAAGAAAATGTGACGTTTGAAGAGGCTTCTGGGAGTTTGTATGGCTCTGCTGGATCATAGGTGCATTTGTAATGTGATTCTTTGCTCTTAAGCTATTTGCATTATAAACGGATGAGGAATCAGCTCCACTGAGTCACTCTAGAGTCGGTGCATGTGTTCGTCCCCAGGCATTTTCAATTAAGAAGATATCTGAGGGTCCGGAATGTCAGCCCTGATATAATATACTGTATTACCCCACCCGCCTTTTTTTGTTTGCAAAGATTAAGCACCCAAGACCACCCAAAAGCACAAAAGCTTCTGATTGGTTCTTTTCGCTGGGAATGACCATATACCTTAATGCTGTTAACATTATTAAAATAAATGATGCAATATTTAATGCTGTGACTACCGAACACATCACTAACCAGATGTTTCAGTAGTGACTGTTTTAGTAGTGACAATTTTGAGCAGAACTTAAACATGACTAGCAGTTTCTTTAAAACTGAATATATTTCATTAAAAATTCATTAAAATTTCAGACTTTGGGACACATTTACTTCAGATCTGTTAATGGCTGACCATGTGGCCATGAGGGATAGGGATGCAGTCCCACGGGCGAAAATAAGGCTCATTTCAAATCCAAATTTCTGCTTCACTTTAAAAGAAATAATCTATAAAAATATTTATGTTGCTTAGAAGGTTCTTAAATTGATGCCATAGAGGAACTACTTTTTGTTCCCTAAAGAACCATGTTAGGAAAAAGATTATCTGAAAACAATCTGAGGGTTTTATTCCAGTTCGTCGGCTCCTCTTAGAACCTTGGCACTAAGCTGAGGTTCTTTAAAAAGTTTTAAAGGTTACTTGTCTAAAAGAAAAAGGTTCTCTAAAGAAACAACAACAATCAAAAGGTTCTTTAGGTTAACCAACTGTAGTAAGGAGTCATTTTCCGCACCTTTACTGTCTAAAAATAGAGTTGTAGACACTTGGGCCAATCCTTAGATGGTTATTCGCATGTTTTAGTGGTTATTGACTTTATGAAGTCCTTTAAAGAACATTAGAACAAAGAAAGGTTCTTCACACTCCCATGTACTACAAAAATGTTTCTTTATAGAATTATCCTTTAGGTTCTTTGGGGAACCAAAAATGATGGAAGCCTTGATAGTAACTGTATTGCTAACAATGTAGGACTGCATAGGATGCTGTATTGATAGTTCGATACTGAGGTTTGAAGTACTGATATCAAAGTAATAAACACATGAGCCCTCTGACCATCACAGTGTTGTTCACTGTGAGTTTGCTGATCAATATTTACAGCAAAAATGGCGAAGAATCTATGTCATGGTGTCGCATGTTCATTTAACAGTGTGTTTTAATGCTACAAGGCAATACACATTTTTCTAGATACTAGTATTTTTGTCCATGTTGTGCGGCTTGACCCTCAGCACTGAAGCTCTAGGCAGGAGCCAACAACAGAGCGGTAATGTGAAGTGAATGTTTGAACTGATTTGACTCGGCTAACGTGAAGGCGAGAGGGAAAAATAGAACAGAGAGCGAGCGCAATTCAGAATCACTCTAGTTCTTCCTATTTTTCAGGTCAGTGCTCCTCAGAATAAGCGAGTGATGACGCCGTTTGGAGAATTGATTGAGAACAAAAGCTCTATCAGAGTTTCACTCTTAAACGTGAGCGCAGATCGATAAACCCATCAATCTGATTCACTCTCATACTGAACCGTTTACATGCTAATGCTAAAAGTACTGAAAGATTAAAAATGATTTATTGGTGTTGGCTGTTCACATCAAACCCACAATCTAGAACTTGTGTGGTAAACACTGGGATATTAGGCAGTAGTGGAGTTGTCTAGCCTAAAGCTTATGTCCAGCCTAGAGCTTATGTTGCCCACAGTTAGCAAGACTAGCCTAGCCAGCTTCATGACATCATAAGTTATATCTTAGCTTAGCTTAGCTGTATAAGCGCCTATTCCTCATGTTAATGTGCAGTGAGAACCTCATAAATTCACATATAGTCGCTGTTTAAATGTATCTCCTTTTGATGATTTTCATTTTTCTATATCATCTGAACATAAAACTTGCATGAAATGTAAAGGTCTCTATTATAAAGTTACTGTTCTGGAGAAACTTGTTTTTCTTATGTTGGTACTAGTATGAATATGTTGAGCTCTTACATATTGAGCAGTATTTTTAAGTGATTAGTGATTTATTAGTGGGTATATGGCGTATGCACTACCACACAGGTTTCTCAGATGTAGTGATAACTGCTGTTATTTTATAACTTATACAGTGTATAACCAAAATGCTAGAATGTAAATGTAAGATGCTTTATTCAACATTTCACATTAAATTTTCTTAATTATCAAGAACATCAAGAAGTTATTAAATATTAGAAGTTATATATTTTTTTTTCATACTGGGAACATTCTCAGTATTATTTTATATATATATATATATATATATATATATATATATATATATATATATATATATATATATATATATATATATATATAAATGATATCTGATAAATAGATTAATTATATAGATTGATATATGTACTTCAGTAGTTCCTGAGGGCAAATCTGTGTTGCAAAATAAGCACATTGATCTACCAATTAAATTATTTTACTTAATAAAACATATAAACATCATTTAAAACATATAACAATAAAGTTAATTACCATATAATGACCCTACGACCACCTCAAATTTAACATTAGATATAAAGACTACATTTAAGATGATTTCACTTCATAAGATATATTTTTTACTTGTAGGTGTTTAATTGTGAATTGCTGTTAGTTTAGCACTAACATGATACTAGAATCCCATAGTTTTCAGGTTCTTACAGAAAGTTGTTTTTTAACGCCTGGATGGAGTTTTAACATTTAAAGCCCAAACTGAAGACTTGTCTCTAATAGTTTCCTTATTGTATTTACAACTTAATGAAATGACAGTGCAGACTTTGTTGGGCCACATGTAGTTTATTATTATGTAAAGTTACTGTAGAACAAAGAGGAATATAAAGCTAATGAAGAGCTTTGTGTGATATAGACTTTGTGAGTCCGGTCCCTCCTGCCTGTACTGAAGCAGCTTGTCCTTCTGCTGAAGGATATCTGTGAGTTTTTCCTGTGTCAACAGCTAAAGTCAACAGCACACAGGCAGGCACACATGGGTGGATTGTCATAAATGTGTGATGTTTGTTCAGCCTCCTGATCTTTGTCCGTGTTGCGTCCAGGTCAAGCTGTGAGTATAGAAGGGAACTGAACAGGGAACCTACCGGACTATTAGTAAAGAGCATGGCCTGTTGTATAGTATATATTTAGTATAAATTATGCTGTGAAAAAATTCAATGTACACAGTTTCCCCCACATAGTTGATCATCCAAGACATGTTTGGTGTCTGAACTTGCTAGTTTTGGCACTGAAGCCACAAGACTAATGGCGTTAACAAGTAATGAAAGTTTAGTACATTAGCAAATTATCACACACTAGTATAAAATAGGGCAGTGTATCGGCAAGAACCTGGCTATACAATACGTATCGTGATACAGCGGTCACGATTCAATATATCACAATATACTGCGATACTGCAAACAAAGTGATAAAACTTTTTTTTTTTTCAAATCCTACTATTAAAACACACCGTAGTATGAACAGGTTTGCCAATGCTTACAATAGTGTTGCGCCCTTGTGCTGCTTGTTAATGTTGGAGTGGAGCTGAAAATGGATTACAACACTGCCATCTAGTGGTCAAAGGTTTAAACACAACACACATTGATTCACTGTCTGTCACAAATCTCTGTATCGATACTGTGTTTTTAAGAATCGATACAGTATCACAAAACATGATATCCCAATATTTAATTATGTATTATTTAATTATTTGGTCATCTACTGACATAGACTATGTAGACTTGGAGTATGAAGTATGTAGGCTTGGCTAAAACAGCCCCGCATGAGTAGTTCTTTACACTTTTATCCATGTTTACAGATAACAGTAAAGTAAAAAAACACATAAACAAGTTAACAGCTATATTAGTGGCTTCCATTGCTTGATAGCTGCATTAACTAAAGAACCCAACTTCTGACACCAAAGATTTCCTAGGCTGTATCTCAAATAGCCAGAAACTATGGCTTCCACACACAAATAGTGAAATGTTATATAGAGAGTTGTGCACCTTAAGCCTGAATGCCTAACGACTTTCTGTTAGACATGTAAAGCAGTATTTGTGTTGAAGTTTTATTATGTAATGATCTACATAATGCACTGCGTAGGGAGGAGGGAGTGATTTGAGATGCAGCCCTAGTGTAGAATAGCAGCTCTATATTCTAGAAACTAGAGTATTTAAGTATTGAGGATGAGAAGCTGCCCAAAGAGACTAATACAGACATTTAGATTAAAAATAATCTTCCGGACTTGAAGGTCGTCTAGTATATCATTGTGGTTTTCATTAGGACGAGCTTTATTATGTTTACACAGAGTGAACTATTATATTAAATTGATACATGCGCACAGGAGTGAGCACTCTTGCAGTAAGATATTCAGGTTTATATCGCTCCGAGTTTGCATGCTGAAAAAGCTCTCTTAAAGACTCAGAGTGTTAATGCGTCAGAAAGTCATGTGACTCATTTGAATGTATTTGTATAATTTCCTCACTGTTCTCAGTAGCATGAATCAAGCATATCGGTTCTAAACAGATTTGCAAATTTAATGCCTAAACAGAAAGTCAGGCTGTGCTTACATGGTTAATCACACTTGCTAAAGAAAGAGAAGTTGTTATAGTGATTGGTACTGGTGTTGCACAAAAATACCTAAATACCTATTTACTAAAATTCCCCTTATTTAAAGAGCCTCTCTTCAGCACTGGGTGGCTTTTTGAATGAGAGACAATACACATTAGAGGGCAACCAATAAAACAGAGCTCATCTAGATATGTCAGTACAATAAACATAGAAAAATGAGAAGTCAATTACAGTCATGCAAAATTAATTATGATTGTTTGGGGTGTTTTATGTAGCAAAATATCATCTGTGGGCCTCATTATAAAACAATCTAAACATTTACAGTATTATTATTATTATTACATATTATTGTACATTTAAAAAAAGAGAATACGTATACTTTGTATGACATTCTTTTCCTATAGATGAATAAACTCTATATATTATTTGTTTCAGTATGTTAAATACTGCCAATAAAAACTACACACAAAAGTCTGTAAACCATATGTTTTATTATGTGAACCTCAACAAACAACAAATCCTATAAATAGAAAACTAATAGAAAAAATTTTGTCCATTATAAAATTCGGACACAGTGTATAAAAACAGCAGGCGATTAATTTTACTTTTTTTAAATAATTTACATGTTTATGGATATGCTGCACAGTGTTAGATCTTTTACTGGTTTGTTTAACAAGAATTTGAGGAAAATTTGATGGTAAATGATTTGAATATAGAAATCTGGTCTAATTGCTGCAGAACTTGGTCCACTGATGGCAACAAAAGCCATCAGTGTTTTGAAGTGGTGTTCATTGGCGAGCGCACGGTTCACTGGCCGCTGTCAAAAAGGATTTAGTTCTGATTGACAGCCTCAGTGTAATGTGAATGGAGTTTTTAATTACGCATTGTGTGTGTGTGTGTGTGTGCATGTGTGTGTGTGTGTGTGTGTATTCATTATCTCCGTACAGCTCACACATGATGTCCAACACACATGTGTCTATGCAGCAGTGTATGGATTACTGTAACTCACAATGCACTACAAACTGCTTTTTATGTTGTTGTTGTTTATTTATTTATTTATTTGGCTTGTGTTACAGTGTCAGTGTTGAAAGTCTGAGTGTTATTAACTGTGCTGAACTGAGCAGTGATTATATTTTATCATTGAAAGTAGATTTTGAATATGATTGTGTTAAAGGACTTTTTTTCTTTTTCTTTTCTGATTTGTCTTCTGAAAGACATCAGAACATTCTCAAAACATGCCATTCAGTCCATGAGCAGTTAATTATTATGAAACTATATTGATATGTTTTTTTGTTTTCTGCCAGATCTTCGTCATGTAACTTGTCCCACAGTTTTCGAAATATCAACTCCATTCCAACTCCAGATTATCCAGTCTGATTCGGGCTTGTTTTCAGCTTTTTGATTGGATGCACAGATTCCAGAAAGCAACAGATTCACAGACACTAGCTCAGGGCAGACCCCCGACCACTACTGGACTGTTGGTTTGACCCACACTCGTCTGTTTGTTGTATTATTCCATCCCTCTTCAGCCCCCCCATAGGGTCCCATTCATTTTCAAGCACACCAAAACAGTATGATTTAAATAAACCAACAGCCTTCAAACTGCATGTACTCACTCAGGGCAGATCCCCAAACCCACAGACCCACACTCCTCTACTTGTCGTTTATTCATCCGGTGTTCCTGGCACTGCTTAAGCTACGCAACCATCCTGTTTCTAGTTTATGAATACTAACAAAAACAGCAAAAACTCTTTTTAATTTATGTTTTCTTTATAGCAGTCTATTGCAGTTTAGCTCCCCCCACTTACACTAAAGCCATAATTAGTATTTGAACCTGGACTGCTTTTTGAAAGTGACACAAGCCACGTCAGCCAATCAGGATGGAGCTCCTTTACAGTTGTGTGTTTAAAGTTTTTAGCGCCCCTGCTCAAAATGAAGTTATGAAATAAGCTTAAGTTTGGCAGAAGGACCACGCCCAACTCCTCCCCTCTACTATTACACACTCCTCCACCCTCACCTTCTCATGATGAAAATTCACACCCCACCTTCCCTGGCTCCTCCTCTTCTTCCGACCCTTCCTCACTATTTGCTTGGCATAAAGGGGGGGGGGCCTGGTTTTAATCATAGCAGCTGAAGCCACCCAGAACTCCAGCCCCAAGTTTCTCAGAGTTCTCCTCCCTTGCCTTGCTTTGGTCTGAACTCGCTAATGACAATAAAATGTTGATTTACTTAGCGTAAATAGGTGAACTCGTCCTTCGCACAGATCTGCCAGGTTTAATATACAATGAAATACAGAAATTCAGAATCACAGATTGGAAACCTATAAAGAGGGGGGGGGGGGTAAATCATGAATAATAATAATAATAATAAAAATATTTGTGATTAATTTTAAATATTTGGGGGAAGAAAATACAGCCTGTGCCAAAATGTTGGTATCATTTATATCATCGCTGTCTAAACTATGTCCACAATTTGTCATACTAATACACTGACCAATACAAGGTGATGCTCTGGGGGAGCCACACATAAGCCTATGGTCACTGTGCCCAAAGCCAAGTGTGGGCTATAAAGCCCCCCAGCATTAGGCTGTGGAGCTGGTAATGGTAATGCTCAATCAGATTCTCACAGCAATGTTCATCTACTGTAACACCTTGCAGGAAGAGTAGAAGCCGTTACTGCAGCAGTAGTGGCTGACCTCGCCCTCCATTTCAGAAGACATACTATATATATATATATATATATATATATATATATATATTGTATCTCGATGTATCTCAACTTTTTTTACGATTTGTATTTTTGTGAGTCTTTTGAACACGACAGCTGCCGTTTACATGAAACCAAAAATGTCATGACAAGAGGATCAACAGAAATGTTCTACAATAGCTTGGAAAGAATTCTGGTTTCATTCACTTACATTTAAAGTAAAGATTTATGGCCACCTTTTTAGAGATACTTGTTTTTTATTGGGCAGCGATGAAACAGTATGTTAAACTCAGCAAGTAAACAGTATTTGTGCACTAAACATTGCAAAATATTACAAGTGCGTTCTCTGTAGAGGACGTGTTAACTTACTTTCACAGAAAATCATCAAAGTGCACAGCGAACAGCCCGTATCTTGCATCTCCACTGAGGCTCACTTATGATATTTATGTGGCTTTCTGTGCCAAAAGCAGTCATGACTCATTTTTTTAAAGACTATTTCCAACCTCCAGTCTTTATCTCTTAGAGGAAAACAGGCTGTTTTTGTTGCCGTGCACTGTAAACTGTTAAAATCAACAGCTGCAGTGTTTGCTGGTTTCCTCTAACGAGCTTCTCAAACGCACACACTTTGTATTCAGTGATTTTAAAGCATTAAACTAGCAGTAAGTTTCTTGTTAGTGTTATTCTTGTTGTTTTGCAAGATAACATGTAACATACTGCTGATAATTACCGTCAGCGCGCGCTGGATGGCGGCTCTGTATACAAATACAATAATTCTGTCATTAGAAATGTGTAGACAGAAGCTGCCAGTAGGTGTAGGAGTAAAACTGTAAGTGATATTTAAGTGTTAAGTGATATTATTCCTCTGAATGTTGTCGTACAGTTTGCATCCTGAAATAGAAAAAAATAAGTGTGACAATCAAAGTTAATAATTAAATGTTGTCAGTAAATGATATAGTAGCAGTGCCCAGTGAGCTGTACGGTAATAGACACCATCTGCAGTCTGTTTGATGCTGCTGTTGAGACAATGCTGCAGATATGAAGATGATGATGATGATGACAATTATGATTATTAAACCGAGTACACATTTCTGTGTGTATATACGATATCATGTTCACTAATGAGCTGTAGACAGAATGTCTTTGTTCTTGATAAAATCTATTCTCCTCTATTCTGTTCTGATTTATTTTATTCTATTCTTTACTTAATTCTATTCTATTCTTCTCTGCTTTATTCTATTCTGTTCCGCATTATTGTATTCTACTCTATTCTAATCTGCTCTGATTTATTCTATTCTATTCTATTCTTCTCTGCTTTATTCTATTATGTTCCGCATTATTCTATTCTACTCTATTCTAATCTGCTCTGATCTATTCTATTCTATTCTATTCTATTCTATTCTTCTCTGCTTTATTCTATTCTGTTCCGCATTATTCTATTCTACTCTATTCTAATCTGCTCTGATTTATTCTGTTCTATTCTGCTCTGCTTTATTCTATTCTATTCTGCTCAGATTTATTCTATTCTATTCTTTGCTCTGATCTATTCTATTCTATTCTATTCTATTCTATTCTTTGCTCTGCTTTATTCTATTCTGCTCTGTTTTATTCTATTCCGCTTCACATTCTATTCTATTCTGTTCTGATTTATTCTATTCTATTTTGCTATGATTTATTCTATTCTATTCTGCTCTGCTTTATTCTATTCTATTCTTTGCTCTGCTTTATTCTATTCTATTTTGCTCTGATTTATTCTATTCTATTCTATTCTGCTCTGCTTTATTCTATTCTATTCTTTGCTCTGCTTTATTCTTTTCTATTTTGCTCTGAGTCATTCTATTCTATTCTGCTCTGCTTTATTCTATTCTATTCTGCTCTGCTTTATTCTATTCTATTCTGCTCTGCTTCATTCTATTCTATTCTGCTCTGCTTTATTCTATTCTATTCTTTGCTTTATTCTATTCTGCTTCACATTCTATTCTATTCTATTCTGCTCCGCTTTATTTTATTCTATTATTTGCTTTGCTTTATTCTATTCTATTCTGCTCTGCTGTATTCCATTATATTCGGCTTTTCTCTGCTTTGTTATATATCATATGCTATTGTATTGTATTGTATTCTACTATATTCTACTCTGTTCTATTCTTTTTTGTTCTATTATTTTCTGTTGTAGTTTGTTTTGCATTAACCTATTCTATTGTACTCTATTCTCAGACTGCACCCACAGAGATACATTTTATCAGATCACAGAGATATACACAAATACACAAAGTAATGCACCAATCTGTTCTCTTCTATATATGTTGTTCTATTCTATTCTATTCTATTCTATTCTATTCTATTCTATTCTATTCTATTTTGTTATGTCATATTGTATTCTGTTATGGTCTACTCTAGTTCTTTCTGATCTGTTCTGTTCTATTTGGTGGCATTCTTGGTGGCCATCATGGCCACATTAGCTGCTAACTGAGGTAAAAATGGTTCTGTGGTGCAACAGTAAGCACTAAGCTGTTAACAAGTGTTTTTGTGTTGCATCTAGTAAGTGCCACTAGCGTGCCTTCTCTTGCCATTAGAGCCGTGATTGCAGTTATTAGCTGTGGCTGTTTGTAATTAGTGCATTTCAGTGCACCTGTGTGAACACCTGGGGATTTTTAGAATCGGGCACTAAGGAGTTTGTGAAATCTGAGACTGAACCGTCCACAAAAAACAAAACCAATAAAAAAAAATCCTATGATTCATCACAGCTTTTATTTGGTGAGTCATGCTTTTCATAAGCAAGCATTTCTGATCACTGAAGCAGCAGCTGTACAGCTAAAACATAACGAGTTCTCAATCCCGTCCTTTAGTTACAACTAAATGCTTTCTCTAAATTTGCTATTTTGACTCACATATATGAATTGGGCAGCCCCATTTAACCACACAGTCTTTCACTTTAACCGCTGTACATGAATGGCTGGAAGGCCAAGTTACCTGTGGGATCAGTAATGGACTGATTATCTATAGAGAGAATATGTAGAAATGCTGTAAAATGTAAATAAAAAGATGCTTATAAAGGAGCTGTAAAAAAACAACAGAAGAGGCAATCAGCAGAGCCTGGAGAGCTCAGATACTCAGAGGCATCGGCAAGAGTCATTAAAAATCACACGCAGGAGAAGATCCAGCCTTTTGAGACAGTGTAAAGGCCACTTTTAAAGAAGTAGTTTGCCAGAAATATTCATTTGCACAATTTCTCTCTTTGCTTTTGAACTTTGCTTTTTCAGTTTTATCACTAAGGCTACAAGACCTAGGCTAGTTAACAAGTAGGGCTGCTTTCAAGTCCTCTTCAGAAACTCCTACTACTGAAGAGTTTGGGGGTTGTCAGCATGGCATATGGTTTCAAGTTTAGATTGGAAACAAAAGCAGCGGCCTGGTTTTTGTGTTGTCCAGTTAGAAGTGTTGAACGTTGGCCATAGGACATACACATATCCCAATCTTCTACGTGTGGATGAGGGTAAAAAGGTCTGCAGTTCATATGTGGCTGCTGAAATAACCATAAACTGAACTGTTCTAAGAAAAGTGTAGACAACTGATGTGGTTGGCACCAACAGGGGGACTTTAGTGCAGCTGTCAGAAGCCAACAAACTAACACTGCACTTAACTTGTTTACCATAAACAATGAAATACTAAATAATGATATGCCTACCACAGCACGGTGCTTTATATTAAACTTAACTCTATTAAGAAAAATGTAGATAACTAGTGTGGTTTGTGTCAATGGGGTGTATTGTGTATTGTGTGCAGCTGTCAGTAGCCAACAAGCTAACACTGCAGTTAGCAAGCTGAATAACTTGCTTTCCATAATCAATAAAATACTGCATCATTATATAATTGCCACAGCAAAGTGCTTCACAATAATTAGTATTAGGAAAAGTGTAGAATTCTGATGTGACTGGCGACAGTGGGGGACTTGGGTGCAGCTGTCGTTAGCAAACAAGCTAACACTGCAGTAAGCAAGCTGACTAACTTGTTACCATAAACAGTAAACTATTAAACATTTACCTACTTGCCACAGCACAGTGCTTCACAATAATCTGTACTAAGAAAAGTGTAGATAATTGATGTGGTTGGTGACAATTGGGGGATTTGGGTGCAGCTGTGCTTAGCCGATGAGCTAACACTGCACTAACTTGCTTCACATAAGCGCTAAAATACAAAATAATTATATACTCACAACAGCACAGTGTGTCATATTAGACTGTACTAAGAAAAAAAAAGTAGATAAGTGGTGTGGTTAGTAACAATGGGTGACTTGGGTGCAGCTGTCAGTAGCCAACAAGCTAACACCACAGTTAGCAAGCTGACTAACCTGCTTAACATTAACAGTAAATATAAACAGTAGTATACTAAATAATTATATATTTGCAACAGCACAGTGCTACGTATTAATCTGTAGTAAGAAAGTGTAGACAAGTAGTGAGGTTAGACATAAGATTCCAGTTAGCAAGCTCATTAATTTGCTTATCATAAACAGTAAATACAATGTAATTACATACACTGTACCACATTTAATTAGTAGTAATAAGTGAAGGTCATAGACATATTTGACTGCAGTCAGAGAACTTATGGTTCAGCTAACATTGTAGTTAGCAAACTGACTAACCTGCTTACAATAAACAGTAGTATACTAAATAAATATATACTTGCACCCCCCCACCACCACACTACAGTGCTACACTTTTTGTACTAAGAAAAAAGTGTATAACTGATGTGGTTGGCAGTGGGCTAACATGGATGCAGCTGTGGTTAGCCAATGAGCTAACATGGCAGTTAGCTAAGTTGTCATCTAAAAACAGTAATTAGACTTAAAAATACACATTTCTGACTATCAATCATGCTCTCTTTCATGTGGTTGTTCATATTCTATGTTTCTTCCATGGAAATTGTACTGCTAGTGATTACAGCATTGTGGTCATCATATTTCTGACAGGACTTGAAAGCAGCATAATGCTTAAGTACATTAACTAGCATGGCGCTAACTGTGTGTCTTAATCATTTTACACACACACTGAAACCGTGTGTTTTTGTTCAGTAATCTTTAATAGACTTGATTATGTGATTTCTGAGACTGTATGAATCATGACTACTAATAATTGTGGACTAAAGTACGTTAGCATAGCTAAAGCAGTAGCAGCCAGCTAGACTTTTGCCCGTGTTCATAAATAACAAGGTGTCATAAAGAGCCAAAAACCATATTTAGACTATTAAAAAATATTAATGTGATTCTTTTGGGCTAGTTTATGCAGCACTGGCAGTTATATTAGCAGTGTATGGTACTTGTTAGCCTCATAGCTTCCAGTTTAAAACCAAAGAAGCTCACCAAACCGCTGATTGACCACATTTGATGGAAGGAAAAGTCATTTTTCTTTGCTGAACTGTTGTTTTATCACTTAGTTGGTTGAACAAAGAAGCTCATTCTGTGAGAAGCATAGCTTTTATGTAATTTACAGTCCTGATGCATCTATTCTTTTGTGTATATCTGAAGAAATATATCTCTGTGGCTGTGTTTGCTACAGTTTGAGATTTTTCCTCGATATAATTAGCTTTCCATCTCTGCCTCCACATTATGCGACGTAGTGTGGCAGGGAAAATGCCAGAAGATCAACTCATTAAGTAGCTGAACATAATGATGATAAAATCTGGACATGTGTTGGCTGTGTTTTGGCTGGTGGAGCGGGTTTTTGTCTGCCCTGCCATGCGCATCGAGAAAACTCTGGCACAAATCTCTGATTTCGATTCATCGGAGGCGTCGCGTTTTTGGGTCTGCTTTGCCCAATGACAGTCCGCATATGAATGGCTGATTAGGCTCCCAGTTTGAGAAAACATCCAAACAGATGGCTGCGAGAAAAAGCGATCCAGAATAGCTTAATTGTTTGGTTTAATCTCGCTATGAAACATATTGCAATCATTTTCACATAAAGGCGTTTTTTTTTCTTCCCCTCAGAATCTGGGTAATGAAAGTTGTGGTGCGGATCCAGGATTTTTGGAGCGGTGTGAAAATATCCAAAGCTTTCCTCTTCTTTTTCTTCTCTTTTAGCCAGTCTGTCTGTTTCTTCAAAGCAGCTTCACAACTGTGGTTTGTAATATATAGGTCAACAGATACATAGATGGATAGAAAGAAAGAAAGAAAGAACAATAGATAGATAGATAGATAGATAGATAGATAGATAGATAGATAGATAGATAGATAGATAGATAGATAGATGTGATGATGGTGGTAGGTAGAGTTGATTATGGTAGGTAGAGAGATTGGTGGAGAGATTAATAGACAGACAGATAGATAGATAGATAGATAGATAGATAGATAGATAGATAGATAGATAGATAGATAGATAGATAGATAGATAGATAGATAGATAGATAGATAGATAGAGTGATGGGCAGAGAGATTGAAGGAGATATAATAAACAGTTAAACCATTAGACAAATGGATAGATAAACATATAGATAGATGGAAAGATAGATAAATATATGGAAAAATGTATTGATGTGTTGATAGTGGTAGGTAGAAAGATTGGTATCAAGGGTTTAATGAACAGCTAAACCGACAGACAAATAAATAGATAGATAGATAGATAGATAGATAGATAGATAGATAGATAGATAGATAGATAGATAGATAGATAGATAGATAGATGTGTTGATAGATTGATAAGTAGAGAGATTGATTGAGAGATTAATAAACAGTTAAACATAGATAGATAGATAGATAGATAGATAGATAGATAGATAGATAGATAGATAGATAGATAGATAGATAGATAGATAGATAGATAGATAGATAGATAGATGTGATGATAGTGGTAGGTAGAGTTGATTATGGTAGGTAGAGAGATTGGTGGAGAGATTAATAGATAGATAGATAGATAGATAGATATATTGATGTGTTGATAGATTGATAAGTAGAGAGATTGATTGAGAGATTAATAAACAGTTAAATAAAGATAGATAGACAGATGTGTTGATAGAGTGATAGGCAGAGAGATTGAAGGAGGGATAATAAATAGTTGTTAAGATAAATATAAAAACGGATGAGTGTAAACTGTGTTCTGTTCTGATAAACTGGTGTATGTTGAGGCACAGAAACATTCAGTTCTGGCCGTTTAACAGCACAACACCATCCTAGCGTGAGATCACGCCCTGGCCTTTGTGGACCCATCTGTAGGCGTGTTAATGACCTCGTTATGTGTCCAGCCCGTTTCTGTGCTGTTGAAGTGGCACCTGTTGGTCTTTCTGTGCTTGGCTCCGCCCCTCCTGTGATCAGACAGAGCCTCAGATTGAGTTTCAGAGAAAATCTGCCAGGTGTTCAAAAACCATCTTCAGAATGAAGTCCACTCTGGAGAGCAGGTTATTAGAGTAATCAGAACCTATTAGAGCTGAAAACACACAGCTGAACGAGGCCAAAGTTAAAATTCATATTATTCAAATGTCTTGTTTTGAAAGGTAAAATATTATCAACTATACAACAATAAGAAAATCAGCTTTTAGATGTTTTATTCTGTAGTTTGAATATTTTAGGATGAAAATTTTAATTATAATAATAAAAAATATAATATACTATAATCTGACTGTTTACAATCATTTTAGTTTAATTTTGGAAATCAGTTTTATTAGAACTTGCGCTTTATTAATTTTGTTGAATTGCATGTTCATGTGTAGGTGCTGCAGTGTTTTTGCATATACACTGTAGTGTTTGTGTGTAGAGATTGCAGTGGTTTTGTGTGGAGGTTTCAGTGATTGGGCGTTTTTGCGTAGAGGTTGCAGTGTTTTTGCGTAGAGGTTGCAGTGTTGTGTGTAAAGGTTGCAGTGTTTTTGCGTAGAGGTTGCAGTGTTGTGTGTAGAGATTGCAGTGTTTTTGCGTAGAGGTTGCAGTGTTGTGTGTAGAGATTGCAGTGTTTTTGCATAGACACTGTAGTGTTTGTGTGTAGAGATTGCAGTGGTTTTGTGTGGAGGTTTCAGTGATTGGGCGTTTTTGCATAGAGGTTGCAGTGTTTTTGTGTAGAGGTTGCAGTGTTGTGTGTAGAGGTTGCAGTGTTTGTGTGTGGAGGTTGCAGTATTTGTGTGTAGAGGTTGCAGTGTTTTTGCGTAGAGGTTGCAGTGTTGTGTGTAAAGGTTGCAGTGATTTTATTTGGAGGTTACAGTGTTTGTGTGTAGAGGTTGCAGTGTTTGTGTGTAAAGGTTGCAGTTTTTTGTGTAGAGGTTGCAGTGTTTGTGTGTAGAGGTTGCAGTGTTTGTGTGTAAAGGTTGCAGTGTTTGTGTGTAAAGGTTGCAGTTTTTTTGTGTAGAGGTTGCAGTGTAGTGTGTAGAGGTTGCAGTGTTTGTGTGTAGAGGTTGCAGTGTTTTTGTGTAAAGGTTGCAGTGTTTGTGTGTAAAGGTTGCAGTTTTTTTGTGTAGAGGTTGCAGTGTTTATGTGTAGAGGTTGCAGTTTTGTGTGTAAAGGTTGCAGTGTTTGTGTGTAGAGGTTGCAGTGTTTGTGTGTGGAGGTTGCAGTGTTTGTGTGTAAAGGTTGCAGTGTTTGTGTGTAAAGGTTGCAGTTTTTTTGTGTAGAGGTTGCAGTGTTTGTGTGTAGAGGTTGCAGTGTTTGTGTGTAAAGGTTGCAGTGTTTGTGTGTAAAGGTTGCAGTTTTTTTGTGTAGAGGTTGCAGTGTAGTGTGTAGAGGTTGCAGTGTTTGTGTGTAGAGGTTGCAGTGTTTTTGTGTAAAGGTTGCAGTGTTTGTGTGTAAAGGTTGCAGTTTTTTTTGTGTAGAGGTTGCAGTGTTTATGTGTAGAGGTTGCAGTGTTTGTGTGTAAAGGTTGCAGTGTTTGTGTGTAGAGGTTGCAGTGTTTGTGTGTGGAGGTTGCAGTGTTTGTGTGTAAAGGTTACAGTGTTTGTGTGTAAAGGTTGCAGTTTTTTTGTGTAGAGGTTGCAGTGTTTGTGTGTGGAGGTTGCAGTGTTTGTGTGTAAAGGTTACAGTGTTTGTGTGTAAAGGTTGCAGTTGTTTTGTGTAGAGGTTGCAGTGTTTGTGTGTAGAGGTTGCAGTGTTTGTGTGTAAAGGTTGCAGTGTTTGTGTGTAAAGGTTGCAGTGTTTGTGTGTGGAGGTTGCAGTGTTTGTGTATGGAGGTTGCAGTGTTTGTGTGTAAAGGTTGCAGTTTTTTTGTGTAGAGGTTGCAGTGTTTATGTGTGGAGGTTGCAGTGTTGTGTGCAGAGGTTGCAGTGTTTGTGTGTGGAGGTTGCAGTGTTTGTGTGTAAAGGTTGCAGTGTTTGTGTGTAGAGGTTGCAGTGTTTGTGTGTGGAGGTTGCAGTGTTTGTGTGTAAAGGTTGCAGTGTTTGTGTGTAGAGGTTGCAGTGTTTGTGTGTAGAGGTTGCAGTGTTTGTGTGTAAAGGTTGCAGTGTTTATGTGTAGTGGTTGCAGTGTTGTGTGTAAAGGTTGCAGTTTTTGTGTAAAGGTTGCAGTTTTTGTGTAAAGGTTGCAGTGTTTGTGTGTAGAGGTTGCAGTTTTTTTGTGTAGAGGTTGCAGTGTTTGTGTGTAGATGTTGCAGTGTTTGTGTGTAGAGGTTGCAGTGTTTGTGTGTAAAGGTTGCAGTTTTTTTGTGTAGAGGTTGCAGTGTAGTGTGTAGAGGTTGCAGTGTTTGTGTGTAGAGGTTGCAGTGTTTGTGTGTAAAGGTTGCAGTGTTTGTGTGTAAAGGTTGCAGTTTTTTTGTGTAGAGGTTGCAGTGTTTATGTGTACAGGTTGCAGTGTTTGTGTGTAAAGGTTGCAGTGTTTGTGTGTAGAGGTTGCAGTGTTTGTGTGTGGAGGTTGCAGTGTTTGTGTGTAAAGGTTGCAGTGTTTGTGTGTAAAGGTTGCAGTTTTTTTGTGTAGAGGTTGCAGTGTTTGTGTGTGGAGGTTGCAGTGTTTGTGTGTAAAGGTTGCAGTGTTTGTGTGTAAAGGTTGCAGTTTTTTTTGTGTAGAGGTTGCAACGTTGTGTGTAGAGGTTGCAGTGTTTGTGTGTAAAGGTTGCAGTGTTTGTGTGTAAAGGTTGCAGTTTTTTGTGTAGAGGTTGCAGTGTTTATGTGTAGAGGTTGCAGTGTTTGTGTGTAAAGGTTGCAGTGTTTGTGTGTGGAGGTTGCAGTGTTTGTGTGTAAAGGTTGCAGTTTTTTTGTGTAGAGGTTGCAGTGTTTGTGTGTAGAGGTTGCAGTGTTTGTGTGTGGAGGTTGCAGTGTTTGTGTGTGGAGGTTGCAGTGTTTGTGTGTAAAGGTTGCAGTTTTTTTGTGTAGAGGTTGCAGTGTTTATGTGTGGAGGTTGCAGTGTTGTGTGTAGAGGTTGCAGTGTTTATGTGTGGAGGTTGCAGTGTTGTGTGTAGAGGTTGCAGTGTTTGTGTGTAAAGGTTACAGTGTTTGTGTGTAAAGGTTGCAGTTTTTTGTGTAGAGGTTGCAGTGTTTATGTGTAGAGGTTGCAGTGTTTGTGTGTAAAGGTTGCAGTGTTTGTGTGTGGAGGTTGCAGTGTTTGTGTGTAAAGGTTGCAGTTTTTTTGTGTAGAGGTTGCAGTGTTTGTGTGTAGAGGTTGCAGTGTTTGTGTGTGGAGGTTGCAGTGTTTGTGTGTGGAGGTTGCAGTGTTTGTGTGTAAAGGTTGCAGTTTTTTTGTGTAGAGGTTGCAGTGTTTATGTGTGGAGGTTGCAGTGTTGTGTGTAGAGGTTGCAGTGTTTGTGTGTAGAGGTTGCAGTGTTTGTGTGTAGAGGTTGCAGTGTTTGTGTGTAGAGGTTGCAGTGTTGTGTGTAGAGGTTGCAGTGTTGTGTGTAGAGGTTGCAGTGTTGTGTGTAGAGGTTGCAGTGTTGCGTCTGCTGCCGGTTTGAGACGGACGCTGTTTCCTCCGTGTGCAGATGTGGTCAGGAGGTCGGAGTGAGAGCTCTCTCTTTACGTCTGTGTGTTTTGTGTCTTCACTGCGGTCTCTGAGCAGCTGTGTTTGAGCTCAGAATTGACCCGAAATAGCAAACCTTAAAAATGTAATTGCACGCTTCACTCGCCGAGACATTCCTCCCGCTCCCGCTCGCTCTACTGCAGAACTTCAAAACCAAACTTATTATTTAAAAGCTTGAAACTGATCGACGCTTCATAGTTGTACATGTTGAGAAAGACTTTCAGGTTTTTAGAACTCATGAACATCACAAATACTGAAAGCGAACAAAATCTTAATAAATGATCCAAACTCAAAGTTTTCCATTTGGGTTTCTCAACAATTATGATTGAATAATTAAACTGTAATGATTTCATTGATTAGAAAATCATTTGTAGTCTTTCTGTTTAGGCCAATCTAAACAACTACATTCTCAAAGCTTTGAAGAAAAATCTGAAAATCAGCCCCCCAGACTCTCTTTTCATAACCTGCATACTTTTCTCAGTAGAAATATTAAATTTGGAAAAAGGTCCAGTACAACACTGATGTTGCACTTATTGTACTGACATTATTAGTTTGATCATCCCTCAAGAAATCTCAGTACTACTAAATAATATACTGAATAACCTGATTTATCAGTCTACTCAGGCTTGAAACATTTAATTAATACCCTTAATAGAATGTGTTTCAAGGGCAAGTTTTTTAAAATAGATAGCAAACAATTGTATTGCGTTTATGTAGAATTTTATTCATGTTTTTTGTTAATTGTAAACTTTTTACTGCAAATCTAAATAGTAACTGTATTCCTAAAACTGCTTTGATAAGTACAGTTGATCATTAGTAATAATTCCCAGTGCCTCGCAATACATAATAAATATAAACATAGTAAAAAATATGTATTAAAAATATATCAGTTATTATTATGAAAAACACATGTACACACTTTAATAAGCATCTGTAAATAATCTGTAAAAAAAAACAACATTCAAATAAATACAGACTTGTTCAAATAAATACAGTTGTTGTTTTTAATCATTTTTCTAAAAAAAGATTTGCGTAGCTTGTACAGTATAGGCTGTATTTACTAAATTATACAATTATATTTACTATAAACTGTTTAACAGTTAAACCATTTCAGACCTCATAAAGATATAAATTCAGAAGTATCCAAATTAATAAAAAAAATAATATAAATATAGTAAAAAAATATAGTAATAACAATTTTATATATATATATATATATATATATATATATATATATATATATATATATATATATATATATATATACTTTTTTAAATTATTTTGCAAATTAATGCAAAGATTTGTTATATATTTAGGAGTTCTCAAAAGTTTAAACTGTAAAAACATACAATAACTATGCATATATTATGTATATAACATTACATATATATATATATATATTTATTTATTTATTTATTTATATCAGTGTTACAATTTGAGTGAAACTTTATGTAAACATGGTAACAATCTTGCTTAAATTTGGATACTGTCCTACAAATAGTGCAGCATTTTCAATATTTCTTCATGTATTTTTGTTTTGTGCATTCTTATAAAAATTATAGACAAACGAGTGCTAATACAAGTGAACACTCGTTTCTGTTATAAGCCTGTACGTCTTTAAGCCCACCACAAAATTGCACAGCAGCAAAATATTAGGACAAGCTCTTTAATAACTTTTCTTAAAGTGGTCTATACTTGTTTTCTAACCCCCCGTCAGCAGCTGCCCATTGACTTCCATTAGAAATGTGTTGTGAGTGTTTTTCCTTTCCCTCCACGACTTAAACACGGCTAGTGTAAATCGACTCTGTGCTGCAGGTGCATCACATACAGAGATGATGTTGGAAAACTCCAAACTGCTCCTTTAAAGTTCTTTGAAAACACTTTGCTTAAAGGCAGAACTTGAGAGAATAAAGGGAGCGAGCATGCAATTAAAGCCCAGACCTGACGAGCGCGCACCTCGCACAGCTGCAGGATTAGAGCGTAATTGAAACAGACTGAACGTGTGAGCAGAAAAGCTCTGAAATCAAAAGGCAGCGAGTGCGCGGCTCATTTCAACAGGAAACCAGAAAAAAAGTCATAGTCGATTTTGTTTCGTATTAGTCATACGTTCTTGGCGGTTTCCTGCCGAAAGGACAGAAATTGGGCCGAAGAACTCTTCCGAAGCCATTTGTTTCATAAAAAAGAGGGTCTGAAAAGTTTGTGGTCTGTCCTAACGCTAGATTAACTTGGACGCGAGCCGCACTCGAACCGCTTTGAGCTATTTCGAGCCTTTTCCAGAGAAACGCTTTGATTCTGACTCTGGACCTAAATAGAAAATGGGCCTTTATGTTATTTATTTATTTTCATTTCCACTTGAAGTTCTCGGTCCAGCTTTAGTGCGAGGCTGATCTGACTGCATGAAAATAAAGCAGATATATTAGACTTCACTCTGAGTAAGTGGGAGTTTCCAGCCTTTCTGTGATGAAGTGCAAATGAGTCTGTCATCACAAACGCTACTGAGGATTTAGTGGACACTTCAATGGGAGTAGCTTTGGGCGCTTAAAGAGCTCGAGCTTGAGATTTTTGTTATATTCTATTTTCCTCACTTATGACATCTGTGTGGTTTGATGCACTAGAATTCACATTTCTACGTTCTATTAGAGTCCCTCACAATTAAACCCTTAGAAATTTCTGTGTGTATCACTGCTACATCATCACAGTCAGGATCTTTATTTATTTATTTATTTATTTTTTACATAACTGAAAAATACCAGTTGACCCTTTACAGGATGTCAAGATTTCATCATGAACAGAGCAACAGAAATGGTTTTAAATAATTAAAGTAAAGCTTTGTTGTATTAACTTTCAACTCAAGTTAAAGAGTTTTTGCCTTCCCCTCGGAGGATATATAAGAAAAACATGTCCATCTCCATTTCTGTCGATTTTTGTTTTTCTACATCATTTGAATGCAAAAATTGTTATTTACATTGTTTGAATATTTCATGGAGATTGGACCAATAGAAATGCTCGAAAATAGCTTGAAAATAATTCGGGTTTCATTGACTTACATTAAAATTGAAGTCTGTTTTTGGTCTCTCCTGTAAAGTTACTATTTTTTGGAATTTTTATTTGAAGAGTAATGATATGCAAAAAAGCTCTCTTCTGATTGGGTGCTCTACATTTTGCCAAGCATACCCCTTCAGCATGAATAAGTGGGGCTGCTCTGGAATAAATAGGTTAACTTTTTTGAGTTGCTGTTATTATTGCTGTTTACTTAATTTAATGTCGAGTATCAGTTTAATTTATTTTGTTATATTTTTTTATTTCTTAATATTACCCTTTCATCTCCAAATCAAGGCTGGGACATAATATGTGAATAAACAAATAAAAGACCCCCAGAACTACAGTGTTTTTTACATTTACTCATTTATTTCATTGCAAACCGTATGAACCCAAGATATTCTGTGTTTTGTCTGATCAGCCTAATTTCGTTTGTTGATATTCATCCCTGTATGAGGTCATATCAGCTATCGTGGACTGACGATTCTTGATGCAGTGCCGTGTGAGGTATCGTGGGTGTTCATCTTAGTCTTGCCACCTTTACGTGTTTTGATTTCTCCTGATTCTTTGAATTGTTCAGTGATATGATGCGCTGCATCTGTCCACCTTTGCTCCTCAAAGACTTCACAAAAGAATTTTTGTGGATACTGCTTTTGTACCAAATCATGATTACGGCCATCTGTTTACATCACATCATTATTTTTACCTCATTACTGGCCCTAAATTGCCCACCTGTCCCACCTTTCTGTGGAAGGTGTTGCCTGAAGTGAGTGGATGCATATTAACAAATGCATATTAACAAATGAAATTAAGTTAACCAGACAAAACATAAAAAATATTAAGCTCATATAGTCTGCAAAGAAATTAAAGTCAATTCTCCATATAAGTCTCTCACAGGAGATATATTTAAGAATTTAAGGTTGTATTTTTATAATGTACTGTAACTTTTATAACATACTTATATACGTGTACACTGGTGTGTGTGTATGTGTATGTATATATATATATATATATATATATATATATATGTAGGTGTTTCACTGCACGGTTGGGTTGAATGCGGAAACCAGATTCCTTTGTGTGCAAACATGCGTGGCAGATAGTTCTAATTTCTAAATTTTCTCAGTAATTCTAATGAGTATTATATGTGAGTCGTTCTTACTCCGCTACTTCATACACCTGTCTGGTTAATGTGTTAGATGTTTGAGTAGTTTGTTGTCTGATGATCTGCAGAGGTAGGAGTTTAGATGAAAGCTGTTTTCATATTTGTGTATGAGGATAAACAGCACAGTGGTCACTGTTAATTAGTAGTGTAAAAATAGAATATTGATGAATGTGAATAACAGTGGAGTGAGGGGGCTGGACTGCTTCAGCTTTAGTATTATCTCTCAGACCCGTACACTGTGTTTGATCAGCACACAGCAATTTATTCATATATTCCTGATTCATACTTTGCATATTTTTAATTTTGGTAGTTTGACTTATTCTGCATCCCCTTATAAAAACATAAAAACATGTGATATTGATATATCATACAACATAAATATATATATATATATATATATATATATATATATATATATATATATATATATATATATATATATATATATATATATAAAAACCATCGCTATCCAAAGAAATATCTTTGCAGGTGAGACCAAAAACAACCAGAATTTTTTATATATTATCTGACATTATATATATATATATATATATATATATATATATATATATATATATATATATATATATATATATTGTTGACATGAATAAAATTATTAGGTTTTATAAAGTAATTGATTAAGCATTAAAACATTTGCATTTATACAAAAAACAAAAGACATATGGCCCACATACTGCTATTTTATAAATATTATTTCATGAATGTCAGTGTTACTTGTCTGACATTGACAATATATCAGCCAGCAATACAGTGATGTGAAACATAGGTGTATTGGTACACTCAGTACTGCATCAGAGGGGGCGCTCAAGAGCAATGAAGCTTGTATTGAGTATTGAGCTGAGCTCTGTTTCCACTTTCTTCTTATTGACCATATACCATATTCACCATATGCACCAAACACAGTTACCATTCACCTCAATCAAGACGGCACTTGTCCAGCCCTTCAGGTCAAAGGATAGGGGCTGAGTCCCACCCACCCTGGGGTCTGTCTGCGGCTGCCTGTGGTGCTGAACACCTGTCAAGTCTCCAGCATGTATCAATAAAGTCAACTTTTCTTTGATCTCCAGACCTGCATCCTCATAAAAGAGTCTGATGTTCCCGTGTGGCTCCAGGCTGCTCATACTCATTCCGTACGGCTCTTGCCGGGTCAGCGACGTTCCGGAGTTGTGTGCTTTGTTTTTCTCTTTTTTCTACTGACGGCTTGCTGGCCAGGAGGCATTAAAGTGTACGTTCGTCTCTCTCGGTCGGGGGGCTAATGAGCAGGAAGTTGTGGTGGTCACGCGTTTGTAGGGAAAGGCTAGTGGTTCAGCATCACTGATGCGCATCACCCGTCGCCACAGCAACAGTGACAACGCAAAGCAAAGCAGAGAAAACTCCTGGAACGACTTGCGTGCGCACACATTATCCGAATCAATAGCGCCACGTGCGGGAACCACACGCGTCAATGGAGATCAACCAACAGCGGCGTACTTCAGAGCCTGTCAGCCCGTGTGGTCATGAGTACAGAGCACAACTAGCGCTGATCGATTAGCTGGTTGATATACTTGGGGTGGGGGGCCTGGAGCGGGGTGGGCTGTGTGTGTACATTTGATTTTTCCCCAGAATTTTACTTTAAAGAAGACCTGCATCCTTTTGACCTTCTAACTTAAACAAAAGCCATGAAGTGAGTGAGAGGGCTATTGTGGTTTATAACTATCCACAGTCAATCCCCACTTTATTTTTATAAACTTTTAGAAAGTGCCCACCGACTTTTACGTTGTGTGTACTTTTTATTATCAAGACACTAATACAAATTTTAGAAAGAGATTTTTTTCTATAAGAACAGAAGTTTTCTGTAAGATTGGAACTTATTTTAAAAATGTTTTTAAAGAAGAACTTCAACAAAGCTAAACACATTAAACATCGTTTGCCTTTTATGATGTTCACTGTCAGATTAGACCATCGTAATGCCACACATTCAACTGTTTATCAGATGTTAATAACATTTTCCATAAGACTGTTTATCAGATATTAAGAACATTTTCCATATGACAGTTTATCAGATGTTAAGAACATTTTCCATATGACAGTTTATCAGATGTTAATAACATTCTCCATACGACTGTTTATTAGATGTTAATAACATTCTCCATACGACAGTTTATTAGATGTTAATAACATTCTCCATACGACTGTTTATCAGATGTTAATAACATTCTCCATACGACTGTTTATTAGATGTTAATAACATTTTCCATACGACTGTTTATTAGATGTTTAGAACATTTTCCATACGACTATTTATTAGATGTTAAGAACATTTTCCATACGACTGTTTATTAGATGTTTAGAACATTTTCCATACGACTATTTATTAGATGTTAAGAACATTTTCCATATGACTGTTTATCAGATGTTAAGAACATTTTCCATATGACAGTTTATCAGATGTTAAGAACATTTTCCATAAGACTGTTTATCAGATGTTAAGAACATTTTCCATATGACTGTTTATTAGATGTTAATAACATTTTCCATACAACTGTTTATTAGATGTTGATAACATTCTCCATACGACTGTTTATTAGATGTTGATAACATTCTCCATACGACTGTTTATTAGATGTTAATAACATTCTCCATACGACTGTTTATTAGATGTTAATAACATTCTCCATACGACTGTTTATCAGATGTTAAGAACATTTTCCATACGACTGTTTATTAGATGTTTAGAACATTTTCCATACGACTATTTATTAGATGTTAAGAACATTTTCCATACGACTGTTTATTAGATGTTTAGAACATTTTCCATACGACTATTTATTAGATGTTAAGAACATTTTCCATATGACTGTTTATCAGATGTTAAGAACATTGTCCATAAGACTGTTTATCAGATGTTAAGAACATTTTCCATACGACTGTTTATTAGATGTTAAGAACATTTTCCATACGACTGTTTATCAAATGTTAAGAACATTTTCCATATGACTGTTTATCAGATGTTAAGGATGTTAGAAATGTTTAATAGATGTTAGAAAGTTTTGTTGAGCATTTGTTTTTAAATGTTTAGATTTTTAACAGGTGTGAGGAGCATGGTCTGTGTGTGGATGACTCGCTGCATCACTATTGTGTTTAAAAGTGATGAGTTTCTGTCAGATTCACTTTTCTCGCTCGGGCTGTACAGAGACAGATCAGCAGCGAGTAAAGCGCTTTATTTCTCTGTCAGTTCTCCGTCAATAACATGGCAGGTTAAATGACGGATTAACGGCTTGATTTTGCAGGATATTCCACTTAATTATCCCGCATGTTTCTCAAATTAGCGGTGAAACGACTGAACACGAACCTCTTTGTTGCCGTTCCTGTTTTTCAGCAGATGGCTCGAGCGCCGCTATTGATTAGCTCTGTAAAGTTGGGCCGCGAATAAAAAAGCAAACGACAGAGTTCATTACATTTTTTTCTTCCCCGTCCGGAGGCGTTTAAAAATAACTCATTAACTGTGGAGACTTACCTTCTCGTTGTCAGTCAGGTGTGACGAGGGTTCTTCCTAATTTAATGCCAGGCCGTGTTTTAATAAGCCGGTGTACGTGGCATCCTGCCACGAGATAAAAAAAAAGCACACAAGTAAAGCTAACATCTGAATTAATTGCGGTGGAGGTTAAATTCAATTTTGTGTAATGGGAGTTGGCACGAGCGTTTTTTTATGTTCTCCTTCACAATAGCTGAAATAATAGCGGCCCTTTCAGGCCTGTTCTGGCTGCCGTCCACCAGGTCGCCCTGGCTCTGTCATTTTGTCTCTCTCTGTCTCTCTCTCTCTCTCTCTCTCACTTTTTCTTTTTTTCTTCTTCCAGTGTACAAAGATAGAGTCAGAAAAACAATAATCCTTTCAGCACGTCACACCTGTTGATGTAGCTTATCTATGTGTATCCATCCCTGCAAACACAGTTACGTTGTGACAACGTTGTGACAACGTTGTGACAACGTGTTGTTTTGGTGCCCACAATGTTGTCACAACGATGAAATGTAATTTCTCAGAAAGTTGTGACAATGTTATCTGGCAACCTCTTCGAATCCTTCATGCTTTGCATTATATCTGCATGGAACTCCATGGAATTTTGCTAACAGGTAGAAATAATACCTTAAAACTAAGTTGGTTAGTAGGTACGTTGTCACAGTGTTTTCTGACAGCGTTCTCAGAACGTTATCACAACCTCTTAGAATCCTTCATACGCTCCATTATATCTGCAGTGAACTCCATGGAAGTTTTTGCCAATAAGTAGTCATGATATCGCATAATAAAGTTATTTAGTAGTTACGTTGTGACAACCTCGTTGAGACAACCTTTTGACAACATTGTAGAATCATTGGAAAAAAGCAGACAACGTTGTCACAACGTTATGTGTAGAGCTGTGTATTGGCAAGAACCTGGTACAGCTGTCACGATTTAATATATCACGATATATTGTGATACTGCAAGCAAAGTGATATATTGTGATTTTTTAAATCCTACTGTTAAAACACACCACTATATAAACAGGTTTATCAATGTTTACAATAGCATTGCGTCCTTGTGCTGCTTGTTAATGTTGGAGTGGAGCTGAAAATGGATTCCAACACTGCCATCTAGTGGTCAGAGGCTTAAACACGATAAACAATGATTCACTGTCTGCCAGGAATCTGTGTATCGATATTGTGTTTTTAAGTATTGATACAGTATCAGCAAAAACTTAATATCCCGATATTCGATATTTTCGATATTTTCTTACACCTCTAGTTATGTGTTTGCTGTGACTGTTACACCTACAGTTTACTATATTGTACTTGGAGAAAAAATTGTCTTGTTGTTTAGTTGTTATGGTGTTGAATGTAAAAAACAGCTTTTAATCTTGACAGCCTTTAATTTTCTCTCAGAAATAAAAATAAAACATTAATTAGCCATGAACCTTAGCAAAACGCCTGTTACTACATGCTAATAAGCAAAGCTGGTAAATCACCGAAACTGACATTGTCAGTCATATATATATATATATATATATATATATATATATATATATATATATATATACTCACAATAATTTTGTTGAGCTGCAAAAAACATGTTTTGCGTCTAAAGTTTGCTTTAGCCTTAAACTGGAGCTACGAAGCTAATGCAGCTAACAAGTAATGAAAACATAGCTACTTAGCATGGCGCTAACTGCCTGCCTAAATCTTCACAAACTCACAAACAACTGGTGGGGAGTTGTTTAGTAATTTCTACTAGACCTGGTTTCAGTCGTGTTTGACACACTGTTATCTGTAAACATCCAAAGTATGTTAGCGTAGTTTAAAACAGCCATCTTGTAGGTGAGTGTTTATAGATAATCGTGAGACATTCAGAAACCACAGAATCAGGTCTGTTAGAGGTTACTGAACAGCTCCACACACCCTGAGACAGATGTGTAGGGGTTTAGACGCGCTAATGGCTGTAGATTAGCTACATTAGTCTAAACAATGAAAGGAAACGTCAGACCCCAAACACGTCTCGGCAGATCGACTACATTTACTGTAAAGGGATAATTGTCCTTTCAGGGTGACGGCAGTAGTTGAGGTTAGGCTACTGCGCTCTGTTAGACGTTTCCATGGAAAAGTTTAGCAGGATTACACAAATCCGAAGCAACACATGGGCTGTTTTCTGTATTCCCTGAAATAGCTAATTGCGCTGGACGTTGTGGTTAAAGAAGGGTCATTTGTTCAATATGGTTTTCGTTAGCATGCATGGTAAATGTAATGCGAACCCCGATTGAAAATAATGGATTCAGTCATGCTTTAAGGCCTTTCTGCTTCTGACCAGATAAAGAAATGGTCCAGTGACAAACTGCAGCAGTCGGGTTTAGTCTACTTTTTCCATGGAGGTAAACTGTTTTCATAGGAGACTCAGAAGGCAGTTACATTTGGTCTGGTTGTGTTAAGCCTTTAGTTCTGCGCTTAAAAGAAATTCCAGATGGCCAGAGCTAATCCTTGAAGGACCCATACGTATTACATAATTTGTATTCTCTGAGGTGAGCCTGTGACATGTGTGAGGTTTTATGTTTGTAGAATATATATATATATATATATATATATATATATATATATATATATATATATATATATATATATATATATATATACTAAATAACAACTACTAAATAACATTGTTTACTGTAATATTTGTTATTACTTGTTAACAACTTTACAGAATTCCTTCGAGTTCTGATATAATGGAACGTATGAAGGATTCTAGGAGGTTGCCAGATAACATTGTCACAACCATCGGAGGAATTACATATCAATGTTGTGACAACATTGTGGGCACCCAAACAGTACGTTGTTATAATGTAATTGTGTTTGCAGGGATGGAAATGTGTTGGTTTTTGTAATACCACGAAAAAAATTATTTTAAATGATCTCTTGTTTCTTTGTGGCTTATGTCCCTGTCTGCACTGGAGAGGGAATGTTTTCAAAGTGTTGCGCCTGGTCTTTTCATGCAACTAGTATGTAGACTGTAACTATGCGATTATTAGTTAATCAGATTGAAGAACTTCTAGTCTGTTTTTTTCTTGATTAGATTGCTGCTGCTTCAAAAAATCTCAATTTTGTATATTTACATGTTTACCAGAAATGACGTAAATGGCGATTATGATTGGCTGACCTGCAAATGCTCCTCATGACTTAACCCTTGTGCGATCTTAACATTCTGTTTACTCCCCTTCTCCTACGGGTCAAAAATGACCTGCCCTCCAAAGCCCCAAAATAAAGCAGCTTAATTGAATTGTAAATCCAAAATTGATGTTGCATGATGAAACAACCTGTTATTCATCAATTCAACTCAATGTAATTCATTTACTACCATGTATTTTTTGTTACACAATACAAAAAGACAATCAGCAATGAACAGAGTTACACTTCTTAATAACCACAAACCAACAGTTTTCATTTATTCAGTAAAGGTTTATTATGCTATTATAAATGTGAAGTAACTACTTCTGAATTAATTATATTGAAAGGGAAAAAACAGTCAGCAAACAGTTTATTCTTTTATATTTTTAGGAAGTGAAATAATTCTCTCATAAAAAACCAACAAGGGCTACTTTGATTCAGGGTAGCTTTATACCCCTATACTGAATTTGATTTTATTATGATTTTTGTTTTGTTTGGGAGCTTGTGTGATTGGGTTAGCACATGTGCTGGTCAAATGCAAGTTCCAGTTTCTTTGTGTGTGTGTGTGCGTTAGAGAGTTTGCGTGTGGCCTTTGAACTTTTTTCTGGTGTTTAAATGCTTTTATAATTCACGGGTCAAAAATGACCCATAAGACAATCTTTGTACACTAGTGGTGTACAGCCCACATGGAAACATAAACAAAAACAAAGGATCACTTTTTCTAATGATGGGGTCCCTTTAGGAAAAGTCATAAAATTTCAAGTTGGAAAAAGATAGTTTAAGGTATTTTTTCTACAGCTGAACATGGTAGCGTGTCAGTTTATACCCGCAATACAACACAAGGGTTAAGCATGTGTGGGCTAAACTGCTGTCGGATAAATGAGGAGATCTATATAAATAAGTTTGTTTTTGTGATGTCATAAATACAGTGAACCCAAAACAGGCTGTGGTGTAGTTAACCTTTGTGGACTGGGTGGTGAATAGAACAGTTTAACTGTGTTACTATGATACACCTTTAAATCTGTTCTAATAGTGCGCTTGGTGTATTTACGTGTGGAAAATCTGCACATGAGCATGGTACATGAAGCAGCCAGGTGTAAAAAGTGTATCTTGATGTTAACATGGTACAGCAAACATTGAGGACGGTGGAGTTTTCCATGGTATTGGCCCTTTAACTGTAGCTGTGCTGAGAGTCAGTTAGCGGGTTAGTTTAAACAGCTGGGGGATCTGCTGTGTGTGGCAGACACCAACACAATTGCTTGAAAGTAGCACACCCCACCGTCCACAGACACACTAGTCGGGTTAAAAATAATCTGACCTAGCTTTCAGCTGTAAACATCCAGCAGCGCTGATACACTTGCACACGAGTTAAACAGAGCTGACCTTCTACAGCTGCTTTAGAACCTGCGCCGCTTATCAAAAGCCAGAAATTAGCCGGCGCTACACAAACAAGTAGAACAAGCGCTGCCTTTCTGGGCCGAAAAACACTTCAAATAGTCTTATCAGAGCAAATGTTCCCCTCAACTGATCGTAAAATAAAGCGATTAATTGTGTGTGTCACTATCTATCGGTCTCTGGTGAAATATATCTTCATTTACAGCAGCTCCGTTGCGACGCCTGGAGCGCCGAATTATGATCCGCTGTAATTTTCTCTCACTCTGAGAGGATATTTAACAGGCTAGCGGCCGCTCGCTCTCCAACTTAATCGCTTTCTTTTTTCTTTTCCAGCTCAGTTGTGTTTCTGATGGGTCTCGGCGTTGAAGCATAACTAAGGACCTTTTTTTAGGGGTGATTAAAGTTCAGCTAATGGTGTCAGAGCTAATTTAGTGTGTTATTAGTCCTGCTCAGTCGCTCTTGGCTTGATGCTAACACATACTAGCTTCCTGCTAGCCTCGTAATACTGATGAGCGCTAACTTTAGCTTAGCATAACAGCTCAGTTTCAAATGATTTTTAGAGAATTTAAATCAGTATAGATTTTATTTCTTGCTGTTATATTTAGTTTCCTGAACAGTCCTTTGTCTTAGTCTCAGTTTTTGTGTTATATTGTTGTACATTATGTTTTCTGAGAATATGTTTACATCTAAAATAGCATTTATTTGAAGTACATCATTTCTGTTTATCTACTGAGTTTTACATACTGGAAAAAATATTTCAGTTCAAATGTGGCCTGTAGAAGGTTGTAGTACATGTTCTATGTTTACTTTCAGCTTTTTCTAATATGTTACACATAACATCAGCAAAACTGTAACGCTACCTTCATCTACCTGTGTACAGGTAAACTGTAACACTACCTTCACCTACCTGTGTACAGGTAAACTGTAACACTACCTTCACCTACCTGTGTACAGGTAAACTATAAGTCTCTCTGGTTATGACCGTCTACTAAATGTAAAAGTCCTTCAGTGAACCACTAGATGTGTCTATGAATCGTTAGACTAATTGAGATGAATCATTGAGATGAATCTGTGCTGGTAATGTAAAAGAATGGTTTCAGTATTCCTGGACTGAAGAGCCAGATCTGGATTTTATTCCCAATATTTAAATCAATCAGTTGGACCCATATAAATACTCTGATGACCAATAATGATGGATATGCTGTGATACTGGTGGTTTATTGATGGTTTATAATTAATTAATGGTTATTAGTGGGGTCAAACACTTTGTAAAGTATTAGTAAACAGTTATAACACAGTAATACAACAGGCAAAAGGGAGCGGTTCTATATGATGTATATAAATATGTATTGACATTGTATTAAGTTGACAGTTTTAATGCTATCTGATAGAAAAGTCAAAGTGAAACCCATAAACAAAGAAATCTGAGCTTTACAGTATAAGTGAATGTGGGTTCACTGTTATTCTGATTTTTTTTAATGTATGTGTTATAACAGTTATTAACCATTAGTAAACTCTTTTAAGCCATTTATAAACATGTTACAAAGGTAGTTTTATTCTAAAGTGCTACCATCATTTCTTACATCAGTCTTTCCACTGAGCGAACTCAGCTGCCTCAGGGCCACTTAGTGCTGACTCATGCAAATGCAGTGACCAATAGAAGGTGAGACTCTAGAGCTGCCACACATTAGCTAGAGGGGTATAGAGCCTCCCAACATTGGGCTGTGAGGAAGTGGAGCTGTGTTTTTTTTTTTTTTTTGGAGAGATGGAAGCTCCATCCAAAACTCATCATCCAGCATCAGTACCTGACCTCAGTAATGCTTAATCAAATCCTCACAGCAATGTTCATCTAGCCTCATCTGGCCTTCCGAGAAGAGTAGAAGCTGTTACTGCAGCAATAGGGACAAACTGTCCCTTCATTTCAGAAGACGTGGTCTGTCATTTTTGGAGACCTTCATATCGTTGGTGTCCAAAGAAAAACGTGTGTACAATTTTGTGGTGAATGGACCAATAGAAACACTCCAAAATAGCTTGGAATTCTGGTTCCATTGACTTCCATTGAAAGCAAAGACTGTTTTTCTTTGGAGAGAGACGATATGCTCATGTTTAGAGTTGACCATACGGAGTCTAACCGTCGTGGCTAAACGGCCACTAATGTTAAAGTTTAGTTGGTGGTGTTTAGTGTTGAGTGAATATACAGAGGAGTGAAATTTGATGCGCTGCACTGAAACAATCAGGCCGATAGATCTTCTTGCGGGCCCCGAGTTTGAGGGCCCCTGCATCATTCTGATAGGAATGAATGGCCTCCTGGAGAAGTAAGGCTTTGAAGGGAAATGAGTGCGAAGGGCTGAAGGCAGGAAACAGCCAGTGAGAGAACAGCGCTGTACATGAAATCTCACCAATCGGATAAAAACATGGCGTGTGATTTATTCCTCCGTCTCTCTATAGGCAGAGCTGCAAGTCACACGGTCTGGCAGTAATAAATCACAGCGATGAAGACGCGCTCAGTTTGAGATCCAGGCTTCACAGAAAATTGCCATTTTGAGGATGAGACAAAAAAAAGAGGGAGAAAGAAAGAAAAGAGAGAATCACTTTGTGGCGTAATGCAGTGCAGACAAAGGTTATTCATCTGGAGTCGAGGATGACTGTCACTCTTCATACGAACACCAAAAGAGGAAGACTCTTCTTCCCTTCCTCCCTCTTCCCTTTCTCTTTCACTCTCTTTCCTCTTCATTTCTCTCTCTTACTCTCTCTGTCCATCTGTTTTTACCTCTACCTTTCTCTCTCTCTACTCCTCTCTTCCTTAACCTACTCTCTTTGCTCTCGCTTTCTCTCTATTCTCTTCTTTTTCTTCTCTCTCTGTCTGTCTTCTCTCGGTCTTCTTATTCTCTCTTTTTGCTCCTTCTCTCTATTTCTCTTTCTTTCTATACTCTGTACTTTTTCTGTCTCCCGCTCGGTCTCTCCCATCTCTCTCCCTCTCCAATTATTCTCTTCTCTTTCTTCCTTCTCTCTCCCTTACTCTCCTTATTCTCTCTTTTAGCTTCACCCTTTTCTCTCTCTAGTCTTTCTCTCTCTTTGCGCGCTCTCTCTTTTTCTCATTCTTTTCTGTCGTTCTCTCTCGTTCTCTCTCTGTCTCTATTCTTTCTGTCCCTCTGTCTCTCTCTATATTTTCTCTCTATTTCTCTCTCTCTTTCTCCCTCGCTCTCTCACACACTCTGCCTTTCTCTCTCTCTCTCTCCCTTACTCTCCTTATTCTCTCTCTTCCCATCTCTCTCTTAGCTTTACCTTTTTCTCTCTTTACTCTTTCTCTCTCTTTGCGCTGTCTCTTTTTCTCTTTCTTTTCTTTCTCTCTCTGTCTTTATTCTTTCTGTCCCTCTATGTCTCTCTCTCTATTTTCTCTCTATTTTCTCTCTCTATTTTCTTTCTTTCTCTCTCTCTCTCTCTCTCTCTCTCTCTCTCTATTTTCTCTCTATTTTCTCTCTCTATTTTCTTTCTTTCTCTCTCTCTCTCTATTTTCTCTCTTTATATTCTCTCCCTCTATTCTCTCTCTCTCTCTCTCTCTCTCACTCTCTCTTTACCTCTGTCTCTCTCTGTCTTTCTCTCTCTCTCTCTCTCATTCTGTCTCTATTCTTTCTGCCCCTCTATGTCTCTCTCTCTATTTTCTCTCTATTTTCTCTCTCTATTTTCTTTCTTTCTCTCTCTCTCTCTCTCTCTCTCTCTCTCTCTCTCTATTTTCTCTCTATTTTCTCTCTCTATTTTCTTTCTTTCTTTCTCTCTCTCTATTTTCTCTCTTTATATTCTCTCCCTCTATTCTCTCTCTCTCTCTCTCTCTCTCTCTCTCTCTCTCTCTCTCTCTCTCCATGGCGACCCTGACCCACTTTTTTATAGCTGTTTATTATTCAGGCTCTGGGTTTATCCGTGGAAAGAATGTGTGTAATTTGGTTTGACAACAAAACCCTGCGTGTTCCTCTCAGAGTGCGGGGTCTGGATCCCACAGCCTCCCGTCGAGACCCTCTGTGTTTTTATTATTATTATTGTTATTATTTTCTAAAGAAAAACAGAACTAATGCAGTCATATGTGAGCGATTGAAGCTGTAATTTTCTTTGTGGGAAACAGACGAGTGCAGCGTGTGTGACACAAACCACTTCTGCTCTTACTCGCCACGTTTGACCTTTAGGATTTCATCAGAAATGAAACTGAGTCAAACCCCTCCTCAGGTCTTCTATCACACATAATCAGACCACCTTCTATCTGTCTGTGTAAGAATAGCTGGTATGAGTGATATGCTACCCAGAGTACATGTGCATTAGCTTATTATTAGACAGTGTGATGATGATATTTACTCTTACTGTGATACATGACATCATAGTTTGCTGAGAATATTGTGAATATCAGCGCTGCTCTGTGTTGTATTTAAAACATTGAATTGATATATTTTAATTATTAGTTTTAATAGTATTTTTAAGTATTTTTTCCATCTCAACCTCTCAAACTTCATAAAAACTGAATGCTGTGATGTGCGTATTGTATATGCACTGCAGTCTGTTTGCCATGTTGCCCATCAACTACGTCAGATTTGAATGATTGAATTCCTAATAAATGGGATTTCTGCAAAATTTACTGGTTAAGATGTAAACAGAGTCATTCAGAGTGCTTTAGTGTGAACTGCTGTATTCTAGAGAAACGTACTGAGTCAGAGTTATATACAGTGGTAGTGATGGGAACCAGATGTCCACCTTTAAAGGTTATTACGTGACACTGCCTGATGTGTGGGACGCTGTTTTATGACAGCTTTGAGAAAATATATATTTTAAATGCATTCATGGTGGAAGGCAGGGGCGTAGCTAGCCCTAGTTAGGGTTTTTTTCTTTTTACATTAATTTGTCTCTAACAAGTTGAAAATGTTAGAACTATAGAGAGTATATGATTAAACCAATTATTTTAACAACGAAAATACAGCAGTTTTTTAATTAATTTAACAGGCTAATGCTGCAGGTGGTCTGTTTACTGTTTATAAAGGAGTGAGAGAAGCTGTAGCTGCTGTGCTGTTGGTTAGTCTGTGTGTTATTAAAGCTAAGGTGCTAGAGTAGTGCTGTCTGTATGTGTATTAGATAATTAATGCTACAGAATGAGAAGATATGAAGAGATGTTACTATAATGTAACTCTATGTGTATATTTGATTCTTATACTCAAGTAAGGCCAACATGGTTTTATATGCTCAGAATCTGTTGATAATAGTAATAATAAAATGATCTAAATTATTTTAATTGTTCTGTCATGACACACTCACCCCAGTTCTCTCATTCTCATCTGGTCACCCTTTAGCTCACAGAAGCTCAATATTCAATGAGAAAAAATGTGTTAAATTAATATGGATCCATTTATTTTTCTCGTAGATGATATATATATATATATATATATATATATATATATATATATATATATATATATATATATATATATAGTTTGTCCTTTATTATATTTTACTTTTAATAAACTTTTTTTTTAAGATTTCTTGGTGTCTTTCCAGTCACAGTGTTTCCCCAAAAATGGTTTTGGATTAATAGTTCGAAATGACTTTAAAATGTAGGTTTTTTATGAGTTGTTCTCAGCTTACAATGGGCCCTGGTGGAGGGACACGTGCATTTTACCGTCATCTACATTACGTATAAACACTCAGAAGACTCGTGTGGGTTCACTGCTGGTTTCAGATAAAAAATAAAATGACTGCCAGTATCGATCAATCAGTCAGTATCAGTATCAGTCAGTCAGATATACTACTGTGCAAAAGTCTGAGGCACCTAAGATGATTGTTTAAAAGCCTTTATCTTGTCGGTAAGTGTATGTTTACCAGTAAGAACACCAGATATGTTTAGAACAGATGTATGTAATCATACATACAATACATGAATATGTTATTGTGAGAGAAGTAGATCAGATCTTGATCCAGTTTGAAGAACAAAGTTAGGTTCCAGATTTCTCCTGGACGCCCCAGACATTGTATGAATGTATTCAGTTCCTTCAGCAGCAATCTTGATTTAGCTTAATGAAGTACTGAGCAGTCAAAGCAGGTATTAGATGAGAACTGTAAATAAAACTGGGTTGTTTCCACAAGGAGAAGCTTGGAAAGGGTTAAATCAACACACTGATGTATTTAAAAGCACTACTTACTCTATTAATACTGTTAACAGCTTTTAAAGTTAAAATCAATCTGTCTTTACTTGTTATCTTACTGTCTTCTTTTTCCTTCCCAACACTGATATTAAAACACTGAGAATCGTTCGATGCGATATTTCTTACTTGGAAAGCCTTGAAATGAACTATTTTTAGGTGAAGCACTAAATTCATATTCATTCTTTTATTAATTCACTCTGTACCATCCAGCGCTTTCTGCAGAGCGGCGCCGTCTCTGGTTACAGGTTTCAGGATTTTCATGATGTGTTTCTGTCCTTCCCGTGGTTAGTAAATGTTGAGGTGTTTTGAGTGTAGAGTTTCAGGCCGCGTCTAATTTCCTCCAGCGCTGATGACGAAGCCGTCCTAGACGTTGATGGAAGCCGAAATGGAGAGAATCATCTGGCGCGTGTCCAGTGCTGCATTTGCATTAGAAAAGAAAGCATGGAAATATTCATTATTGACTCAAATAATGAAGCTGCACCTCAACGCTCTTCAACACACAAGTTCACGAGGATGTCACATAGACACATGGACAGCATAATAATCTAGTGTACTAAGTCTATAAGATTATATATATATATATATATATATATATATATATATATATATATATATATATATATATATATATATATATATATATTAGAGCTGTGTATTCGTAAGAACTTGGTGATACAATACGTATCGTGATACAGTGGTCATGATTCAATATATTGTGATATACTGCGATACTGCAAGCACAGTGATATATTGCAGTAGCATTGCACCCTTGTGCTGCTTGTTAATGTTGGAGTGGAGCTGAAAATGGATTACAGCACTGCCATCTAGTGGTCCAAGGTTTAAACACAACACACACTGATTCACTGTTTGCCAGGAATCTCTGTATCGATACTGCACTTGAGAATCGATACAGTATCGCTAAACATAATATCCCGATATTTCAATATTTTCTTATACCACTAATATACAGTATTGATCTTCCACTCTTAAGGCTGGTTCCCCAACCTCCAGCTCAGGATTTCCCCCAAAATAAACAATTTAGCATCAAACCAGTCTAAAGGACATCTCAACCACTGAATTTAGCAGAAGTTGGTGGAATTCCCCTTTAAGATTAATATTTGTAAATAAACTCTGCTCTGATTGGATAGGGGTATTGCCCCTCTACTTGATCTGAAATGCTTCTTTTAACTTGAGTGGGCGGAGCCAAATTTATATAAATGTTTAGATTTTTGTGACATCACAAAAGCAATTCACACAAACAGGCAGTTGATTTCAGTGCAGTGAAGCTCTGTCAGTGAGACACGTCGATTCATTGTTCAGTGATACGGGCCCTTTAAAACGTAAGGTGCTTTAGAGGAGACCTTCAGTGTTGTGTGATTATTCTGGTGTTTGAAGCACGTTTTTCTGTTCTGAGCACTAACGCACTGCAGCAGGAAGAGATAAAGAGAAGCTCAGAGATGCAGAGATAATCTGGCATTTTGTTTCTATCCATCCTTATTTCTCTCGTCTTGCGTACGTTGCTGCCCGAGGGCGCGTATTTTTGTCGGATGCACATTTTTGCTCGTATCGCAATTTGTCCAAAATAAGGTTTGATTTATGTTTGGCCGTCGGTGTTTTTCAGCAGATCTGAGCTGTTTTGATGTTCAGCCCCAAAGTGGTTTTTATGTTTTTATGTTTATGAAGCAGCTTTCTCTCTCTTTCTCTCTCTTTCTCTCTCTCTTCATAACCACTACTGCCAGTTCCAGAGGTTTTTATAATAGATATTTTACAGAACTCGTATAAGTCCAGCAGCTGAAAGTTGGACATAAAAGGGAAGGGTAAGAAAATGAGCAGTGGGGGTTGGGGCGATGGGGTGGGGGGTTGTCTGAACCGCAGGGTGTGGAGAGAATACACACACGCACACACTCACAGTTTGATTTTCCCATCGTCTGACCTTCTATAAGAAACTGATGAGGAATGAAATTGGTTCCAGTCTACAGCAAAGCAAAAAATAACCTGCTCAGATTCACATCTGGATACATGACACCAAAAAAAGAGAAAACAATGTCCTGTTTGAGGTGCAGCGTTCACAGGAAGTGTTCACTAGTGGTGGAGTGAAAAATTGTCCTGCAAAGCTGCTAACAGGGCAGAATGTAGGAATTTGTATGAAAGTGTATTATTTTGTATGGGATTGTATTGTAGTGTAAAAATTGTTTCTTAGTACAGCATCTTCTATTGCACTCAATTGTATCACATTATATTATAGAATACTGTATTATGTATATCCTATCAAACTGTAGATTATTGTGTTTATGTATTATAGAACTGTTTATTAACATATCATATTGTACTACGCTGTTACTGTATTGCAGTGAATGGTACTGTATTGCAGTATATGGAACTGTATTGCAGTGTATGGAACTGTATTGCAGTGTAAGGTACTGTATGGAACTGTATTGCAGTGTATGGAACTGTATTGCAGTGTATGGAACTGTATTGCAGTGTATGGTATTGTATGGAACTGTATTGTAGTGTATGGTACTGTATTGCAGTGTATGGAACTGTATGGAACTGTATTGCAGTGTAAGGTACTGTATGGAACTGTATTGCAGTGTATGGAACTGTATTGCAGTGTATGGTACTGTATGGAACTGTATTGCAGTGTATGGAACTGTATGGAACTGTATTGCAGTGTAAGGTACTGTATGGAACTGTATTGCAGTGTATGGTATTGTATGGAACTGTATTGTAGTGTATGGTACTGTATTGCAGTGTATGGAACTGTATGGAACTGTATTGCAGTGTAAGGTACTGTATGGAACTGTATTGCAGTGTATGGAACTGTATTGCAGTGTATGGTATTGTATGGAACTGTATTGCAGTGTATGGTACTGTATGGAACTGTATTGCAGTGTATGGTATTGTATGGAACTGTATTGCAGTGTATGGTACTGTATGGAACTGCATTGCAGTGTATGGAACTGTATTGCAGTGTATGGTATTGTATGGAACTGTATTGCAGTGTATGGTACTGTATGGAACTGCATTGCAGTGTATGGAACTGTATTGCAGTGTATGGTATTGTATGGAACTGTATTGCAGTGTATGGAACTGTAATGCAGTGTATGGAACTGTAATGCAGTGTATGGAACTGTATGGAACTGTATTGCAGTGTATGGAACTGTATTGCAGTGTATGGAACTGTAATGCAGTGTATGGAACTGTATGGAACTGTATTGCTGTGTATGGAACTGTATTGCAGTGTATGGAACTGTATTGCAGTGTATGGAACTGTAATGCAGTGTATGGAACTGTATGGAACTGTATTGCAGTGTATGGAACTGTATTGCAGTGTATGGTACTGTATGGAACTGTATTGCAGTGTATGGTACTGTATTGCAGTGTATGGAACTGTATTGCTGTGTATGGAACTGTATTGCAGTGTATGGCACTGTATTGCAGTGTATGGAACTGTATTGCAGTGTATGGAACTGTATTGCAGTGTATGGTACTGTATTGAACTGTAATGCAGTGTATGGAACTGTATGGAACTGTATTGCAGTGTATGGAACTGTATTGCAGTGTATGGAACTGTATTGCAGTGTATGGAACTGTATGGAACTGTATTGCAGTGTATTGAACATCTTATTAAACAGTGCAGCAGTACAGCAGCTTGTATTGAATTGTGTATTGTAGAATATAATGTTGTATCACGCATAAGCATGTGAACTTGTGACTGGTGTGTTAACTGGCGTCTAGCATATTTTTTGTAGCTAGACTGAATCACGACACTAGTTGTATGTTGTATATGTAATGCTTCAGTTTATAATGTATGCGTTATTATAAAGTTGTTTCTGTCTCACATATAATAAGCATTTGTCTCACTAGCACTGTATGATATTTAATTATTTATCATTCATATAGTTCCAATAGAACCAAGATGGTGTTATATGTGGAGGAGGTGTTACTGAGGGGCTGCAGCACCTCCAGATTCTTTGCATTGTTTTAACTGCGACTGTGGCTGCTGCAAAGAGCAATAAAGTGTCCCACTAACAATTAGAATCCATTTAGGAGGAAATTAGAAGGAAAGTAACACATTTAAACACACATACACCCAAAAAAACAACTGATAAAAAGCAGAAATACAATGTTCTAGTTGGCCAAACGATACTCCTTCCAGGAAATGTGCACTTGTTATAGTCGGAGAGGGTGGGAGAAAAGTGTCCCCCTAACAATTAGAAGCCAATCCGCCTGCTTTTATTGCCTGAAAGGCTTTTTTTTTTTCCAGTGCTCTAAAAACGTCGACGCCATCCACATCTGTGGCGCATAAAACCGAGGAGTGCGACCGTGGCAATAAAAAGCGGAGCACAGGTGCACAGCCAGAAATAGGATTCATTCTATTTGATTACAGTATGTATCAGTGAGCAGGAGATATGTCACTTCTAGACATATCATCCAGCGGCAGGCAAGCAAATGCATAAAGCCAATTTGACAAAGAGGTCAATATACGGCAGCCAATAAAAAAAGGAATCTACAGGATCTGTCAGGAGCCATAAACATCAGAGTAATGGCCTCACTCTTCTGCAAACACGTCCGCTCGGCTCCTCCTTTCCTCTTTGCTTCTTCTTGAATCATTTTTGTGTTTCTCTCTCTCTCTCTCTCTCTCTCTCTCTCTCTCTCTCTCTATATATATATATATATATATATATATATATATATATATATATATATATATATATTCAACATCAGTGCAGAGGATGTCCGCTCTGAAACGTTAGACGTTTCTTAATGAAAAGCAATCACTGGTGATGATGCAGGACACATCGATTGCATGCATGTTGCATGATGATGTTCAGAGTCCAGCTTGTATCTCATTACCTCTTTCTCTCTCTCTCTCTCTCTCTCTCTCTCTCTTTTCTGTTCGAGCTTCACCAAAGCAGGAAAAAATGATGACTTGACACGTCCTTCACTGCAGCCGAGTGATGAGATTTACTCTGTTTCTCTGAGAGGCCTTTAACAGTAATCACCAGTTTTCACTCTGAGCAGTGACCGATTTTCATAGACCTATTTCTCATTGAGTTCATTTGCATGCCCTTGATAATCTGACCAATATCTGTTTATTCAAGTGGTTGTGTAAATAGGATATTTCAATCTCTTAGATTGGATCAGATTAGGTCTAGAAATCTAACAAAAAGCACTCGGTTTTAGCTCGGTGTTCAGTGCATGTGTACCTTATTCGGATTTCTTTCATTTCACTGTCCTCGAGACTTGCATTGAAGCACTTTTAGATCGATGCTAAAACCAGCTACATGCACCGAGGGAGTTAAAGGGGCTCTATTATACTCGTTTGGGGGTCTACTAGAATTGATTGACATGATTAAATTTTCCCACAACACAATATTATTCTCATATTGTCCATCTGTGTCCACCATCAGTCTGAAATGCTCCATTAGAGCTCCTGTGTCTTTAAGCTCCGCCTCCCAGTGAAAGCAGTGCTCAAGTTAGACTGGAGCAGGACGTTTCAGAGTGGTCAGGCTGTTTAAGCTCTATATGTGTTGTGTGAGGGCAGCAAGCTTTAGGTAAGCAGGCAATAAGGATCGCGTTATGAGATGATGTCACCTTGTAACAGAGAATTCCAGTGAGGCTTCATTCTCAGGTGTGTACTTAAGAACATTTTCATTCACAGAAAACACACTGAAGGAAAGAGAAACGCTGAAAAAAGCATAAGAGCCCCCGTTACATATCTTTCATCTGTAGATGATATTTATATTTTCTGCTAGTGACTTAGTGTTTTATTAAAAAAAGCAAGCCATGGCACTTTTTTATATTGTATGTATGACATATTGCAGTTTTCTGGCTGGTTCTATAGCAGAAATCCGATTTCTAGCTGCCTCATGTAGACCTGGAGCTTTCCCATCATCTGATTACTCCAGTGCATGTAAACGCATTGAACGAATTGCTGACAAACCTGATTTTCTGGAGTTATTTGAATAGTAAGTGCATGAAATCGCACTCGGGTTTACTCTGATAGGCCTTTAACCGTTGTCAGTGGTTATCATGGGTTCATCTAAATACTTATGATAGGCTGGTTCCTTTTTTTCTCTTTCTGTGTATTCAGTATTTTATATTATTGTTTTTTATACATAATTTTATGCATCAAATTGTCCAGCGTATACTGTGTGAAAGCTTTAAATCTCAGGGTTTTATGATTCATGCAAACCGTTTTATGAGCCAACGGTAATTGTCATATTATTTGCAACATTAGCAAATCTGCAGGTCCGTACCTTCAAAGCATTACTGCTAAAAAGACACATCATAATCCAAAACATGTGGGTTTGATAACACGGCGAGAGTCAGAGATCATATTAGGGATCTATGAGTCAGCTGGAAATAAAACCCCTCGGTTTCTTTGTGTTAGTAATGTATGCGGTTATTGTAACGGTGGGAAAATACTCGAGTGTTTCCTTTTTTCAGTGAGATCAAGACTGTAGCACAGAGTATTTGGGGACAGCGCTCTTTTTACTTTGGGCATGCCGTTTCAGGCGAAATGGGGCTGCAGTTAAAAGGATGAGTGTAATATCTTGTCCTCTATTCATATCATTCTTGTTTTGCTATCGGGTGCCAACCGGAGGAGGATGGGTTCCCCCTATGAGTCTTGAGTAGCGTTTGGAATCGCTCTCTATTACAGAAATAGAAATGTAGTATGTCCGTTGTTTTGTTATACTGTATTTTTCACTATTGATCATCCACAATGCATCACAAAACATAGTATACAGTGTGTGCTAGAATTTCTAATGTATACCACAATGTCATGCGGTGGTGTCTTAATACTGGCGAAGAAGAGGTAGTTGTGTCAGATGTATACCAGAAAGGCAGGAGACGCCCAACACACCAGGTTTACAGCAACTTACAACTTTACAACAGAGGCCAAAAACATACTCAACTTTTAATGTAAGTTAATGTAACCAGAATGTTTTCCAAGTGATTTTGGAGCATTTTTATTGGTCCATTCATCATAAAACTTGCACAGGATATAAAGAGCAGCTGCCTTGTTTAGATAATGTAGAAAAATAAAAATGGGTGAAAATTAATATATACATGTTTTTCTTTGTAGCTGTTATATATTGTTGCTGTCCAAGGAAAGACATGTATCCTCATTTTTGTTGATTTTTGGTTTTCTACATAATTTGAACACACCAATGGGCATTTATATTGTGTGAAAATTTCATGATGACTGGACCAATAGAAATGCTCCAAAATAGCTTGGAACAAATTCTGGTTCCATTGACTTCCATTGAAAGTAAAGTAGGTTTTTGGTCTCTCCTGTTCAGTTGGTCTCTCCTGTTCAGTATATATATATATATATATATATATATATATATATATATATATATATATATATATATATATATATATGTTGTATATGAATCTGTCACACAAATGTCCATCACTGTTTTATGAAGTCTGTTATTCTCCTGTTCAGTTTACTATGCAACAAATGCTATACAGTGAAGAGTTAATGAGTTAACGAGTGAACCATTCCGAACTGGTTCCTCTTTCTCTTCCAGGGAGTTTTTCCTTGTCACTGTCGTCCTCGGCTTGCTCCGTGGAGCTCGAACCTGGATTTTCTGTTAAGCCGCTTTGTGAGCACGTCTGCTGTAAAAGCTACCGCAGCTCATTTAAAGGGCCCATATGATGTTTGTTCATTCATGCATTATAATTGCATGCATGTACAGTACTGTACCGTAGCTGCAGCATAATGTTCATGTTATGTGGTCACCCGTGTGGCTTGTCCACCTCTGCTGGAGCAATCAGATCCCGATCGCATTAGTCACCGAGACTCATAACCACTGTCTCATATCAGTTTCTCCCTTTCCTGCCTTCCCCTCCTCTTTATCTCCTCATATCGGGGCCAGTGTGATATGAATAATGTAAAGAATCTGATCTCATCACCACACTCGGATATAGAATACTGATTGTATACCATTTGCATGTAATTATCTCTCTCTTGTGGAATGTAAGAGCTGGTTTCTGTGTGCTTGAGTTAATTTATGATGAGAAAAATTAGGTTTTGGATTGCAAGAGCCTCAAAGAATTACGTTTGTGTTAGAAATGATATGTAATATGCTAATGATTTCAGGTCCATCGCTGGCAGATCAGCTTTAGGTATATAAACGCATTTAACTGTTAAAAAGCTGCTCGTTTTAGACTGAAAGTATGCATTTACAGTAAGTTTTAGACACTAGGGGACATTATTATATATAAAAAGCTAATTTTTCAGACAGAAAGCTTTTATTTACTCAGCAAAACACTTTATTATTAAATATTTAAACAGTATTAATACAGTAAGTAGTGCTTTTACATACATCAGTGTGTTTATTTAACCCTTTCCAAGCTTCTCCTTCTATAAACAACCCAGTATTATTATCAGTTCTCATCTAATACCTGCTTTGACTGCTCAGTACTTCATTAAGCTAAATCAAGATTACTGCCGAAGGAACTGAATACATTCATACAATGTCTGGGGCGTCCAGGAGAAATCTGGAACTACACTTCTTCATACTGGAGCTAAGATCTGATCTACTTCTCTCACAATAACATATTCATGCTACTTTGTATTGTATGTATGATTATTTACATCTGTTCTGATCATATCTGGCGGTCTTACTGGTGAAAACACAGTTATTGATCAGATAAAGGCCTTTAAACAATAAGGTTGAGGTGTACAAGCAAACGTTAAACCTCAAACATGATGTTCTGATATTAGTTTTTTGCTCTTCTGCGTCTCTGCCTGAGTGTGAGTCTGTGATAAAGCTAATCTGCTTTGCTGGAGTGATCGCCCACCTCAATTAAAGCACTGGGCTGCTTATTACGGTTATTATACTGAACATACTGGCTTCAGTTTCCTGCCAGATTGCCCAGATCTTCTGTCCTGAAAGATTTCTGAAACTCACGTGAATAAAAAGCCAATCCAAACCGCTCTGTCTGACAGACGCTTCTGATTAGAGGAGTTGCTTCTACAGTTATTGCACATGTGGAGTCTGACGCAGAGTCCAGTACAGAGTCTGTTAGAGGTTGTAATAAAGAGGCAGAGTAGCTGGTGGTTTGCAGGAATTGGTATCATGCCCTGTTAGTGGATGTACAGGGTAGGTGTTTCCAATAAAGTGGCCAGTAGGTTGAAGTACATTAGGTGTTTCTAACAAAGTGGTCAGTTAATAGAATCACACAGTAGGTGTTTCTAATAAAGTGGACAGCTAGTGGAAGTACAAGGTAGGTATTTTCAATAAAGTGACTTATGAGTGGAAGTACAAGGCACTTGTTTCTAATAAAGTGGCCAGTTAGTAGAAGTACAAGGTGGGTGTTTCCAATAATGTTGTCAGTTAGTGAAAGTACAAGATAGGTGTTTTCCATAATGTGGCCAGTTGGTGGAAGCAAAAGGTAGGTGTTTCTAATAAAATGGCCTGTAAGTAGAAGTAAAAGTTAGGTGTTTCCAATAAATTGGCCAGTAAGTAGAAGTAAAAGTTAGATGTTTCAAATAAAACGGCCAGTTGGTGAAAGTACATGGTAGGTGTTTCTAATAAAATGGCCATTTAGTAGAAGTACAAAGTAGGTGTTTTCAATAAAGTGGCCAAGGATTGGAAGTACAAGGCAGGTGTTTCTGATAAAATGGCCAGTTAGTAAAAGTACAAGGTAGGTGTTTCCAATAATGTGGCCAGTTAGTGGAAGTATAAGGTAGGTTTTTCTAATAAAATGGCAAGTTAGTAGAAGTACAAAGTAGGTGTTTCCAATAAAGTGGCCAGTGATTCGAAGTAAAAGTTAGATGTTTCTAATAAAACAATCAGTTGGTGAAAATACATAGTAGGTGTTTCTAATAAAATGGCCAGTTAGTAGAAGTACAAGGTACTCACCACAATATTAGTACAGTTTGATTAAAATCTATTCTTTGTAATTACATCACTAAGTTGTGAGAGTTTTAGAGGCGGTTCCTCTCCACAGCGATCCTCCACCTCTCACCAGTGCACACGCTGTGGCCTCTTCATTGCGAGCTGAGGGAGTCGTTTAAGGATGAACAGCTTAATTACACCTCTAATAAGTGTTACCGCAGAGTTTAGAGTCTTCTTCGTGTGAAGACTAGCATGTCGTTAGCGCCCTCCCCCCCGAGGAGCTGCACCTATTAATCATAATGAGGAATTTGTTAACGTGTCAGTTCAGATCAATTTCTCTTACACAGCTTCCTGCGAAGCTGCCAGCTGCCCAGGCATTGTGTGGCGCGGATCGATTTACAGTCCGCCGGCCATTAGGCCCTGTTTTGTTTTTTGTTGTTTTTGTTATTTGATAGCTCATTTGCATGGCCGTGGCAGCTGCTGGACGAGGCTCTCCTACCTGCTCACACCGAACACTCCTTTCTCTCTAATTTCCACTGAAAGTCTTCATTTTCTAATGCGACTTTTCTGAAGCCTGAGCTTCGAGATTACCTTTCCTTTACAGTGATGCGTACAATGGTCCTGGACAAGCTCCGCCCACAAACATGTTTACTTTAATCCACTGTTGAGTGTCTCATTGAAACTAGTGAGGAACTGTAGGATGCAGCTAGACTGAGCGTGGTGCTGATATAAAGAACAGGTACAGTGATGTGGGTTGTTGCTTCACACAAATCAGTGGAGCCTCACTGGGTTTTAGCTGGACTGGTTTACTGGGAGAACTAGTTTAGTGCACAGGTGAGAGAGGAGGTGACCACCTGCTTGCTCTACAGGTGTGTGTGTGTGTGTGTGTGTGTGTGGTGTGTGTGTACGCAGTTCCAGTGCAGCAGACACAACACACCCACACTTTCCACTGTATTCACATTCAAATGAAGTTTAATAGAGAGGAAGAGAGAGAGAGAGAGAGAGAGAGAGAGAGAATAGGGGAACGAGAAGGATATAAAGAGAGCGGAGAAGCAGAGAAAGAATAGAGAGAGAGAGGGTTAAGAGTGAGAGGGACTAGTGAGAAAAAGTGAATAAGAAAGAGAAAGTTAGAAGGAGTGAGAGGGAAAGAGAAAAGAAGGGGGAGAGGGAGAGAGAAGCAGGGAAAAAGAGGTACAAGAGAGAGATAGGGAAAGAGAAAGAAGATGGAGAGGGAGAGAGAAACAGGGAAAAAGAGGGAGAGGAAAGAGATAGGGAAAGAGAAAGAAGGGGGAGAAGGAGAAAGAAAGATGGAAAGGAAAGAGAGAGAAAAAGAAAGAAGGAGATAGAGAGAGGGAGTAAGAGGGAGAGGAAAGAGACAGGGAAAGAGAAAGAAGTGGGAGAGGGAGAGAGAAACGGAAAAGGAGGGAAAGGAGAGAGATAGGGAAAGAGAAAGAAGGGGGAGAAGTAGAAAGGAAGAGGGAGAGGAAAGAGATCGGGAACAAGAAAGAAGGGAAAGAAGGTGATAGAGAGAGGGAGAACGAGGGAGAGGAAAGAGAGAGGGAGAGGGAGAGAGAAACGGAAAAAGAGAGAGAGGAGAGAGATAGGGAAAGAGAAAAAAGGGGAGAGGGAGAAAGAAAGAGGGAGAGGAAAGAGATAGGGAAAGAAAAAGAAGGGAAAGAAGGAGAGTGATAGGGAGAAATAGGGAGAGGAGAGATATAGAGGGAGGGAGAATGTGGAGAGAGAAGGTGAAGAAGAGAGAGAGAGAGAAATAGGGAGAGAGATATAGAGGGAGGGAGAATGGGGAGAGAGAAGGTGAAGAAGAGAGAGAGAGAGAAATAGTGAGAGGAGAGATATAGAGGGAGGGAGAATGGGGAGAGAGAAGGTGAAGAAGAGAGAGAGAGAGAAATAGTGAGAGGAGAGATATAGAGGGAGGGAGAATGTGGAGAGAGAAGGTGAAGAAGAGAGAGAGAGAGAAATAGGGAGAGAGATATAGAGGGAGGGAGAATGTGGAGAGAGAAGGTGAAGAAGAGAGAGAGAGAGAGAAATAGTGAGAGGAGAGATATAGAGGGAGGGAGAATGTGGAGAGAGAAGGTGAAGAAGAGAGAGAGAGAGAAATAGGGAGAGGAAAGATATAGAGGGAGGGAGAATGGGGAGAGAGAAGGTGAAGAAGAGAGAGAGAGAGAAATAGGGAGAGGAGAGATATAGAGGGAGGGAGAATGGGGAGAGAGAAGGTGAAGAAGAGAGGAGAGAGGGAGAGCTGAGAGATTGAGATCTGTGTAGTGATGATGATTATATTGTGTTGTAAATCTGAGTGACAGACGGACCAATCAGACCAATCGGCTGAGATGTTAGTTCAGCTCTGATTCATTCACTGTTTCCGTCTGAAGCAGTCTTTACTAAGAAAGTGTTAACGGTGCTGAGGAGTGTCTCTGTGGCTGCTGGAGCAGAAGCTGTAGGTAATATTTTATAAATGTTAACAAAACTAAAAAACAGATTTCTGCTCACGCGCCTCTTACAATAAACCCGGCAGCGTGGAGGAGAGGCGGAGCTTCACTGAGGAGAGGCGGAGCTTCACTGAGGAGACGAGAGCGCTCTGAACAGAAACTCTCTGACCGAGAGACGAGAACACACTACAGCTCAGACAGCTCTCACACACCAGTTCTGATAGAAAACTAATAACAGAATGGATCAGTCATAGGAATATAGAAATAAACAATGCTTATCAGTAGGTTGTAGTGAAACTCAGAGGAGGCAACAGCAGAGACAACAGGGTTTAACAGGAAATGACATCATTACGTAAAGCATTTTTATCATAAGTTTATCACAAGATGTAATGTCTTCTATATCTCAGGTCGTGTACTGATAGCGCTGGTGCTCTGTGGCTGCACACAGCCGAGCTCCGTGTGCGTGATGGTGCAAATCACCTCTGATTTGTGCTTTTGATGTTAATCAATCCTCTTTCACACTGTTTAAGTCTGCTTGTCAGTGTACGGCTGGAGAGAGACGCGGTGATGATGCCGTATCCGCAGTCGGCTCTGTCAGCAGAGTTTACTGTGCTGTAGGCTGTACGGCTTAAAGCTGTATAATACTGTAATTGTGCAGGTGTTTAACACAGCTGGGTTTCAGTTCCGGGCCCATCATCATCATCATCATCATCTACACTAACACATATAAATACCCATAAATCTGTTGACACTGCAGGACTGATAACATGTATTATTACACAGGAGGGTTTTACATTATATCATATATCTGTCCACTTTATTAGAAACACCTACCATGTACTTCCACTAACTGGCCACTTTATTAGAAACACCCACCTTGTATTTCCACTAACCGGCCACTTTATTAGAAACACTCACCTTGTACTTCTGCTAACTGGCCACTTTATTAGAAACACCCACCGTGTACTTCCATTAACTGGCCACTTTATTAGAAACATCTACCATGTACTTCCACTAACTGGCCACTTTATTAGAAACACCTACTTTGTACTTCTGCTAACTGGCCACTTTATTGGAAACACCTACCTTGTATTTCCACTAACTGGCCACTTTATTAGAAACACCTACATTATACCTCCACTAACTGGCCACTTTATTAGAAACACCCACCTTGTACTTCTGCTAACTGGCCACTTTATTAGAAACACCTACTTTGTACTTCCGCTAACTGGCCACTTTATTAGAAACACCGACCTTGTATTTCCACTAACTGGTCACTTTATTAGAAACAACTACCTTGTATTTCCACTAACTGGCCACTTTATTAGAAACACCCACCGTGTACTTCCATTAACTGGCCACTTTATTAGAAACAACTACCTTGTACTTTCACTAACTGGCCACTTTATTAGAAACACATACCTTGTACTTCCCTTAACTGGCCACTTTATTAGAAACACCCACCGTGTACTTCCATTAACTGGCCACTTTATTAGAAACAACTACCATGTATTTCCACTAACTGGCCACTTTATTGGAAACACTTACCTTGTACTTCCACTAACTGGCCACTTTAGAAACACATTAGAAAGACTTACCCTGTACAAAGGCCAGCTACGATGAAGGTGTTTCTAATAAAGTGGCCGGTGAGTGTAGATGTGATGTGCTGTAGTTTGGGGAGAGTAAACACTTAAACATGCGTATATTTCAGTTTAAAGTAAATATGTATATATTCATGTGCGTCTCAGTGCTGTGGCGTTAGAGACATTAAATCTAGTGGCTGTGAAGTTGTTTCACCCCCTCCGCCTCATCTTTTCTCTTCTTTATCTCTTCATTCAGATGAAAGGATTTCATTCATCCTCTCAACTAGCCACTTTAATTACTATTGCACTAATTGCATCAAATCACTGTCTTCTGCGCTCGATAAGGAGCGACTTCAAAGACAAATCATCTAACAGCAGAAAGCAGGGATCCTTGTGTGGTGGGGGGTTGGGGATGGGGGGGCATTTACTGTATGGGTTCTTTTTCTCCTGTTAAATAAATATATTTAAGCTGCAATAGTCCTCTGCTTTTGAATAAACTGTTTTTGTGATGTCACAAAAACCATACATGCACCTTTGAGCTGTTATAAGCCCTGTTTCAGTACAGCGCAGCCAATCAGAACCCAGAGCTAATTTGCATATTTTAAAGATACAGTACCTTTACGTTATGCGTGTAAGAAATGAATTATGACTGTATATAATTGTCCATACTGCCAAGCTGGAAAATATAAAAGGCTCTTTTAAATCACTTCTGACTCCTGTATGCCAGTGTAACATTTTAAAGCTGTCGTTGTTTACGCTTTCCTTTATTTCCTCTCTTGTTTCTGCAGTTTGACGCTGAAAACATGTTCATGGGTATGCCTGAGCCCAGCGCGGACTTTGTGCCAGGGAACCAGGTGGGTTAATTACTCTTCCCTCCTTTTGTTTCAAGTCGTAATTAAACAAATTTAAGCCGCCGCATCGCAAATTAGAGCCGCTATCAGCCGCCGCCATAATCAGGGACTATTATGGTGTGTAAACAAAGCCTTTAAAGCTTTGTTTCGGATTAATGAAACGAAACTTTAGTGCGCACTGGCGGAGGCTTTCATTTCCTCTATTTACTCTTCCATTAAAAATAAAAAAGAATCTCGCGTTTCAGAGACCCGGTGACGTTCAGCGGAGTTTAAAGGAATAAACAAGCAGCACATGAAGAGATGAGCTACTGTCTCTAACTGTACTCCAGCAAGGCGGAGCTGCAAGAGAGGCTTTTCTGATAAAGTGGCCAGCTCGTCAGGAAGGGGTTGATTATGATATTACTGTCTGAACAGTTCTTTGGGGACAATTTTGACCCAAAACCATTAATGGAAAAAATGTTATAGGCCAAAAAATAAAACAATGGGTCTGTCTCAAAAACTAGTGAGTGTCTAAGTAGGCTGTCTAGGTAGCAGCTGTGTAAGTAGCAGCGTTCTCTCCTCATCTCTCCTCATAAAACAGATTACTGAGACGCTCTAGTTAGAGAGAGACTGCGTCACGGCTTGTTCCTGCCCACTGCACGCGACCACTGTTTTAGCTAGTTGCTAAGCTACCAGCTCGCTATCCATAAACTATAGCCTGAGGCTTAAAAATCTGCTAGCATAAATGCTAACGGCTCGAGTATAAAACTGGTAAATGGTGAAGGACTCGTTACAGAGTTGATAATAAAATACTGTTTTGTGTGATTATATGACCAGAAACACATTAAAACTCCAGAGAGAATCAAAATAACTCACATTTTAAAACCACTTCACTGCTCGTAGCTTCTCCTGTGCTGCATCATGGTCTTGCCTTAGCGGCTGAGGAAGCGTTCAGTGCTTCCTTAAAATTAGGCTAAAGCAAGGCGTCTCAGTAGACAGCATGTTTAAGGTATCTAAGAAGTGAGACAGCCTACATATCCGGAGCGCTAATGCTATGACGTAACATGCTGTCTATGTAGACGCTCACTAGACACTCGCAGACGTCCTGGCCTATTCATAACCATTTCATAACCATTAATAACCATTTCATTACCATTAATAACCATTTTATGTAATATGTTTCTGTGAGGGAGCTTTTACAGGGCGATGTCTGTTTTCATTCCTGTTCTCTGTGAACAACTCTGACTCTGTATCAGAATCAGAATCAGAAATTCTTTATTGATCCCAGGGGGAAATTGCAGTTTTTACAGTAGCAGCCGGTTATATAGAAGAATAAACACTCTAATAACAATTTACAACATTATGTATACATATATAAGTCTTAAATACAATAGAAGAATAAAATGTAAAGTGACTGTGTCTATAATAATAAAGTGTAACTGAGCACTTCACACCAAACTACTCTGAATGACCTTGTTTACATCTTAGCCTTATAATTGGGCAAGATTTTGAAATGTTTGGGTTGGATTTCTCTTAAGTAAGTGTTCTTACAACAGTCTGCAGGTAGGATTTGGCCCTGCTAAGGTTTGAAATGCACTGACGTCTCAGTGGTTAGATTTATTTCGTTGGTTGTTTATGTTTAGTCCTGGCTGATTGTTGGAGTTGCTCGACCTCTTGATATTTCTGATTTCTGTTATGGTTCTGTTCACTGATGTTTACGTCTGGTGCTTTGTATTTGATCACTTTGTTGCAAGCGGGTTTTCCTATAATTCGTTTATTTACTTCACATGTTTTGGAAAATAGACAAAAATACATGAACACTGTGAGCTAAAATCGTTAAGTGACACGTATAAAGTATGAATAAATACATTGTCCAGTGTTTGTTCTGTTGCTGTGGTGTTGATCACAGCCTAGCCTGTTGTTATGGTATCCCACCACGTGGTTGCTAAGATGTTGCTAGCCTGTTGCTATGGTATCCCACTATGCGGTTGCTAAGATGTTGCTAGCCTTTTGCTATGATATCCCAGGTGGGTGCTAAGGTTTCGCTTGTCCATTGATGTGTTATCTCAGGTACTTGCTAAGGTGTTGCTATGGTATCCCAGGTGGTTGCTGCGCCTCTGTACATGCACACAGGTGTATGACATACATCCACACAGTTTAACGGCCAGCAGAGTTTAAGTGTCCACTCCAAAACTGGACAGTCATATTTGCTCAGAACTGCTTCCAGTTGCTGCCTGGAGTCGGTAGAGTAGACGGATCTGGTCATCTGGTCCATAAATTCAACTTTCTCTCTCTCTCTCTCTCTCTCTCTCTCTCTCTCTCTTTCTCTCTCTCTCTCTCTCACTTTCTCTCTCTCTCTCTCTCTCTCTCTCTCTCTCTTTCTCTCTCTCTCTCTCTCTCTCTCTTTCTCTCTCTCTCTCTCTCTCTTCCTCATTACAGTGTCTGAAGTGTTATGAGTAATTGTCCTCCTCAGGAGAAGTACGGCCAGTAATGAAACACATTATAGAATAAGTCTGTATGGTTCAGCAGCTGAGACTTGCTGCTGTAGCTCCTTGGTCTTTTTGTTTGCTATAAGTAAAACCTAACAGGTCTCTCTCCCCGAATGTGTGAAGGTGCAAGTCACACCTTTTGCATGAACAGTGAAAACAGTACATTTAAACTTGATGGCAAACACATTTTAAGAGTGTGGAAAGTTTCTGCTTTTTCAGAAGTTCGTTCGATGCTGTGGAGCAGATTGTTATATGTATATTTGATATGAATCAGAAACTCCTGTTATGACTGCAGCAGGTTTTTCAGTTTAGTTTACCAGATTCAATTCCGTTATTATTTCTTAATGAAGGCATGCAGACATTAGCATCATGCTCATTGGTGGAACATGAGCTTATATTACATGTTAGCTACATTAGCCTCGTAGCTTCGGTATAAAACTAAAAAACTTCAGACACTAAGCACGTCTTGGCTGATGTATTACTGTTATGTGGAGTTTCTGTTGTGGCTTTAAGGGTGAGTATAAAGTAGTGTGAGTCCAGTGAAGACTGGGGTGTATATGGAATGGAGTGAGTCCAGTAAAAGGAGGTGTGAGTATAAAGTAGTGTGAGTCCAGTGAAGAGAGGTGTGAGTCCAGTGAGGAGAGGTGTGAGTCCAGTGAAGAGAGGTGTGAGTCCAGTGAAGAGAGGTGTGAGTCCAGTGAGGAGAGGTGTGAGTCCAGTGAAGAGAGGTGTGAGTCCAGTGAGGAGAGGTGTGAGTCCAGTGAGGAGAGTTGTGAGTCCAGTGAGGAGAGTTGTGAGTCCAGTGAGGAGAGTTGTGAGTTCAATAAGGAGAGGTGTGAGTCCAGTGAGGGGAGGTGTGAGTCCAGTGAGGAGAGTTGTGAGTCCAGTGAGGAGAGTTGTGAGTTCAATAAGGAGAGGTGTGAGTCCAGTGAGGAGAGGTGTGAGTCCAGTGAGGGGAGGTGTGAGTCCAGTGAGGAGAGGTGTGAGTCCAGTGAGGAGAGTTGTGAGTCCAATAAGGAGAGGTGTGAGTACAGAGTGGATTGATTCCAGTGAGGAGAGGTGTAAGTCCAGTGAGGAGAGGTGTGAGTCCAGTGAGGAGAGGTGTAAGTCCAGTGAGGAGAGGTGTGATTCCAGTGAGGAGAGTTGTGAGTCCAGTGAGGAGAGGTGTGAGTCCAGTGAGGAGAGGTGTGAGTCCAGTGAGGGGAGGTGTGATTCCAGTGAGGAGAGTTGTGAGTCCAGTGAGGAGAGATGTGAGTCCAGTAAAGAGAGGTGTAAGTCCAGTGAGGAGAGGTGTGATTCCAGTGAGGAGAGTTGTGAGTCCAGTGAGGAGAGGTGTGAGTCCAGTGAGGAGAGTTGTGAGTCCAGTGAGGAGAGGTGTGAGTCCAGTGAGGAGAGGTGTGAGTCCAGTGAGGAGAGGTGTGAGTCCAGTGAGGAGAGGTGTGAGTCCAGTGAGGGGAGGTGTGATTCCAGTGAGGAGAGTTGTGAGTCCAGTGAGGAGAGATGTGAGTCCAGTAAGGAGAGGTGTAAGTCCAGTGAGGAGAGGTGTGAGTCCAGTGAGGGGAGGTGTGATTCCAGTGAGGAGAGGTGTAAGTCCAGTGAGGAGAGGTGTGAGTCCAGTGAGGAGAGGTGTAAGTCCAGTGAGGAGAGGTGTGATTCCAGTGAGGAGAGTTGTGAGTCCAGTGAGGAGAGGTGTGAGTCCAGTGAGGAGAGGTGTGAGTCCAGTGAGGAGAGGTGTGAGTCCAGTGAGGGGAGGTGTGATTCCAGTGAGGAGAGTTGTGAGTCCAGTGAGGAGAGGTGTGAGTCCAGTAAGGAGAGGTGTGAGTCCAGTAAGGAGAGTTGTGAGTCCAGTGAGTAGAGTTGTGAGTCCAGTGAGGAGAGGTGTGAGTACAGAGTGGATTGATTCCAGTGAGGAGAGGTGTGAGTCCAGTGAGTAGAGTTGTGAGTCCAGTAAGGAGAGGTGTGAGTATAAGAAGTGAAGCAGTTATCCAGCTGAAGGTGTGTGTAATGAGGGTGCTGCACTCTCTGTTGCAGGAAATAATAAGTGAATGATTTTTTCTGTGCTGTGTTATTCAGTGTGATATGGCGAGTGAACAGTACAGACCAGTCCGGCCTTCTGCTGCTGTTCCTGCTGATTAATGTGCAGCCCAGTCTAATCAAATACAGCACAATACAGTTCAGTGTTTCCTTCTTTAACCAGCCTGATTCAGCTCAGCAGCTGACCTGAGAACTGTGTTTACAGCAGTGAAACACTACATGCTTAACAGTGACCTACGTGCTGAATGTCCAGCTAACCAGATACACACCACAGCGCACAGACTGCAGCTGATATACAAGTCCAGTCATCGATGGTCAGAAGAACGTACATGTATATATATGTATATATATGTATATATATGTATTTTTTTATATTAAAATCTGTGTGCAGTAATTATGTGCTATATATATATATATAGTAAGTATATATATATATATAATAAGTATATATATATATATATATATATATATATATATATATATATAGTAAGTATATATATTTATAGTAAGTATATATATATATATATATATATATATATATATATATATATATATATATATATATATATATATACTTACTATAAATATATATACTTACTATATATATACTTACTATATATATATATATATATATATATATATATATATATATATATATATATATATAAAGTATATTGCAATTTGGGCATACACACTTCAGAGTGAGATTTTAATAGTGTTACAAATTTGACATCTAGACACACTTTACTGCACACTACTGCTCACTTTACTGCACACTACTGCTCACTTTACTGCACACTTTACTGCACACTACTGCTCACTTTACTGCACACTTTACTGCACACTACTGCTCACTTTACTGCACACTACTGCTCACTTTACTGCACACTTTACTGCACACTACTGCTCACTTTACTGCACACTACTGCTCACTTTACTGCACGCCGCAAGATACCGACCTTGTTTATGAACAAACTCGCCTCTGCTAGTTGTAACGGATGGCCAGGACAGAAGCAGGCAGCTAACATGTTTAGCAGTCTAGCCAATGACAGCAGCAGTTTGAGTTAAAATCTGCTGGTTATAATAATTATAATTAGTTGTGTCATTACCAAATCAGTACAGCTAAACCGTCACCTCCGTACTGATGGATTAAAATGCATGAAGCGTTTTTACACTTGTGTGTGTGCATGTACCATTTCCCTGCTATTTGTTGACCTTTGACCTTTGTGTTCTGCTGTAGTTCCGTGTTCCTGCGAGCCCGAGTCAGACGCAGCAGAGCCCCAAACAGGGAGGGCAGTGGAAGAGAGAGGGGGACGGCCCGAGACTGCACTGGGTAAATAAATAAACAACACAACACTGACCATCAATAACCAACACTGACCATCAATAACCAACACTGACCATCAATAACCAACATTGACCATCAATAACCAACATTGACCATCAAACAACACTGACCATCAATAATCAACACTGACCATCAAACAACACTGACCATCAAACAACATTGACCATCAATAATCAACACTGACCATCAATAACCAACATTGACCATCAATAATCAACATTGACCATCAATAATCAACACTGACCATCAAACAACACTGACCATCAAACAACAACACTGACCATCAATAATCAACACTGACCATCAAACAACACTGACCATCAATAATCAACACTCACAATCATTATTCAATACTGACCGTCAATAATCAACACTCACCATCAATAATCAGAAAAGACCCTCCTCTCAGTGTCCACTTTGCTCATACTTTGGAGACATAATTAGAGTAAAGTGAGGACAAAACTTTGATTTCTGACCTGCAGGACTGACATAACACTCCTGAACACTCCTGAACACCCCTAAACACTCCTGAACACTCCTGAACACCCCTAAACACTCCTGAACACCCATGAACACTCCTGACTATGTGCTGACCTTCAGCACAGTTTCACCATCATCATCACCTTCACCAAGGTTTCACCATCACCTTCAGCACAGTTTCACCATCATCATCACCTTCACCAAGGTTTCACCATCAGCATCACCTTCAGCAGTTTCACCATCATCATCACCTTTATCACAGTTTTACCATCACCATCACCTTCATCACAGTTTCACCATCACCATCACCTTCATCACAGTTTCACCATCATCATCACCTTTATCACAGTTTCACCATCACCTTCATCAGTTTCAACATCATCATCTTCACCATCACTTTAACCACAGCTTTACCATCACCTTCACCATCATCATCACCTCTCACTCGTTTTTCTCCTGTCTGTCAGTCTGTCCTCATGTTTTGCTTTTCCTGTCGACCCCTTTTTTCTTTTCACTTCTCCCTTTTCTTTCTGTTTCTCTGTCCTCTCCCTTTCTCTCACTGTCTCTCTGTGCTCTCTCTCCCTCTCTGTTCTTTTTCCCTCTCTCTCTCTCTCTCTCTCTCTCTCTCTCTCTCTCTTTCTCTCTCTCTCTCTCTCTCTCTCTCTCTCTCTCTCTCTCTCTCTCTCTCTCTCTCGTGTCTGGTGTATTTTGGCCATTAAACAAAAGACACATTTATTCGTTTATTAGCTTATTAGTGCAGAATGCTCAGGTTAGCCTGGGGCTCAGTTCTCGGTGTGTTTATTTATTTTAGTGCGGTAGTCAGACGAAGTGGTGATACTAACATGTCCAGCTCTAAAAATATACATGTATCTCATGTTTCTGGCGTATTCTCAGAAACGCTGGGCTCTCGGTAATGTGTTCTCTGGCCCACAGACAGAAAACCTTTATGTGTTCATCATGTAACTGTTGACTTTCTTAAAACGTGATATTATTGATGGTCTCTGTGTATTTGATCCATTAATAATCTGTTTTCAGAGAAAACACATTGAGAGCCTTCAGCGCCGAAAGAGAGCGTTCAGTGCTATAGCTGCTAATGCTAATATCTACAGTCATATCTTAGTCTGAGTTTGCTGTATTATTTATTTACTTACTCCTTTTATGCCAGATCAGCCGGTTAGTCAATCAGCCGGTTTTTCACTCGTGGTGCTTCGGTATCTAAAGTTTGCTTGTTTTGGATGTAGCACTGGAGGCTAATGTAGCTAATTAGCCAAGCACGTCGCTAAAAACAGCAGCAGCCTGAATTTAGTCCATGTTTATAGATAACAGTGTTAGACAAGTTTAAGTCTATTAGTGATTATATAAGTAATAATGATTCTAGATGCCTGTATTTACTGGTTGAGATGGAAACAGAGTTATTCAGAGTGAGGGTTTGGTGTGAACGGTGTGGTTGATGGTAGAGACTAGAGTAACCAGAGGTCTCTATTCTACAACACTACAATCAGAACAAGTCTGTTTCTTTGGGGGATCAACACCCTGTATGTATGTACCACCCTCCACTGTGAATGGACTTAAATATTTATGCTTTGTACAAAATTTACTCAAAACTATCAGAAACAGTATCTCATCAGGCAGTTAAGTTAAAGTATCCGCTTCAAGAAGCAAAACTGTGTTTGTGTGTTTTCTCACCCGTGCCGAGTCTCTGAGGTGTTAAAGAACGTGAGTGGACCTCAGTGACCCTCACGTCGTCCTTAATTAGACTAAAGAGTAGAAGTAAATTCTCTCCGAGCGTTTGACCTTTATAGTAGAAACACAGTTTATACAGAAACTACTGAAACGAGAGTCAAACATTCTAACAGCCACACAGACTCTCTCTCTTTCTCTTTCTCTTTCTCTTTCTGTTCTCTCTCTCTCTCTCTGTTCTCTCTCTGTCTCTCTCTCTGTTCTCTCTCTCTCTCTCTCTCTCTCTGTTCTCTTTCTCTCTCTCTCTCTATCTCTGCTCTCTCTGTCTGTTCTCTCTCTATCTCTGCTCTCTCTCTCTGTTCTCTCTCTGTTTTCACTTTCACTCTCTCTGTTCTCTCTCTCACACTCTTTTCTCTCTCTCTGTTCTCTCCTATATTTTTCTCTGTCCCTCTGTCTCTCTCTATCTGTTCTCTCTCTCTGTTCTCTCTATCTCTGTTCTCTCTCTCTGCTCTCTCTCTCTCTCTCTCTCTCTCTCTCTCTGTTTTCGCTCTCACTCTCTCTCTGTTCTCTCTCTCTTTCTCTCTCTCTATCTCTCTCTCTCACTCTTTTCTCTCTCTCTCTGTTCTCTCCTATATTTTTCTGTCCCTCTGTTCTCTCTTACACTTTTCTCTCTCTCTTTCTCCCTCTCTCTGTTCTCTCTCCTTTTCTCTTTCTCTTTTTCTCTCTGTTCTCTTTTTCCCTTTTCTCTTTCTCTTTTCTCTCTGTTCTCTCTTTTTCTGTTCTCCTTCCCTCTTTCATTGTCTCTGTCTTTCTTTGTTCTCTTACTCTCTTTTTTCAGTTATCTTTCTATCTTCCTCTATTTCTCTTTCTCTGCTCTCTCTCTTTATTGCTTCTCTTTCCCCCCTTTCTCTCTCTTTCTTTCTCTCCCTTCTTTTTTTCTCTCCCCTCTCTCCCCCTTCTCTTGCCCCCCTTCTCTTTCTCTCTCTCCCCTCTCTCTCTCTCTCTCTCTCTCTCTCTGTATTAAAGTTAATAGGTTGCTGTATTATGCTTTACTGCTGCAGTGTTTATCGTGACATCTTCATTATTCAGGCCGGCGTTAGAGGGCGAGCCGGTCTGAGTTGTTTGGAGGTGTAATAGTGTGTAATAGTGTGTAATTGTGTGTAAGTGTGTGTAATTGTGTACCGTGTCACTGTAACCTTCAGGACACCTGTAGATCCAGCAAACCGACCACAGCCAATCAGAGTAAACCGGCTACAGTAATTCTCACCGAGCTGGTTGTGTTGTCGCTTTACGCTTCAGGTCCCGCTCTGATTCTGCGTTGCTGTGTTTGTCAGTGTTCATCAAGCGGCTGTGCTGATGAGCTGATGTGTTTATCTTCCTCAGTATGAAGAGCAGGATTTCTTTCCCAAACCGGCCTCATATTGAAGCTGGTTTTAAACTCCTCAAGGCTTCGAGTGCTGATGAGTGCGGGCATCACAATAAGAGGAGAAAAGGGGGCGTGGCCTTTGGCTTAATTCCCAACATTAGAGGTTTTTTCATCTGTTTTTCATCAGCGTTCTGTTAAATGTGGCCAGTGATTGTAGACGGATGAAGAAAACATGCTCTTTAGATGAAAAACACAGTGAAGGACAATGCAGTCACTCAACTGCTCCTCATCTCTACACCTGCTCCTCACGTTACAACCAGGGAGCAAACTATTGATTATATTAGCAATCCAGTAAAGTAGTGGTTAATCTGATGCTTTATTGGGTTTGTTAGTGCTTCAAAAATAGAATAAAATAGAAAGTAGTTCAGATCCGTCTGATTCTCTTTGCAGACGAGGTTAAAAACAGAGGATAAAAGAGCTGCTTTGGGAATAAAACCAAAGGCCATGTGTTTTATCCTCTTCTTGTGATGTGAACAATAACAAGCCATGAAGAGCTTTTCAAAGATTCCTACATGTTTTCATTGCTGTTTGGACCGAGCTGCTGGATTATACTGCAGACACACAGTAGAACAACAAAAGAGTATTCAGATATTTAGAGGGATTGTGTTCTCATCTATTTAATCACAAGACATCAGAAGAAATAGTAATAAACTATATATATATATATATATATGTATATATATATATGTATATATATATATATATATATATATATATATATATATATATATATATATATATATATATATTAGGGCTGTGTATTGTCAAGAACCTGGCAATACAATACATATCACGATGCAGTGGTCACGATCAATATATCGCAATGGTTTGCCAATACTTACAATAGCATGGCGCCCTTGTGCTGCTTGTTAATGTTGGAGTGGAACTAATAATGAATTACAATGCTGCCATCTAGTGGTCAGTGAGTCACTGTCTGCCAGGAATCTGTGTATCGATACTGTGCTTTTGAGAATCGATACAGTATCGCGAAACATATTATCCCAATATTCGATATTTTCGATATTTTCTTACTCCCCTAATATATATATATATATATGTCCATCTATCCATCCATTATATTCTGCTTTACAGGGTGGGAGCGAATTCTATAACAAGCGAGTGTTAAGCTGAGAGTGCTGAGTATATAAACTGAAATAAAAGAAAGCAGTAAAATGTATCATTGAGACAGTGCTGACCTGCTTAGAGGGCAGTGATGAGCAGTTGTATAAGCTGTGTCGCTGCACTAATATTAGAATAAATACAAATAACATTAATGCTGTAAGAAGTTACTTGACATGCGTCACTCTGTATGTATTAATCATTTCTCCTCGACGAAGCCCAGTATCATTTGTAGTTATCATCCAATACCTGCTTTATCTAATCAGTACTTCATTATCTTCAATCAGAAGCTACTGATGAATTGAATCAATCCATGTGATGTGGAGAGACGTCCAGAAGAAATCTGGACCAAACTTTGTGCTTCAGTCTAGCAGGCAGGATAAGAAATATATGAAAATCAAAAGAATTTTTATAATATTACTAATAATATGTGCTGTATTAACATAATTATTGGCAAAATAAATAAAGCGATTACATCTGCTATAGAGCACACTTACATATTAGTGCACATTAGTGTCTCATTTGAGTTAATATACTAAAAATAAAACATGAACTGTGCCAGAACTTGCATAGGCTACATGTGTTGTTTCATGTTAAATACAGTGAACATACAGTTGTTTTGTATTACGCTGTGCTTTCACTTATTTCCACCCAGAAAATCAACACAATATGGAATTTGAACAGGAATGTTTGAACTTCTGGCTAATTTTTTATCACTTGCGTGTGTTGTTGTTTTTTCCTCCGCTGTTTAATTGGGTGTAATTGAGTTATTTTATTGAATTTAGGACAGAAGGTGTTTTTCTGTTTGCTGTCTCTGGAGCTGCAGGCTGAGAGTGTAGCTGGAGCTGCAGTGCCTCTGAGGCTTCACACTCGCAGCCTGTAATTGGCAGTAAATTTAAAGCTGCTGCTTCTTCATTTGCCGTTTATCTCGCCGCAGCTCCATTACCCTCGTCCTGTCTGACAGGCGGTGATCCGCACTGGGAGATTTACCGTACGGACTGGGTGACGTCACCGTGATAGACGGTCCAGTCATTTAGTTTCTGAAGTTTCAGTTTTTTGTGTTTTTTTGTGTCACAAATGCTGAACTACTCAATTTAATTAATTGGAAGTGAAATGATTCTTCACCACAACATTTATACCCTTGATTGTGACATAATACAGTATATTACAATCATACTTACACACACAACAGCAGGTTTACAGGTAGTGTTACAGTTTACCTGTACACAGGTAGGTGAAGGTAGTGTTACAGTTTACCTGTACACAGGTAGGTGAAGGTAGTGTTACAGTTTATCTGTACACAGGTAGGTGAAGGTAGTGTTACAGTTTATCTGTACACAGGTAGGTGAAGGTAGTGTTACAGTTTACCTGTACACAGGTAGGTGAAGGTAGTGTTACAGTTTACCTGTACACAGGTAGGTGAAGGTAGTGTTACAGTTTACCTGTACACAGGTAGGTGAAGGTAGTGTTACAGTTTACCTGTACACAGGTAGGTAAAGGTAGTGTTACAGTTTACCTGTACACAGGTAGGTGAAGGTAGTGTTACAGTTTACCTGTACACAGGTAGGTAAAGGTAGTGTTACAGTTTACCTGTATACAGGTAGGTGTAGGTAGTGTTACAGTTTACCTGTACACTGTTAGGTGTAGGTACTGTTATGGTTTACCTGTGCACAGGTAGGTAAAGGTAGTGATAGAAGTCTTACCCAATGACTCTTATTGATATAGTGTAAGGTTGTTTTCCAGGTGAGGAATCAAACCCCAGTCTACAGCATTGAGGGCAGCAGTGTAACACACTAGTTCTCATCTAATACCTGCTTTGACTGCTCAGTACTTCATTAAGCTAAATCAAGATTTGCTGCTGAAGGAACTGAATACATTCATACAATGTCTGGGGCGTCCAGGAGAAATCTGGAACTAACTAATTTGTTAAATTTTGGATATATGAGGTTTTAAGTGTGGCATCTTTAGGACACAGTTTTAGTTTATTTGCTGAGTTGGGGAAGAATATAAAATGTCGCCTGTATAAGGTTTTGGAAAATGTAATAGCTACGAAGTTATGAAACATATGAATCATAGATATATACAACACATATGAGACATATTACTAATATTATTAATTATAGATACTCATACACATGTACTTGATACTCATGTATACAGTGAATATATATGTGATGTACTATTATTAAGTAGAACAGGTGCAGTGGCGTCAGAGGCTGGTAGTGTTGTAGTTGTATTTTTGTCAGTCATGTTTCTATATTCGAGTCTGTGTGTTAAATGAATGTTGTGAAATGTCTCACTCGTTTAAACGCCTCCGTCTCTCTCCGAGTTTGTTCAGAGCTGCTCAGTTAAACTCCACTGAAGTGGAATCACAGTTTTCATCTGAGCAATTAAGAGAATGAATGAAGGTGTGCACTGCAAATCACAAATCACAGCGGCTTGTGCAGAGAATGAAATATAACTGTTTAAATTCCTAATTAGGCAAATTGTGAATGACGTGTCGTGACGTGTGAGATCTGTTACTGTCGGGAGCTCAAGATTCCTTATACAGTGATGTTTCATAATTATATACAGCAAATTGACTCCTTCTCACATTAAACATGTTTTATTTACTATTGATCCCAAATAGTCAAATGAAACATTTGTGGAAGTTTGGGTTGTGTGAGGACTGTTTAGTGAAAAAAATGTTACAAATGATATATTTAAACATTTGTTTCAATAAAATAAACGGAATTTAAGGTATAGGGTCATGGAATTTGTAGCACTTCCCACATCCCAGGACCCAAAAGGTAGCTATCTTGGTCTTATACCACACTTTTTTGCTGAAAAAGCATCTTAATGTCCATTTTTATCTTTTAATCTGATCTTAATAAATAATCTTAAATAAGTATTTAATCTTAAAATCATATAACAGTATGAACAATAGCATTCAAAGACTTTTATTCACAAAATACCTGTACACACTTTTTATTGTTGCTCGGTTTGATTGTTGATGAGATTTCTTGTTTTTGTTTGCTTGTTTTTTGCTTTTCTTTGTAGAATTTGTTTAATGTTTATAGAATTCTGCCCTATTTTTAAGGTTTTTAAACTACACTATTTTTAAACTACAGTGTTATTTGTTCTAAATATTCGACTTTTCAGACATATCTGAAAATGTGCATTTCTCATCTTTAAACTGGAATATCTCCGTTGAGAGACTAGAGACCCCCAATGTCCAAAATGAACATCAGCATCTAAATAACAGACTATAGTGATGGTCACACATTTTCGTCCCTCTAACGTCTGTATGAATGTGTAATTAATTAACAGCTTCAGATGCAATAATTAATTAAAGAGGACCAATGATGCTCATTTATATTTATATATTGTAGATTTTTGGCATCTACTAGAATTCACTGCTTCAGGTTCCCCCAAACACAGTATTTTACTATTATACTGTATATCTGTATTCAGCCTCTGTCTGAAATGTTCTGTTAGAACCCCTGTGTTGTTAAGCCCCGCCTCCTGAGTAGCCCAGTGTGCTCTGATTGGTCAGCTCACCTACTTCATTTTGGAGTGGTCAACTGTGAGAGTGCTACCACCCCAATGCATTATTTGCGCATAGTTGTTGCTGTGCATTGTGTAAGTCGAGCTAAACTTGCTGGTAGGCGGGGAACAAGGATAGTGTTATGCGATGATGTCACATTGTGACAGAGAAAAGGGCTGAAATTCCAACTTTGCAGAGTGTATACATGCACAAAAGCTACAGCACACTAAAGGAAAGAGAAAAACAATAAAGTGTAAAGTTTTTTTTTATAAAAATACCTTTTATTGTAAAAATATATAAACAATGCAATTATACTAGAGATGATTCAGATGATTTCTGCGGACAGGATTTTTTTTATTTTACTCTAGACAGAAATAACCTTCAAAAAGAAAACAAAAGCAAAATAATATCACGCTGTCTCTTGTATTATTTGTGTTAATCGCTCTTTGAGGTCACGCTCGTCAGTATTTAATCATTTTCTCAGTTCTCTTCGGGCTAAATGTTTACTTATAGCTCTGTTATCATGGAAGGAAATGAATCAGTCAGATTAATATTGACCTTCTGATGAAACACTGTCATCACGCACATTTTCCTCCCTGCAGTTTATTTATTTTACTCGAATAAAATCACTCCATGCCGTCAGAAAGGAAGTGAATTATTAGCTGGTAGCGACATTAATGCAGCCCACTGCTGCTCCTTGTCTTGTTTCGTGGCATTTATTTATTTATTTATTTTTTCATAATTTGGCAGTGAAATCGTTCCTCTGAGGACCTTACTGTATGAATTATGCCAACATATTTCCCCCAAACTCAGCGCCGACATCTGTGAGGCACAACACAATCAGATATGCAAATGAATGTGATACATTGGCTTTTAGAGGCAGAAGTAGGAAGCTCATTAAATCGATTATTGCAATCCTTAAAAGTAACAGTTGGAGCGTTATTTGAGTCGAGTTTGGATTTGGAACTGATTTCGTACCTAATTGCCTGGAGCTGGCTGTCTGACAACTTCATTTAGTTCACCGCAAATAAAGAGCTGTACATTAGAGCTAATACAACAGCAGAGCGGGGGGGTGGGCACGCAGGGGGGGTGACTGAGAGGGACAGACAGCAGAGAGAGAGAAAGAGAAAGGGAGAGGAAAGGCTGAGAGAAAGGAGAACAGAGAGAGAAGAAGACAAAGTATAGGAATAGAAATATAGGACAGAGAGAGCAGACAGAGACAGTGAACGAGAGAGAAATAAAGATAGGGAGAGATCAGAGAGAGCTAAAGAGACAGATGGGTAGAGAAATAAAAATAAAAGGAGAACAGAGAGAGAAGACGAAATACAGGAGAGAGAGAGAGAGAGATGAGGAGAGATCAGAGAGAGATAAAGGGGGAAAGATAGAAAAAGGCAGAGAGTGGGGGAGAGAAGAGAGAAGGGCGTAGAGAGAGGGAGAGAGAAAGGGAGAGATGACAGAGCAGGAGAAAAGGAAACAGAGAAGGAAAAACAAAATAAGAGAGATAGAGTGAGAAAGAGATTGGCAGAAGATGGAGAAAGGGAGAGTAACAGAGAGAGGGCGGAGACACAGAGAGACGGAAACAGAGACAGGGAAAGGGAGAAAGACATATATACACAAGTACACACACATACACACATATATATATATACACACACATATATACACAAGTACACACACATACACACATATATATATATACACACACACACATATATACACAAGTACACACACATACACACATATATATATATATACACATACACACACACGCATACACACACATATATACACAAGTACACACACATACACACACACGCATACACACACACACATATATACACAAGTACACACACATATATATATATTTTAAATACACATACACACACACGCATACACACACACACACACATATATACACAAGTACACACACATACACACACACATATATATATATATATATATATACACACATACACACACACACACACACACACACACACATACACACACACATATATATATATATACACACACATACACACACATATATACACAAGTACACACACATATATATATATATTTTAAATACACATACACACACACGCATACACACACACACATATATACACAAGTACACACACATACACACACATATATATATATATATATATATATACACACATACACACACACACACACATACACACACACATATATATATATATACACACACATACACACACATATATACACATACATACACACACACACATATATAGACACCTACACACACACAGAGCTCCTTTTTGAGGGTTTATTTTTCTTAAAGAAAACTTATTTAATTGGTGTATTTCTTGATTTTCTGGGTGTAAATAAGTGAACACACCCTCTACAGAGAGCGCTCACTCTAATACAGTACTACTGTTTATTTACTGAATGTAACTGAAGTAAATAAATACTGAAATCTGCAGCAGCATTTCCTGTTTTTTTCTGTATTATGTGAACTCCAGTAAATAAGCAGTAATTGGTATGAAAGTGTGTAGAATGCGTCTTCTCTGTAGCGGATGTGCTCACTTGTATATACACTCTCCTTCTTCTTCTCACACCGCTGTGAGAGAGTGGAACGGCTGAGCGCGCTCTCTGTAATGAACTCCACACATCGGGCCGTGGTCTGGATCTCCTCCGCGTTTCTGCTGATATCTGTGTATATTTTATTTTCTCTCCACAGTGTTTCACTCGGAGGGGCTGTTTACGGAATAATTCATGAATTTGCTCTGGTTTTGTACGCCGCTTTCAACTCCTTATCCGCTTTACATCTTTTTCATCACATCTCTAAACTGACAGGGGCCAGAGGAGCCGAGAGAGGACAGCGAGCGGTTTCACAAAAATAAATAAATAAATAAATAAATAAAAGGCAGAATCTGCAGCCAAGGCAAATCTCACAGCCAAATCTGCCTCGATTATTTAAAAAAAACACTAAAAGCACCCCTTTGTGGTGGTCTAATAAGGCTGATTCAACATTTGCACTTAATTTTATTCCCTGAAAATGCTAATTATAAATCACACAGCACACTTTCATGTGTTTTATTTACTGTCGCACAAACACTGGAGATTAACTTTGCTACCATTTGCGAGGTTTTCTGCTCACCTCATTGGCAAATTGTAGCAAGGGGGCTTTTTTTAATTGCTAATATATGCAGTACTGTCCAAATCTTTAGGCACTTACAGTTAAAAAGCTATTTTTTCAGAGAGGAAGATTTTATCATCTCAGCAAATTTCTTTTTAATATATTTAAACAGTATGAATACAGTAAGTAGTGCTTTTACATACGTCAGTATGTTTATTTAACCCTTTCCAAGCTCCTCCTTGTGGAAACAACCCAGTATTATTTATAGTTCTCATCTAATACCTGCTTTGACAGCTCAGTACTTCATTCAAGCTAAATCAAGATTGCTGCTGAAGGAACTGAATACATTCATACAATGTCTGGGGCGTCCAGGAGAAATCTGGAACTACACTTTGTTAAACTTGTTAAACTTTTAGATATATAATGTTTTAAATGTGGCATTTTTAGGACACAGTTTTAGTTTATTTGTTTATTAGTTGGAGAAGAATATAAAAGGTGGCCTGTATAAAGGTTTTGGCAAATGTAATATGTTTTGGGTTTTATTTTTTCTCCCCAACATGTTTATCTCTATAAATAGAAACTGTGCACTAAAAACATATTAAAAACAAAAATGCATTACTTCTATTGAAAATAGGTATGTAGTTAAGAAACATATGGATCATACAATTACATATATACAATACATATGGGACAAATTGATAACATTATTAGCTATACATACTTAAACACATACTACATCTGTACTATGTTCTTCAAACTGGAGCTCAAGATATGATCTACTTCTTTCACAATAAGATATTCATGCTACTTTGTATTGTAAATATGACTATTAACATCTATTCTAATCATGACTGGTGTTCTTACTGGTGAAAATATACTAAATGCTAAGATAAAGGCTTTTAACAGTGAACTTAGGTGCCTCAGAATTTGCCACAGTAGTGTATATTCTGGGAAACATTGTGTGGAATATATTAAACTTCAAAGTATTTGTTTTGTATTACAAAGAAACCACAGCAAAGAGTCTTTACAGCCCTTCGCTTCTTGTTTATGAGTGTCAAACGGCCAAATCTGTCCTTGCCGCGGCAGCGTTGCATATGTTTAGACCCACATCGAGCGTGTTCGTATGATATTGTCCACTTCATCAGTTTAATAATCATCACATTGTACCATCTGTACTGTGTTTTGTTTCCCCACAAGCACTTTTACTGTGGTTAAACGCGCAGTATCATTCCATATGTCTTCATAAGTCATGTTTTATACTTGTTTATGTGAATGTCTGTGGCTGTAGATGAGCTGAACATACAGGACCAATGATAGACTGACATATTTCACTAAATTTCTAATTATTTTCTCAGCAAAATGGTTTATATTGCACTTAAAAAATTGGTTATTTGGCTTTTGAAAAGTTTTTTTAAAAGTTATATAAAGAACCATATAGTAAAGGTACTATTTAGTCATTCAAGTGGCCTTATGAGTTGTTGTGTATTCTGACTGTAGATGTTTACAGGGAAAGCTTTTGTTTAAAAATGCTGTCCAATGTTTTTATGTCAATTCTAGAATTCTAGTCTGTGAGCCTACTTTAGCCATGTCCCTGTATATAAACTGTATCCCTAATGGCCACATGAAACTAAGAACTAAGAACTGAAATTTAATGTTTTAATTAAAAATTAAAGATTATTTTATATATTTACAACTGTTTAAATCGGTGTGTCAGTCATGTGCTGTCTAGTGTTGTAAAGCTCTGCTCAAAATGAGCTAATATTGTCACTACCGAAACTTTTTTTTAAATTTGTTTTGGTAGTGACTAATTAATAAATTAATTTACAGGGTCACTCAAGGCTAAACAAATTTAGTCCAAGTTCAGTTAAAAGTCCCAAATGTTTTGGTCTGACTTTATAACTTTCTAAGCTTCTAATCATCTATTATCATCTGATACCTGCTTTATAATAGTTAGCATTATGCTAGCTGCATGTAATCACCGCCCCCCCCCCTCAAATCATATTAAGTTGTTTGTATTTCTCTAATAGTCTCGATTATGTGTTTCTTAAAACTGTATGACTCACTGTTCTCTATAAACGTGGACTAATGTATGTTAGCATTGCTAAAAACATTAGCACTGATCTTGAAGCCTGTAACTTGTGCGCACTTTTTACTGTTTAGCCTTTTCACCTAAGTGTAACTAAGTTCTAGAAAGTGAATCTCATGTAAATTTTGACTGGGTTTAAGCCGGAAGGAGTTAAACTGTGTTAAACAGCTAAAAGTTTGCTTCTGAATGATTTACTGAAGAGTGGGCCTCATGCTAAAGATCTCTCTCTGTGTTCCTGCAGTCCTATCCAGTTCCCGGTCTTGGAGATGAGGACTTCAACATCCCTCCCATCACCCCACCCACCCTGCCCGAGCATGTTTTGGCTCACCTGCCAGAGACAGACTCGGCGTACCACCCACTGTGCCCACCCGTCTCTCAGAGCGGCCTGCACCCCTTCCACCTGCAGCCAGTCGAGCTGCCCATGTCCGTCCCCAGCATGGTGGGCCAGGACGCGAACCTCATCACCAACTCCCTCTCAGTGGTACGTTTGAACAGGTTTTAACAGAAGTCCTCAGTGTGGGTGATCAAACAGGATGTGTTGGGTGTCTGAAGTTCACTGCTGTAGGTTTAGCCCTGGAGTTACGAGGCGAATGTAGCTGACAAGTAGGGCTGGACTGGGAATTCAGGGCTGGGAATTCAGGGTTGGGAATTCAGGGCTGGGAATTCAGAGCTGGGAATTCAGAGCTGGACTTTTAAGCAGCCCAGTACGAGCACAGGGAAGGATTTTCTGTTGCTGTGCTGAGAAAAAAATCCCTTTTCAGGAATTTGAGTGAGAAGATATGATAGAGTTTTTTAAAGTAAGAATAATTCTTATATCTTTAATATGTTGAATTAGGCATTGTTGGTAGACTAATCGATTAATTGAGGTCTTAACGGACCAACTATTGCAGCCGTACATTAAGCTGGTCATCTTTAGCTTTAGTGCACGTCCTGGGTTCCTTCAAACAAGTCGTGTGCTTTTATTTCTTCATGTCTTTGTTGTTTGTCTTGTTAAAGACACATACATTACTTTTTGTTACAGTGAGTAAAACTATTTTATGTAAAAGTGTTTTTATGTTTTATGTAGATATTCTGCTTTTAACGCTTAAAAATCTACAAAGTAAGGAATTTGAGGTTGTTCACACTTTTGCATATGACTTGCATATGAGCTGCATACATTTTTCGCTTGACATGTAAACATGAATTACTGGAATTTCTATAAGTGAGGAGTGGTCTCTGTCTCTGTCTCTGTGTTCACACCACCCAACCGTAACTGCATTAGCATTTCTTCATAGTGCTTTTCTCTGGAAACTAGTGAATAGGAGTGTAAAGGTTTCTGCCAGTGATGGTGAGTGTTGGTGTCAGTGGAAATTGAGAGAATCAGAGTGTTTATTGTTTCTCTGGTGCAGCTGTTTCAGTGTAGCTTCAGTGTGATTAACGTTCTCGATATTTTCATATTCATAACAGCAGAGGTGTATTTTCAGAGTGATAGACTTTTACAGGAACTTAATGAACGATAGAGAAACGGTTTCTGTCTATCTGTCTGTGTATCTATCTATCTATCTCTGGCTTATGGTTTTGTGTATCTATCTATCTATCTATCTATCTATCTATCTATCTATCTATCTATCTATCTATCTATCTATCTATCAGTGAGTCTCTCTGTCTATCCCTTTATCTCTGTCTTGCGGTTTTGTGTATCTATCTATCTATCTATCTATCTATCTATCTATCTATCTATCTATCTATCTATCTATCTATCTATCTATCTATCACTAAGTCTCTCTGTCCATCCTTTTATCTCTGTCTTACGGTTCTATCTATCTATCTATCTATCTATCTATCTATCTATCTATCTATCTATCTATCTATATATCACTAAGTCTCTCTGTCCATCCTTTTATCTCTGTCTTACGGTTCTATCTATCTATCTATCTATCTATCTATCTATCTATCTATCTATCTATCTATCTGAATGGAGGATAATGTAAGTGTGAAGATGACTTTAGCTGGGACTCTTATTTTAAAACCACACTGACGAAGTGTTAATCATGAGTCTACATTTTACAGGTTTATTCTTAATTCTAGTCTCAGTTCAGCAAAATGTCCCTCCCCTGCGTTTCTATACGTCTATATTTCTATATGTCTTTCCTGAGAATCGAAACACGCAGGCTAGGATGAGCTTCAGCGCTGCAGAGAGTGCTCTGGTGCTCTGGTGTTGGGCTGAACGTGTGACTAACTGTGGTTAGAGTTGAGGATGCAGGCTGAATGTGCTGAGCGTGTGACTCAGAGCAAAAGCCCGTTTTCTCAGCTTTCAGCTATTGTTTTCCACACACCCCGTGTCTGCCGGCCCCGAGCCCAATATTGAGTGGTATTTACGCTTCCTGTGGTGTTATCAACCACAGACGAACCGTCCTTACGTACCGCGTGATTTATTATGACATTTCCATAATCATAACCGCACTGGCATCAGCCTGTTCTCAGAGGTGATGCACTTTTATCGGAAATTAATGAACAGCAGACCAAAGGTGTCTACCAACCACGGTGACTTGTGTGCTCGGAAATTTGGCACAACCATTTAGTCTGTTTTGGCACAAAATTCCTTCAACGTAAGTTCACAGCGTGTTCAGCTTAGTCCCTTAAATCACAGTCGTCATTATTGTGAAGTACGTTTATTCTAAGAATTAAAAATTATTATTAATATATTATTGTGAGATGCTACTCTTTCATCATATGTTAATTGAATTAATGAGTACTGGAGTAATAGTTTCCACCAAAAATGATGTGGTGTACTGTTGGAAACTTGGCACAACACTTGTTATTTTCAGATGAACGGTTTCTACTGAACATGATGTCTTATATCAGCAGGAAATTTTGGCACAACAACTTTTTATTCAGTGTAATTCTGGCCATTTGGCACACATACTTCAGTGTAAGTTTTCAGGATGTTTCCACAATCACACTGACATTATGAGCCCTTTACATTTATACGACTTTGTGTCTTTAAATATTATCATCATCCTAAGAAAAATGCATCTCCATTTTCTCAATTTTTTTTTCTATATTATTTGAACATGACAGCTGCTCCTGTGTAAGTTTCATGATGAATGGACCAATAGAAATGCTCCAAAAGCACTCAGAATAAAACCTCTTTACATTAACATACATTGATGTTCTTGGCCTCTTCTGTAAAGTTACTGTTTGCTTTACTTTTATCAGCCCATTACATAGTCACACAAAATATATGGTCATTATTGCTTTTTCTATTGTAAATTAATTGAATTAATTCATGAATATTAGAAAAAATGGGGTTCCACCAAATTATGACTGTTAGAAATTTAGTAGAATCGTTTTGTTCTGTTCAGTTTCTTTCTTGTTAATTTGCCACAAACACTTAAATATACTTTTATTGTATATTCAGTTCTGATATCCGTAATCAGAGCCACAGAATCATCCTTTTCAGGGCTGATGCACTTTTACTGGAATTGAATCAGTAATATAGGGACAGTGTCTTGTGGCAGAGTTTCTATTAAAACTGTGACAACGGTTTGGATATCTAAATGGTTGTTGTTCTGTATCATAGAGAAGCCGCGCTATATGTAAGAACTTTAAAACGCTGATGACTCAGCGGAACTTTAGTGGAAGTAAATGAGTAATAGAAAAATGTTTTTTGCCCCAAAACCGTAACCGCATTAGCATTAGCATTTCTTCATAGTGCTTTTCTCTGGAAACTAGTGAATAGGAGTGTAAAGGTTTCTGCCAGTGATGGTGAGTGTTGGTGTCAGTGGAAATTGAGAGAATCAGAGTGTTTATTGTTTCTCTGGTGCAGCTGTTTCAGTGTAGCTTCAGTGTGATTAACGTTCTCGATATTTTCATATTCATAACAGCAGAGGTGTATTTTCAGAGTGATAGACTTTTACAGGAACTTAATGAACGATAGAGAAACGGTTTCTGTCTATCTGTCTGTGTATCTATCTATCTATCTATCTATCTATCTATCTCTCTGTCTATCTATCTATCTATCTATCTATCTGTCTATCTGTCTGTCTGTCAGTCAGTAAGTCAGTCACTGAATCTGTCTGTCTGTCCATTCATTTATCTCTTATCTCTCCATTTATCAGTTTTTCTATTTTGTCTATCTATCTATCTATCTATCTATCTATCTATCTGTGTGTGTTGTTGTATAATGTATCTCTGAATGCTGAGACTGTCAGTTCACTCGTTCAGCTTTGGGTTTGTTCTTGTTTCTTCTTTTTGCCTCTAAAGGAAGAAAAACACACGAGTGGCTTTTTTCTTTTTTTCCCTTTTTCTTTTTTTATTTATAAAAAAGACGTGGAGTGACATGAACACTGAAAGATTTCAAGATTCACAAAGGCATTTGTTCTTTTCACCTTAATGTTCTCGCTGCTCGGAGAACATCCATTTAGAGCGGCTATGAATTATGGTTGCCAGGCAACGGCGGGAGAGCTTGTAGTTTTGCTGTGGAGAATGAAAGAGCTTCGCTGATGGAATTAATTTTCTCTCAGCATTAGCCTGTTGGAGCTGCCTTCTCTGGTGGAACGGAGTGCATTTATGTGTCTCCTGCGCTCTGCGTTTGGGTTTTACGGGTCCCCGGGCCGCGCCGCTGTTATGCCTGCGTAGATGCTTCAGCCCAGTTAAATGTTCTTCTGAAACGTTTCCCATTAAAGAGAATGGAAACAAACAGAATCGGATATCTAAATGGATCTTCAGATACTGAGAGGAATCTAAGGGGGGCTGAGGGGGTTTCAGTGAAGCAGGGCCTGTAATTAAGCGTCCCTTAAGCTCGTGAGTGGATGGAGAATTGGTCAGAGTGATCTTATCTCTCTCTTCCACGCCGGTGGTGAACAGAGAGTTTCCTCTGAAAAGAAAAAGCTTTTATTTATTGTAAATGTCTTGGAAGTTCTAGAAACATTAACTAGAACTGAGACCGTATGAGAGAGAAAAAGAGAGAGAGAGAGACAGTATGAGGGAGAGAGAGAATGAGAGAGAATGAGTCAGCATGAGAGAGAGTGAGACATAATGAGAGAGAAAAAGAGAGAGAGACAGTATGAGGGAGAGAGAGAATGAGACAGAATGAGAGAGAAAAAGAGAGACAGTATGAGGGAGAGAGAGAATGAGACAGAATGAGAGAGAAAATGAAAGAGACAGTATGAGGGAGAGAGAGAATGAGACAGAATGAGAGAGAAAAAGAGAGACAGTATGAGGGAGAGAGAGAATGAGACAGAATGAGAGAGAAAAAGAGAGAGACAGTATGAGGGAGAGAGAGAATGAGACAAAAAGAGAGAGACAATATGAGAGAGAAAGAATGAGACAGAATGAGAGAGAAAAAGAGAGAGACAGTATGAGGAAGAGAGAGAGAGAGACAGAATGAGAGAGACAGTATGAGGGAGAGAGAGAATGAGACAGAATGAGAGAGAAAATAAAAGAGACAGTATGAGGGAGAGAGAGAATGAGACAGAATGAGAGAGAAAATGAGAGAGACAGTATGAGGGAGAGAGAGAATGAGACAGAATGAGAGAGAAAAAGAGTGAGACGGTATGAGGGAGAGAGAGAATGAGACAGAATGAGAGAGAAAAAGAGAGAGACAGTATAAGAGAGAGAAAGAACAAGACAGAATGAGAGAGAAAAAGAGAGAGACAGTATAAGAGAGAGAAAGAATGAGATAGAAAAAGAGAAAGACAGTATGAGGGAGAGAGAGAATGAGACAGTATGAGAGAGAATGAGAGAATAAGACAGAAGGAGAGAGAAAAAGAGAGAGACAGTATGAGAGGGAGAGAGAATGAGACAGAAGGAGAGAGAGAGAGACAGTATGAGAGAGAATGAGACAATGAGAGAGAGAGTGAAAGAGACAGAAGAGAGAGAGACAGTTTGAGAAAGAGAGAGAATGAGACAGTATGAGTGAGAAAGACAGTACAAGAGAGAGTTTGAGACAGGGTGAGACAGTACAAGACAAAGAGACAGAAAGGGAGATAAAATAAGACCGTATGAGTGAAAGAGTATAAGAGAAACAGAAGAAAGAGTAGAATTAGAGAGGGAGAGAGAAAAATTCAAAAGAAAGCAAGAGAGAGGAAAGGGACAGAGAATGAGCTAATAGGAAAGAAAAGAGAAGAAAGGCAGAATGAAAGAGGTGTTATTAATTAAAGAGGAGAGAAAGGAATAAAAAGCAAGAAGGGGAGAAGTGAGAGGAGAAAGCAAGAGAAAGAGGGGAAAAGAGAATGAGGGAGAGAGAATTAGAGAGATGTAAGAGAGAAGGAAATAAAGAAGGTGAAAAAATAAGAAGAGGGATGAAATGGAGAAAATAAGAGAAGACACAGGACTGAAGAGATGGAGGAAAGAGAAGAAAAAAGAGATATACTGTGAGGAAATAGGGAAGAAGAGGAAGGGAGGGACAGGGTGATACACAGTGACACACAGGTGCACAGGGACACAGAGAGACACACAGGGACAGAGACACAGAGGGACACATGGGAAGGCACAGAGAGACACAGAGGGACACATGGGGAGGCACAGAGAGACACAGAGGGACACATGGGGAGGCACAGAGGGACACATGGGGAGGCACAGAGACGCACAGAGGGACACATGGGGAGGCACAGAGAGACACAGAGGGACACATGGGGAGGCACAGAGACGCACAGAGAGACACAGAGACATTGAAATGTGCTTAAAACATAGAATAAGAGTCCCGGCACTACCACGAGCACCGTGCCCGAATACACTCCTCCAAAAAAATCTTTTTTAAACTAAATCCACCCCAGCATATCTCACATAACAATATTTAATAACTCTAGTAATAAAAATATTAATAATAGCAAGAAAAAGAAGAAGAGAATGCATTTGTTCTTGTGTTCCTTTAGAAAAAAGAAATATCATATATATTTGTAGCCTTTATAGAACAAAGCTCGGCCTTTCAGTGCACAAACAGTGTTCCAGCAGTTCTGAAACAGTGCTTTAACTTGAGATCCACTAAATGTTTGTCTATCAGAGGCCAAAATAATAGGAGCACAGTCATTCTTCATAATATCTGTAATAATTCACCAACTATCAGAGACGAAGAGTCCCTCAGTGTCAGCTCAGCCTCTCGACTTATACGCAGTCCTGCTGCAGGTTCACACGCTGTCCGGCTGACGTGGGGACGTACAGATGTACAGATGCTGGTTCAGGCAGGAGAGTGGAGCTGAATAATGTTGCAGCTCTGCGTACAGTTGTTTAAAATTCAGCCCAGTGCAATTTCACCCTGACATTTACAAATCACATGTGGAGTAATAAGCGTTTAAGAAGCTTTACCTCAAATTACCTCACTGCTCATATTTACTGCTATATGTCATAATAAACGTGGGGCTGTTTTAAATCACTGACAGAACATTAACAAGCAGGGGTTAGTTTTTAAATAGCCTGGATAGTCTGAAGTCAGTGGCCCAGAGTTAAATATGGAGATTTTTATAGTATTTCTAGGCAAAAATGACCATTATTTCTATCTATCTATCTATCTATCTATCTATCTATATATATATATATATATATATATATATATATATATATATATATATATATATATATATATATATAAATAATGGTCGTTTTTGCCTGGAAATACTATAAAAATCTCCATATTTAAGTCTGGGCCAGTGACTTCAGACTATCCAGGATGTACAGATGTGTGTATATATATATATATATATATATATATATATATATATATAAATGGTCAATTTTACTTGGAAATACCATATATATATATATATGTTGTGAATGATTTATTATGAATGTATAAAGGGATCAATAGAAATGCTCCAAAATCACTTAGAATTAAATTTAATTTTAAGTAAATTCAAAGTAAAAAATGTTTTTGGCCGCTGTAGTAATATATATATATATATATATATATATATATATATATATACCTGACTCATACACACATACATGTATATTTATATATGTACACTTTTAATAATTTTATATTTAAAAATTACATACATTAAATTATATGGTATAGGCATGAATGTTGTTGCCTATACATTAACAAGTATCGATACTTTATGGAAACAGAAACCAGCTTAATGGAATATCATCATCTCAGTATACGTTCAGGGTTTTTTGGTTCAGGTGTTTTGAGTGTTTAGCATGTCCATATTTTACTTTTTCAGAAGACACACTTTCAGAGTACACCTGTTTCCGCTCCTCCAGAGTTCAGTCTCAGAAGTTAGTTTAGCATTTTCTGCTTCTCAGCACCCAAATAGCCCCAAACACATTCAGTTGTGTTGAGGTTCTGGACTCTGGGGTGGTCAGTGCAACACATCTTACACTTCCTTTCAGACCCATAGCACTGATGTGTCTTCTCACAGTGAGGATGGACAGAAATCTCTGTTTATCTAGTGGTTTATTCCGGGTGGTTGTTAGTAATCCCATTTCCTCAGTAGCTTTTTACATATTAACACCGTTTTACTTTTTCGTGGGACGCTCAGACGTTTGCAGTTGTTCACAGATTGATTTTAATGAGCAAATATGTATTTAACTGTATGTTTCATCTGCAAAATTGAATAGATACTCTCTGTTCCTGTGGTATCCTGTGTGCTCTTGCACAAGGACATGAAATACGCTCTCATTACGAAGCTCGAGAAAGTGCTTATCGCTGCGCTGTGGTTTTATTACCCAGCGCAAACAATTGGCTCTGATCTGCTCCAGCACTTAAGCTATTTATACCTTTTTAATGGAAACAGAAGGATGTGAAAGTGGCCCTGAAGTGACAGGCTGCGTAAAGTAGACATTATTTTCCTCCCTTTAAAATGTCATTGGAAAAGTTCTGCTTTATATATATATTTACATCACTACATCTCTCTCCCTCCCTCTCTCTTTCTCCCTCTCTCTCTCCCTCCCTCCCTCTCTCTTTCCCTTCCTCTTCCCCCCCATCCCCTGCACTGCGGCCTGACAAATGCAAATCTAACATCTACTGTAAGTGAAATTGCTGTTTAAAGGAAATTGATATGAAATGAAAATGACCTGTCCTGCAGTACGGGTCAGTGGGTGTGATGGGGGGTGTGGGGGTGCAGTGCGTTTGTTAGTTAAAACTTAAAAAGTGCAGAACAGGCAACCTTTGGGAGGTTTTGTATGTGACCTCATCATGTGGCCTCTATTCAGAGCGGCCCAGCCTTTGTCCTCTCTGTAGTGGAGATTAATGGGCGAGCTGGGATGATAAATACCAGCAGCCTCTCTCTGTGACAAACACAATTCAATACTTTCTACAGCTTTCCAGCAGCCGCGCTCGCCTTTCATCCACATTCATGTATATACAGTAGTACGCTTTTATAAGTATATACATAATAAGTCAATGTAACTAGAATTTTTTCTAAGTGCTTTTGGAGCATTTCCATTGGTCCGTTCATCATATATATATATATATATATATATATATATATATATATATATATATATATATATATATATATATATATATATATATATGATGAACGGATATATATATATATATATAAGATATTAATTATGTTATTTCAACTGATTCAACTGATTTTAATTATGTTATTTCAATTATGTTATTTTAAAATTTCAAAATGCACTTAAATGCTTCTCTAACATTTATATATTTTTTTATTATTTATATTTATATATAGTTTTATGTGCACTTTTATTTATTTTATTGTGCCATATATTTATAGTTATCATTAATATAGTACAATAGCACAAAGGGCTTGTCAGCACATTTTTGTTTACTCTATGTGAGCGAATTTATAAGTGTGTTTTTGCTTTTAATGGATGTAAATAAGCGCATACTTAATAAAATTTAAAAGCAGCTGATATCTCAGGAGCTAAACTGAAGAACTAAGTTTGGTCTAGATTTCTTCTCTCAGCATCACATGGATTTATTAAATTGCATATAATACTGAGCTTATTCAAGGAGTGGGCAGGAAATAGTTTAGCAAACACAAAACACCAATAAAATCACTTCTTACTGGAGTAATGTTACTATTTATTCTAAAATTAATGTTTTACAAAATGAAAATAGATGGTGGCTGTCTAGATAAATAGCTGTATATACAGTATATACATTTCTAAAATGTGCACAGCACTGTCACTTTAATGAGCTGTAATGTACAACTAAGTCTTCTAAGGCATCTATGTTCACTGTTTAAAATCCTTTATCTGATTAATAAGTGTGTTTTCATCAGATATGATTAGAACAGATGTAAACAATCATACATACAATACAAGGTAACATGAATATTTTATATGTGAAAGAAGTAGATCATATCTTGAGCTCCAGCTTGAAGAACAAAGTGTAGTTCCAGATTTCTCCTGGACGCCCCAGACATTGTATGAATGTGTTCAGTTCCTTCAGCAGCAAATCTTGATTTAGCTTAATGAAGTACTGAGCAGTCAAAGCAGGTATTAGATGAGAACTGATAATAATACTGGGTTGTTTCCACAAGGAGAAGCTTGGAAAGGGTTAAATAAACACACTGACATATGTAAAAGCACTACTTACTGAATTAATACTATTTAAAGTGTTTTGCTGAGTAAATAAAAGCTTCATGTCTGGAAAAAAATTACCTTTTAAATATAATAATATATAAAAGTACCTAAAACTTTTGTTCTATTCATTCTAAAATTAAAAAAAATTGTAAATAAACATGTATGTACATGTATGTAAAGGTTTAGTCTTACTTTCTAATGCACCTGAAAGTGTATATTTAAATACAGTATATCTGGCTAGTAATTTATTAGTGCATACAAACAATAATAAAGAACAAATACAATCAATATTAATATGAAAAGCAGTGAATTTTGCTGCTGAAGATTGTAATACATTCTAATTTAATTTAATATTATAAGTAATATAAGCTGGTTATGTGTTTAGAGCTTGTTTTCAGTGTATACTTGTGTATATAGAGTGTTCTTCAGCTCAGCTCACTGAAAGTCTCTGATCAGCAGTGAAGAGAGAAAGAAATACTGAGCTATAGGTTTGAGTTTCATTTGGTGGGGAAACAGAAAGCTGACCTTTATCACTGTGCGTGGTTTAAAAACTACAGAGGTTCCAGCTCAACAGTGACCACATTATCTTCCTATTTATGACACAAGGTGGGCATTGTCTGCTGGAAAAAAAGCCCCCCCTCTAAAGAATACACAAATGTTTCATTAGAAAGAGTGGGATGATGCAGAAAAAACGCTGAGTGTGCGACCGGCCGCACCGTGAGAACACAAACTCATCCATTTTCACCAAAAACGAAAGCTTCGTCTTTTCACTCGTTTAAACTCGGAATAAAACTCGCTTCGCCTTCGCAGACGCTTTTCCACCCGTCACTTTCATTTCAGCAGAAGTGCCGCATTGACGGTAAAGTTGGAGTTGATCCGTTCGCAGTCGGAAACAAACTAGCCGATTCATTGGCCGGCAAAAATAACAATATTACAAGATGAGATCAGCCAGTGATGCTAACGTGGCTAACAGTGAATGGAACGTTATGGGCAACAGTTTAGAAACAACAGCATTTGTGTTTGTATTTGTTTACTTTTAAATGCAACAACAATCAGAGTGATGCTTTTCTGATATTATTATTATTGTTTTTTTAATTAATTATATTTATATATAGTTTTATTTGCACTTTTATTTATTTTATTGTGCCATATATTTCTAGTCATCATTAATATAGCACAATAACACAAAGCGCGTGTCGTCACATTTTGGTTTACTCTACGTGAGCAAAATTATATGTGTGTTTTTGCTTTTAATGGAAGTAAATAAACACATACTCAATAAAAATAAATAAATAAAAAAGCAGCTGATATCTTGGGAGCTAAACTAAAGAACTAAGTTTGGTCTAGATTTCTTCTGGACGTCTCTCGACATCACATGGATTTATTAAATTCATCAGCAGCTTCTGTTTGAACATGATGAAATACTGATGAAGCCTAACTTACTAGATTTTTAGTGTAGACTTCCAGAAACAGGTAACATATTAGTAAAGATTTCCGTACGTGTGCTCGGCCAAATTCTACTGCTGTTCAGTTTCGACCGAGGTTCTCAATAGATGCCAACATTAGCATTTATGACCAAACTATTCTCTCCATAGTCTTTTCATAGATTATACAAAAAATATTCCTGGGTATTTGTTTAATGTGCATTAGAAATTAATATGACATGTTTAATTAGCATTATATATATATATATATATATATATATATATATATATATATATATATATATATATATATATATATATATATATATATATATCCACCATTCAGCCTTAGATATTAATACATTACAGTTTGGGCCAAGTTCTCTGTACAGTTAAGGCTACAGTTATGTGACAATATGGGCCGAAGGTCTTTCACACTTTGAGAAGTTCTTCTTACAGTTTTTCTTATCCTACAAGTTGGGCCTTTTTTTTACAGTTTTAAGCCATAATTACATTAGAGTTTGGGCCAAAGTTCTCTGTACAGTTCAGGCTAATGTTATTTTTAGAAGTTGTGCTGGAAAATTAAAGTTCTTTTACATTTTTTTAAAGTTCTTTTAGACTTTTGAGCCAAATTTACGTTACACTTCTAAAAATAAATAATCTGTTAAAGCTTTAGAGTTTATTTGTACATTCAACCTTAGAAATGCTTCACCCTGCAGGTCAGATCTATGGGAGCAGTTCCAATCATTTTGCCGACAACCATCACAACATGTTTATTACAGTTTGTTCCGGAAGGTTTCACCGGTACTGGGGTGCCTTTTTTACTGCAGTCTTGTAGCCTGCAGTGTTTTGGGTGCTGCAGGTCATGTTAAGCTCATTTCCTCTGGCTGGGACTGATGTAATCACTTAGCCTTAGAAGTGTTAGTGAGTTGTCTAAGGTGAGACACTGTTAGTGTTGTCCTGTAGCCTGGGGGTCCGTGCTCCGGGCAGTAAGGTGGGACTCTGCTGTCCGCCCCTAAAGCTCCACCTGTCGGGGGCTTTGTTTCTGCAACAATAGCAGGTGTGGGGTAGTTTTCAGCTCACCTGCTGCTGCAGGCGGTGTCAGGTGACTCAGCACAGCCAGAGAGGCTCCAGGCAGGGAGGAAGTGATTTTACCCTCCAGCTAAAAAGCAAAGCCATTTAACTGCATCACTGACTTCCTCTAGTTTTAGCTTAAATAGTGTTCAGACCCAAAGTCTTTTTTTAAAGGTTTTAAGGAGATTTATGTAACAATTAGAGTTCAAATTAATTTTATGTCTAACAAAGTTCTCAAAGTTCTCTTACATTAGTTTGCTAAAGTTATTTTACAGTTTGGGCCAAAATGTACTTATTATGTTGAAGTTTGGGTCAAAATTGAAAGGCTAAAGTTCTGATATAATTTGGGCCAAAGGTTTTTCACAGTTTGGATGAAATTATTTCTTTTTTAATAGTTTGAGACAAAATTATCCTATAATTTTAGCCAAATTTTGTACAAGTTTAAGCCATAGTTACATAGTTACAGTTTGCATCAAGGTCCTCTGTACAGTTAAGGCTGAAGTTGTTTTGCACTTTTGAGCCAAAGTTTTAAAAATATATATAAAACACTTTTTAAAATATATATAATATATATGTTAAATCTTATTAAAAATATATATTTTATGTGTTTTTTTCTGTTCTCCACACTACATATATTCATATATTCATTCATATATACATTATATATTGTTTTTTTTATTTTTATTATTGTTATTATCGCTGACAATATTTTTGTGCTGAATAAATACATTTTAATTGGTGATTTTAAAACTTAATGTAATATTATGTGAATATTAATATGCTAATATTAGGTTAGATCACATCACAAACAATACATGTAACTTAAAAATAACTAATTATGTTTTAGCTCAGATGCTAGAATGAAGAAGGTGTAATCTGAAGAGACGGGTATGTAGTGTTCTGCCGCTGTTTTAGTTAAAGTGCTAAAAAACAACTTCAGCTTTAAGGTAGGGTTGAGTTTGTTGTTGTGGGGAATGGTTGTGTAACTGGTTGAAGTGAGCAGCGCGCCACTGCCGTGTCCTGTGGTTTGGAGAGGGTGCGGTTCTCCTTTTTACTTGCTTTCATGATTTTCGTGGCGATGCAGGTTCGTTACTTCTTGTTTTTGTGTGGCAGATGCAGCAGATGGTGAACTCGGACTCTCGGTACACCGGCCATCCACAGATTGACCCGCTCAGACCCAGGGTCCAATCAGGCATGGGTCCTCAGGGTCAGCTGACCACCATCAACCAATCACAGCTCAGCTCTCAACTTGGTGTGAGTGGAAATGGCACACACGGCTCTCCGTCTCCTCCAGAGAGTAAATCAGCCACACCTTCACCTTCCAGCTCAGTGCACGAGGACGATGCTGAGGAGGTTCTGAAGGTGAAGTTGCACAAACACACAAACACACAGACACAAACACATTGAACGTTTAGAGTTTCTGGATAAACGAGTAGGAGTTCAAATATTAACCTTTGAAAAGAACAGCCTCAGAAGTCAGAAGTTTGTGGACAACTGGCTTTACAAATTCACTGTTTCATCGGATTGTGATGGTAGACTATATCACAGAGACATTCCAGAGATGATTCAACACAGTTCCCCTTCAGCAGTCATTTAGTACAAGTTACTCATTTTCCAGCAGCATGAAAAAAGCAGTTATTTATACAGAAACCTTGACAACTAAAAATAATAGACGCTTCTGTGTTTATTGTGTCCACTCTCTGCTTTATTACAGCTTCTGCTCTTTTCAGGAGACTCACTGTCAGTTTCTGTAAGAGACTCACCTCCAATGTTCAGTCCCAGAACAGAGTTTAGCTGCTTTTCTGCTTTTCATCACTGAAATAATCCCAATCACTGATTTAGACTAATTAAAAACCTTCCACGTCTCAGAGGTCCAGTTTTGGTGTTTGAACAGAAACACCTGTGAATGTTTTCAGATCTAATCTTGATCTTGATGTTCTTTTGCTCTCAAAGATGAAAGTTTTAAGGGCTGTTTATCTGATGGGAACCGTGTTCTACCAGGTCTTCCAGGTGGTTGTTAGGAGCCCCAGTTTCTTTGCAGTTTTTAATAATGTTGTTGCTTCCTGTTTAACTTTACTAGCCTAATAGTTTAAATGTAGATAATTGAATGTTAAAGATTTAAAATATCAACTGTTTTAAAAATATGGTACTGATCAGGCTTGTAAATATTTTCCATATATATAAGGTGGGTGTTTCTAATAAAGTGGCCAGTCAGTGGAAATACAAGGTAGGTGTTTCTAATAAAGTGGCCAGTCAGTGGAAATACAAGGGAGCTGTTTAACTAATAACCTGCTGTAACAAGTTACTATTTTGTTTTTTTCCCAGAGTGGTGCGGAGAAGAGAGCTGCCTCAGACATGGCCAAAAAACCCAAGACACCCAAGAAGAAGAAGAAGAAAGACCCCAACGAGCCCCAGAAACCCGTATCTGCCTACGCTCTGTTCTTCAGAGACACACAGGCGGCCATTAAAGGCCAAAACCCCAACGCCACTTTTGGGGAGGTGTCCAAGATCGTGGCTTCTATGTGGGACGGTCTGGGAGAGGAACAGAAACAGGTACCTCCTTAACTCACTGCCTCTCAAAACTGTGCCTTCACTCGGTCTACACTCTGCCCCCTTTAGACTAAGCCTTGTCTCAGTCTTGGCCTCCTTTAGGCTTATGCTGTATTTAGACTTGCTCCTGTTCGCTTTTACCTTTAGACTTCATCCTGACCTGGTCTCAACCCCTTTATACTCAGTCTTGACTTGGTTCCTGCTCTGTCATGACTCTGTCTCATTATCCTTTAGGTTTTATCATTACCCCGTCCTCACCATTTAGACTCTGTCAAGTCTCCTTTAGACTTGTGACTCTGCCTCTCTTACCTTTAGAATCAGTCTTGACCTATTCTCAGCCTCTTTAGACTCCTGACTCATCCTCTGTCCCTTTATGTCTAGTTCACACTACATGATTCTAGTCTGGTTTTTTAGTCGCTGACTGTATTTTGTAGATTGCAGACAAAAACCTCTGCTCGGAGACAAATCGGCGACCACTCGGCTCGCTCAGTCGTGTAGTATGAACTGCTGAAAGACTCTCGCCAAACGTCTAGCATGTTTAATATCTAGGCCAGTTGGCGACTGTGAGTCAACAGCAGTGTCTAGCTACAGCCAATTGGATCTCGTGTAGAGAAAGAACAGCGTCACCGTTCAAGTTTCAAGTTTATTTGTCAAATTCACGAAGTCTCTCTACGCCTGCAGGTGACACATACGTTTTTATTGATCAAAAATTTACCTCCAGCTCTCTCTGCTGCCCCGTGCCTTTATCCATCTTCATAGCTTTTTCTTCTTTCTTGCAAATCAGCGCAGTGACAACTCGTATCGCTGGTTTGTTGATGGCTGTTTTGGAAATAGTTTATGTTCTACGTGGCATCGCTAGCTCTTACATGCGTTTAGTTTTCGTGTGTTCTTGTACATGTTTTTGGAACGAAGAGTCGGGTCGTGTAACTGGTGACCCCATGTCACCGACCAGTCATGGAGTGTAAAAGCCACAACAAATGAAAGACTTGCGATTACAGCCCAACCAGTCATATAGTGTGAACAGGGCTAAAACCTTACGGCTCAAACAGTGGTGTAGTGTGAACCAGGCTTTAGACTTTATCTTGACCTGGTCTCTGTCCATTTTAGATTTGGTGTTAGCTGGGTCTCTGCCAGCTTGATCTTAATCTGGTCTCAGCTTGCTTTAGACTTGGTCTCTGCCCCTTTACCTGGCTCCTGCCCATTTAGACTCTGTCTTGACCTGGTCTGTGCTTCATTTAGGCTCAGTTCTGACTTACTTTTGGTTTTGGTGACTTGGTCATTTTGACACCCTTTAAAATCAGGCTTTTAATGACCCTTTTAGTGTTATGACCCAGTCAGGTCGTAACACATAGAAAAAAATGGGAATTTGTTAAATAACTCCAACCTTGATTCGTTTACAAAGGTGTGGCTCATTTACATGTGAAGCAGATAGTGACCCAGGCCTAAACAACAAACAAAACCCCCACACTAACTACTTTACAGACTCTGAATAACCTACAGCCAAAGACCAAAACAAAGACACCGTGCTACCCTCACTCCCATGTAGGGCTGGGCGATATGGGAAAATACATCAGTCGGTATCGATTTATATCATGATATAAATTAAATCACTATTGCCGTTTTAGTTTAAATGAAAAGTGAAGATATCCAAATTTAAGAGTTTTTATCATCTGATTTATTTTCTATCAAAATAAAACAAATATACTATATAACATTACACAACTGTATTTCAAATAAATTAAACACACACACGTTTGTCTTACTATATTAGTGAGGTCATCCATAGGTTTCTATTGATCTTTGTTGTTCTATAACTAAATAATACTACACCTACACCTAAACCTAACCCTAAAGTTAACCTTAGTATCCCAAAGACTAATTTTTTTGTTTTATTAGATTTTTTTTTTTTTAACTTTTTTGGATTTTTGGAGAAAATGACTTGTCCTAAAGTGAGGACCAGCAAAATGTCCTCAAAAAAATCAGACTGTCCTATACTAGTGAGGACATGTGGACCTCATAACTATACCTCTACAAGAACACATACACAAACACACACACACATATATATATATATATATATATATATATATATATATATATATATATATATATATATATATATATATATATATATATATATACATTATTTCGTGATAATTATGGTTATCGCTTTATCGCCCAGCCCTACTATACAAAAACACAGACAAACCCACTTCCCAAATAAAAAGGCAGTCACTCCCTACAACTGGTTCTATATACAAATGTACTATATATATATATATATATATATATATATATATATATATATAAACAAGCAACCAAAACAAAAGGAACAGGCAAAAGATCAGAAGTCAAAAGTTCAGTCTGTGCATATTTAGACTCTGCCTTGTCTTGGTCTCTGTCCCTTTTTAGACTTGATTCTGTTTTTTGTTATTTACACTCAGTCTTGACTTAATCTTGACTAGTTATAGTCTTGGACTCAATAAAAGTGGTCTTGACTGCAGCCCTACTTTGTATAATGTGTTAAAATCCTTTCATTTTCCGTCTGTCCTTAACGTAAACATGTGACATCAGTGCGTTGAGCTCTGTCAGCGTGTAAGCCCTCGGCAGAACTGTCATAAACTATCACCTAAAAACAACTGTACTCGTTCACCAAATACGAAACAAATCTGATGGTTTTTCCCCCAAAATGTCTTATCAACGCTTTGAGGTACGGGGACAGTCCCCGTCCCTGCCAGCTTTTGGTGAAAGCATGAGCTCACAGTGGTGATCCTAACACTGAACAGGGGCGGACGTGTGAACAATCTATGCAAAAAAGAGGAACACTGGGTTAATGTGATTGTTCTCTTGTCTCACGTGCTGCAGGTTAAGTTTTGTTATGACAGCGACAGCAGCCGCGTATGCACTCTGTGAATGCAGGGGTTTGTTAATTTCGTTTTATCTGGAAAAGAAAATGCATTTTTTTTCTCTTTGTGGTCTAAAATCAGCTCACGGTTTGCACAAAGCGTGAAAACCGTGTTATTAAAACAGTGTTATATTTTTTTTTTACTGCACAAAACCCCTGGGGCAGATGTGGGCAGAGGAGTTTGATTTTCTGAGTGTTCGTCTTTGTTCTTCAGTAAGTTTCATTTTTCTTGCCTTCAGCAGCTGCTACACTAAAAACAAAAGTAAATTGAATTAATTAACTTTAAATCGTATATTAAGAAATTGTCGCTGCTTTTTGCTAACAGTGCATTTGAAGGCTGCCCACACTGAGACTTAACATAACATACGGTGGCCAAAAGTATATGGACACCTGACTCTTACTTTTCAGCAAAATGGGTCTTAATATGGACAGACTTCAGCATTTGTGAGGTCAGGCACTCGCGTTAGACGAGAAGGGCAGCCTCCACTCATCTAACCATATCTTTATAAAGTTTACCTAACAGGGTTTTTAAGGTTCTTCCCCAAACTGCTGCCACAAAGTTGGAGGCATAAAATTGGGTAAAATTAAGAAAATAAAAAAGCTTTCACATCACCCTGAAAACCAGCCCCAGCCCATTATGCCCCCTCCACCAAACTGTACTGTGCATTCCAGCAGGTAGCTAGAATTCATCCATCAGACCAACAGATAGTGAAGCGTAATCACTCCAGAGAATACATTTTCACTGCTCCACAGTCCAGTTGCAAAGCTTTACACCACTCTACCACTCCAGTTCTTGTGCTGATGTTGTTTCCAGAGGCAGTTTGGAACAGAGTTTGTGGCTGAGCTGCTGT